>JAUPFP010000001.1:4632221-5132221 GCA_036925085.1 Brachycybe producta | reverse complement strand
CTTTGAACCATCAAAATTGGACAACTTTAAATATGAAAATTAAACATATTGCCGCGACTGCTGTGTATTTTAAAAATTAACATTTCTTCTTTAACATTAGGGTCTATGGGCTCAATAGAAAAACGATGCTAGCGCTCTTTGCGGAGATTTTTAAAAGTAATTTTGCGATCTAGCCTCTTAATCAAAAAGGGTTATTAATAAAATAAAATTGTGTGATTTTTTTTTTCTTCTTCCTATCTAATATATAAGAACATGATATCTCTTGGCCCACAGAACTTAATATGTGGCCCTTTTTTTTAGAAAAAACAAAAACAGTTTGCCAACCACTGGTCTAATATATAACGAATAAGGTTTATTTTAACATTGGGTCCAAGGAGCTTTTTGAATACATCTAATGAGGCATTTTCGTTGTTGCTATGTATTTTAAAAGCTAATTTTAAATTCGAGCAAAATCGACTGAAACTGTTTACCAAAAAAATAAAACCGACTTACGGAACCCTGTAAAGGACATGCAAGATTTTTTTTTTTAAATCTCGACATGTCGACTTTAATCTCGACATGTCGACTTTATTTTAATTATACCCATGTTGCGCACACCATACTCTAATAATTAAATTATCAAAAGCGCCCTCTTGTAGCAGCAATAATTTAATTTAGAGTATGGTGCGCGCAACATGGCATAATTAACATGGCCGAATAAAAAAAGATTAAAAGTCGACATGTCGACTTCATTTTAATTATGTCGTGTTGCGCACACCACATTCTAATAATTAAATTATCAAAAGCGCCCTCTTGTAGCAGCAATTAATTTAATGATTAGAGTATGGTGCGCGCATCATGGCATAATTAACATGGCCGAATAAAAGAGATTAAAAGTCGACATGTCGAGAATAAAGTCGACATGTCGAGATTAAAAAAAATTTGCAAAAGTCCTCTCCAGGACTCCGTACCAACTAGAAGAAAAAGAAGAAGAAGAAAAAAAACAAGATTTCAAAAGAAGTTTTTATTGGTTTATTGGATTTTCAATAATTTATATTTATATATAGGCCTAAGTAATAGATGCCGTAAAATGAAATAAAAAAATTCGAAATTCAATGAGATTCAGCTCCAAGAAGGATGAGTTCATAGGTCAGAATGACGCCAAAAATCTGAAAATATGAGAATTTTTTTTGTTATTAATTGCGATTATTGATCCGATTTTTTTTTAAAAAAAAATATGAATAATTAACCAACGTTAAGCAACAACTGACGATTGACAATAAAAAAATTCATTCCTGTGAAACCGAGTGTTTGTCCGGCAATGTGTGTTTGAAAACGAACTACCTGAAAACAGATCAAAAATGATTACTTTAAAACATTTTTTAAAAATATATAAAAATACAGAACGCTTCAAAAATGTCGTATAAACAAGATACGTGTTAACATTTTTAAAGCACACTGTATATTATTATTATTAATTTTAAAACAATCATTTGATTATTTACTTCGCCGCAGAATGAAGACGAATTGCAGTAGAATAGATAATACGATGGTTTGCATGCCTGAAATAATAATTAGAGGAAACAAAAAATAAAGTATAATTATAAAATTGCTGACAATTTGTATCGGGCCCGGTGCACACATCCGTGTTTTGGGAGTGCGGTGCGACCAAAAATGGTAGTGTTTTGGAATCAGGGTCAATCGATTGGTCAGTTTGACCTGTGATTGAGCCCCTGGTTGACAATGGCCACTCTCAAAGGCCAAAAGAATAAAAAACTGCATGCACAGCTAGGGCAGGCTTGGAGCACTTGAATGCACTGGGACACTTCCGGAAGTTTTACACACTTTTGTGTTTTTGGGATTTTGTACTTTGCAAATTTTCTGTGAAAAAGTCGGAATTATTTCTAAAGACTAGTACATACCAGGATGCTTTGTTGCGATACATGCAGTGGCGTAGCCAAAAAGAGGGGTCCAGGGGTCCGGACCCCCCTCTCGAGACCCTATACATATCTTACTCTCTCTCTCGCTCTCTTTCTCTTAACCTGTACCTTCAGAACTCTTTTGTCCCACCACCAAAATAAATGCTCAACTAAGCGACATTTCAGCTAGTCGTCAACTACAGCATGCAGTGACATGCCGCCCCAAACCACCATGTGGAACATTCCATCCGAGAAACAGCCCATATACTGTATATTATGCACCACCATAACTCCGCCACTTATTGAAGACAACTTAAACGCTCACGCTTCACCATACAATTGAACACGTGTTGCTGTTTACAACAAAGTATATGCTGGCAAATGAAGAAACCTGAGTGGTGTCTGAATGTCACACGAGCACGTTATTCCCCCTGGTTCCTTCTGTCGCCACATAGAAAGAAAAAGTTCTTTTTGGTATTCCTCTTGACTTCTGGTATGGAACTTATGGAAGTTCTACAAGCTAATTTTGCATGTCGCAGCATGCTACCTTATAGCGGACGTTGCACAATTTGATTTCATATGATGCATACATGAACCTTATTAACCCCCCCCCCTCCTCACCGTAAGGTTCAAGGGCTTAATGTGATCCATGCAATGGAAAGTCTCGAATCTCGAATATTTTTCAAGATTTGTGGGATTCGAGGATTAGAATGTCCCATATATATCCCTAGTTTATATTTTTGGTGTTTTGACAATGCATTTCGCATGCTGCTGCAACCTCTACAACAGGCCTTATTGGCTGCTTGCAGAGTAATTTTTCAAAAATTCCATTTGTAAAAAAAAAAAAGAACCTCGTCATGAAGAAGTGATCCCGCAAGAGTGATAGTGGCCAATCGAAATCCAATTAACACGAATGACAACCAGAAGTAACCGGCATCCAGACCGTTGGTGTCCTGCGGTCTTTTTTTTTTAGTCACCAATCAACCGGAAAAGAAAAACCACGAAATTATTTTATTTGCCACATACTGAAATGGTCTATTAGCATTGATATTTTGATAAATATCTTCCTAAAACAGAGCTTCGGCACGACTACACGGCCACTGGCCCGGGCTTATCGAATGACCTTCAAATTTACCTTATGGCATGATAAGCCTGAGCACAGTTCCAGTAAATGGTAACCACATAGGCCGTTAATGTCATTGGTGACAGAGCTTTATCGAAATCCCTGAGCAACCTGCAAAGGACCAGGTGATCTTCCCGCATCATCTTCCACTGCAGCGCACTTGGCTCGCATTCTCTTTGTTCGGCCGCAGTCCTACTTCGTATACGTTTAGCAATGACTCTGAAGTTAGCTCTCAAACATAAACTTAGCATAACAAAAAGCAGACAAGGCAGATTCCAAGCTAACATTGCAAATTTTTCGATAACAATTGCAGCTATTGCGACGGGCACGTTGAAAGGAACGATAACACTGACGTATTCGGTGCCGCTCGTGTAGTAGCACTCTAGAAAGCTAAGCTGTGGCTTTTCAGGGCAACTGCCCGTGGCAAGATCATGCATGACGTGTTCAGCTGTGGCCATTAGTAATATTCCCGCGGTCACGTATATAACGTGGATCCGTTCCATGTGGACTTGCGTCGTCTGATACATCGGTTTGCGTAAAAGAGCAGCCGCGTCGTCCCATCTGTGGACCAGATCGGGAAACTGTCGAGCAAATCTCATCGAGAGCCACAGAACTAACGGAATCGTTACGTAAAAAACTAATTTCCACGGTCTGATGGCAATAGTCTCGATGCCCCACTTTGGAACCGATGTTATTATATAGAATCGAACTGTGAGGAGACTCACAATGGACGAAATAAACATGAGAATTAATGTTAGGAACGTGGGAACCGAGCACCATCGGAACGTAAGATTTGAACTGGTGTCACCGCCGCCGCAACCAGTCACGGTCAAAGGCAAAATACCCAAATAGGTGGCAATTAGAAGGAAGGGTTTAAGGTGATAGAAAATTCCTAATTCATTTGGAGATTTTTCTGTAATTTCAGTGTTGTCATATTCGCTCTGAGTAGGCCTCGTCACTCCGAGTGGCACACTGGTGCGGTTCTTTCCTATCATTACTTCGTGTGGCCAGAATGTTTCTCGACGTTGAACCATTTTTTTCTAAAATGAAAGCAATCAGATTATAAATGGGATCAACTGACTAATCGTAGGTCACTAGGTGACCTACACTTCAAAACTGTAGGTCACTTAGTGACCTACAATTTAGAACTTCTTTTATATTGGTGATTAGGTGGGGTTACATTATATTAAGAATGTTGTAACGGATCTCGGGGTTGCAGGCCCCAAGAATGTTAAAAAGTGCAGGTCACTGAGTGACCCACAGTTCTCTAAATAGCTATCTGAAAGTGTAGGTCACCTAGTGACCTACGATTAGCCTGTCCCTTATAAATGGTAGACTACATTTAAAAAAAAATCACCTTGTTTCTAAAGAGGCTAGACATCGCAAAATTACTTTTAAAAATCTCCGCAGAGAGTGCTAGTATCGTTTTGTTTTTATTGAGCACATAAACCCAATGTTAAAGAAAAAACGTTAATTTTTAAAATACGCAGTCGCGGCGACAATATGTTCATTTTTCATATTTAATGTTGTTCAATTTTGATGGTTCAAAGTGCAATGTGCACCTTAAATATATGCTGATCTAGTGATAGAATGACAAAAAATTGGTAAGTGTGGTTCTATTTTCAAAAAAAATATTTCAAAATCGCGAATTTCTAACTCTTATGTTAAACTCCATCGAGTACACGCTCGTAAGAAAAAAACATCCATTAAAATGTTCGTAAAAATAGCTAAAAATAATTTTTAAAAAACGCACAGTGAAGCCAACACATTGGCGCACGTGCTGATTTTTTTTTTTTTGGTTTTTTAAAATTATTTTTAGGTATTTTTACAAGCATTTTAATGGATGTTTTTTTTTTCTTATTTGGGCGCGTACTCAATGGAGTTTAACGTAAGTTTGAAATTTGCGATTTTGAAATAGTTTTTAAAAATAGAATCGCACTTACCAATTTTTTGGTCATTTAAGGTGCACATTGCACTTTGAACCATCCAAATTGGACAACTTTAAATATGAAAAATAAACATATTGCCGCCGCGACTGCTGTGTATTTTAAAAAGTAACGTTTTTTCTTTAACATTGGGTCTATGGGCTCAATATAAAAATGATGCTAGCGCTCTTTGTGACGATTTTTCGAAGTAATTTTGCGATGTAGCTTCTAAGAAGAAATTGAATATTTATTAGAAACTAGAATGATAGCTGACTCACTTAATATATAGTACTTTAATGTTGACATATTTCAAAATAAACTTTTTATGGACAAAAATTAAAATAAGTTCCAACTTTTTAAAACAAATGCTAATTTTTGAGTTTTTTTTTATAAAAAAAATAACTTTGAAATATGTCAACATGAAAAAAAAATACTCTTCAGTGATTTGAGCCTACCCTTCTAGTATCTGAAACACTTTCTAGTTTCTCTTAAATTTGCTGCTAAAAGATAAAATAATCAAGAGTTCGTTAAACAGCTGTTTATCAAGAAAACCATCTTAATTCTTACCTAAAATATGGTAGATTGGATGAGGGTTTGGTTGCTTGCGGTTGCAACACGAATTCGTGTTTTGTGTGTTTTTTTGGTGGATTTTTCAAATATTTTCACCTCCGGATACGACAGACAGACAGACATACAGACATACAGGAGGGGACAGACAGACACTCGAGTTTGTCAACTTCATTTGAGTTTGAGTCTCTCTAAATGACGTTCAGTTTCAATGATAACTTTGTCAATATTTTGTGTGTTTTGGGTTTTGAAACAGAAAATAACAAAAAACAAAAACACCTTCTGATACTAATATTTATTTATTATTAATATGTGACAAATATTTAACTTAGTTACAAAAAAAGGGCAATGCAAAAATGGTGGCTATTATAGTGTTGTTAAAATATTAGTTGTTACATTAAAGCCCCCCCCCCCCCGCTCAATTATATCATAACATATTATTATATATATAATATCCCAGGTGTGTGTGTGGGTGGCTTTCCTCTAACGCTGGACAAACAGCTTTGTCAGAATTTATATAAATTTGAATAAATGAACCGCTTTTTTTCTCAAGGTCAACTATATGTTGCACCCTTCCCATCCAAGAACCCCATGATATTAAATTAGAAAGGAGAAAAGGTTGGAAAGTGTAGAGGGGGAGAGAAACTTGGAAGGGGGAAAAGTGGGAGGGGGTGACTGAAATTGAAATGAATGGAGTAAAAAAAGGAACAAACGATGCGCATGCGCCACCAGAGAAAGTGAAAATTCATTTTTTCTTTCAAATATAAAAAGGGGAGGGGATAATAGTAGCAAAATTAAACTACAGTTTATCACAGGGCAATTGTGCCCAGCATTAGAATTTCTTTTGCTCCGCCCTTTTATGAATGTCATCAATTTCTAATTGGGTTTGTTACTTGGTCTGACGTCATAAAAGGGCGGAGGAAAAGAAATTCTAATGCTGAGCACAATTGCCTGTGAATTTTGCTCCTGTCATTTATGACGGGTTACCCCATTAGTTATTTTATAATAAATTTGTAAATAACTACGTTATGTGCTTATATACTGTAGTTTGGATGGTTGCATTTCACTATTGTTTTTAGGCTTAAAAGTCAAGTATAATAATAGTTGAAATAATAATTAAGATAATAAGTTAAAATATAACAGTTAAAATAACAGTTAAAACAATAATTAAAATAAAAATTAAAAACAACAGTTAAAATAAAAGTTAAAATAATGGTTAAAATAATAATTAAAATAATAGTTTAAAATAATAATTAAAATAATGGTTACAATAATAGTTAAAATAATAGTTAAAATAATAGTTAAAATAATAGTTAAAATAATAGTTAAAATAATAGTTAAAATAATTAAATTAATAGTTAAAACAATAGTTTTAATAATGGTTAAAATAATAGTTAAAATAATAGTTAAAATAATGGTTAAAATAATGGTTAAAATAACAGTTAAAACAATAGTAAAAATAACAGTTAAATTAATTGTTAAATTAATAGTTTAAATAATAGTTAAAATAATAGTTTAAAATATTAGTTAAAATAATAGTTTAAAATAATAGTTGAAACAATAGTTTAAATAATAGTTTAAAATATTAGTTAAAATAATAATTAAAATAATAGTTTAAAATAATAGTTAAAATAATAGTTAAAAATAATAGTTAAAAATAATAGTTAAAATACTTTCATAAACATTTTCTTAAGTTTTTCTAAAAGAACCGATTGAATTTCAAATTATGTTAATAATTAATTATGCCAAAAGGGTTAGTGCAATTTCTATTGAATGTGGATCGTAAATTTCATTAAATAATTAATTAATTTATAGTAAAAATGCTGTAGAAATATTTAAACTTTGTGGCAAAAATATTAAAAATGTGTCGCAATTTTTTTTAAATGTTTAGTAAAAATATTTGGATTTTGTTAAATTATGTTGTTTTCGAATTCAGCAAAAATAATCGCAATAATTAATATTTTTTTATCAAGCTCTGATGTAAAATTTAAATAACTTACATGAAACAAAGAAATAGATTTATCACAACAACAAAAAACTATTAATTAAATTACTTAAAAAATGTAATTTTTCAGTTTTCGAATTCTTCAAAATTTATTTTACATAAAGACAAAATATTTAATTGTTTTTTGTATTTAGCAAGATGACTTCATAGGTGAAAATGAGGCTACAAATCTGAAAGAAAAAAAATATGTTTTGAAAATTTTTCATATAAAAATCTGAAACTGTTGAGAAATTTGCAAAATATTACTCCGAAAATGAGGTACTCTGTGAGGGTAAAAAATCTACAGCCAGTAAATCCAACAGTGTCTCCTCCACAGATCTGATTGATGAAGTGAACCACCTTTCGTATTTACATATACAGTAATATACATTTTTATTAACATAATTAATTATTACATAACATAACATCTTGTTGTTTTGAGCAGACGACAATGAGGCTTATTATGGTGTTACACTAAAATTTCAAGAAATAGTTTCACAATTGTTCAAAGAAGATTCATTAAAGCGCAAAATGCAATAGAAAGTATTCTTCATTAATTGATCACTTTTTATAAATTTTGAAAAGGTCCTTCTATTTTTAAATAATATTTAAAATCGTACATTTCTTAACGCCATGTTAAATCTCATAGGACCAAAAAAACCCTCCCACAAAAGTTTGAAGAACGTTCGTTAAAAACAATTTAGAGAAATAGTAAAACATGATCACGTGCATTGATGTATTGGCTTCATGCTGATTGCTTTTTATAAGCTTAGCACGTGCAGCTATGGTTTTTTATTAATTTCTATGTGATGTCATACTGGGTTCAAAAATCAGCTTGATTTAGAAACTAGAAGGGTAGCTCAATCACTTATAAGAATTTTTTTAATGTTTTAATCTTTCAAAATAAACTTTTTATTGATAAAAATGTTTGGCTAAAGTTGTGTCACTTTCAAACTTGAAATAAGAAGTTTATTTTAAAAGATGATCAGACATGAAAATACTATAAAGTGATTCAGCTACCCTTCTAGTTTTTAGCACACTTTCAATTTCTTCTTCTTAGTGTTGCTATTCTAAAATATAACCAGAGATTTAAAAAATCAACTGTTCATAAAACATCTTAAATGATACAAAATGTACGATTTACGACCTAGTATTTTGTTTTTTTCAATTTGATTTTGAATAATTACCAGGGTTCGGATTTTTATGCAAATTATCAAGCAAATGTTTCTCAATCTGTGGTCCAAGAGCCAATTGTGAGGTAATAATTCCGTTTAAAGATCAACCAAAAATTATGGTTTTTTCAATCATAAACACTGGTTAGAGGCTAGAATTCTAGTTGACAACTGATATTAACCAGACATCTAGTCTCTAACCAGCCTTTTTTTATTAGAAAAAAGCATAATTACAGTTGATCTGATGGACATGATTACTTCACAATTGGCACTTGGGTCATAACTTGAGAAACGTTTGCTTGATATTGCATAAAAATCCGAGCCCTGATAATTACTCTTGCAAGAAGTTCAGCGTGCCTGTGGCAGAGGGATTAATTTATTAGTAACTCTTACCTCAATGGAGAACGTTTTCTTGGGACATAGATGTAGTTGTGTCACCGGTGCTTTAATCTTAATTTTTAAAAAACTCACTTGTGATGATAATTGATAATTAGGGCATCGGATTTTTATGCAAATATCAAACAACTGTTTCTCATTCTTTGGCCCATGAGCCAATTGTGAAGTAACAATTCCGTTTACACCAACCAACAATTAATGTTTTATAATTCAGTCAATAACACTGGTTAGAGGCTAGAACTTTCTAGCTGTCAACTGATAGTAATCAGACATCTAGCCTCTAATCAGCCTTTTAGATTAAAAAAAAGCATAATTGCTGTTGTTCTAATGATGATGCCATGATGATGATGGTGATGATGATTACGTCACAATTGGCTCTTGAGCCACAAGTTGAGAAACATTTGCTTGATATATTTGCATAAAAATCCGAGCTCTGTTGATAATTAATGTACAATATAAATTAATTATCACCTCTTTAGCTAATTTTGTAGCTGTTATAATGACTGCAAACACTCTGATTGTAATATTAGCAACGGAAAAAAAGTTGATCCAATTGTTGACAAGAGGAATGTTGCTTTGAATAGGCGATGGTCTGTCAAATTTGCATTATTTTGCATAAATTAATGAGATTTGTAACCCAATAATAATTTGCATATTTTTTTTTCCAGATGCTTACCTAATTGCAAAGTAAATCAAATGGCAAAGTCCGTAGACGTTAATCGTAATCGAATGTAGAATAATATGAGCTATGTGTTTGTCTATTGTCTTAACCAAAACGCAAAGTTTGAAATGGTTATGTCTCAGAGTCTTCCATTGTTCTGAAGTTTTACAATAATTGTTGTCAATCTTCAGAAAATCGCTGATGATATTAAAATTGGCACTTAATGCGATACTCATAAAGCAAACGAAAAAATCGTTGAAGATTAATGCCAAATTAGCGATAATGTTGAGCATGTAAGCAATGCATGCGATTACCACATTCCCACCGTTGCCATTCAATGCTACTGTCAACTGTGCACCACCATAAGGATGAATCGAATAGCATTCGATGAACGTCGTTGCGTTATCGCAACTATCGGAAGTGTACAGCCGAACGTCGTAGAAAATCTGTTCGGCAATGGCAAACATTGCGAACGCCAGTGCCACCATGGCCATCGAAAAGCCGGTGCCGAACTGCATGCATTTGTTTGGTTGTAAATCGGCATTTATCGCTTTGATGTATCGAATCAAAGGTTTGGTAGTGCCGTACCATTGCCGCAATAGGTTGGCGATGTATCGCGATAGGTTGAACGTGAATAAAACGGCAATTGCCGACGATGCCGCACGTAGCGGTCTTTCGAACGAGATAGCCAGAAAGCGTACGTCGGCGATGCCGCTAGTGGCAACCGAGAAGAAATGAAACTCTAAATAGGCTCTGTAACTTAAGGCTCCGATAAGCAAACTGCTGTAAACGGTTTGCAAGGAAAACCATCGAAATGCCAGTTTTTTAGGACAATTGACATTAGATATGGGCATAAGTCCCAGTAGAACTGCAAAAATAATAACTGGACGTAGAAACCGATACATTCCGACAACGTCTTCATCATGATTGATATATTTATCTTTCGATGATATTTCTGGAGATAATGTCCAGGCTCGATAATTATTAGTAAAATTGTTTCGATTGTTAAATTTTGACGATTCTACTTTTGTCACTCTTAACATTTTGTTCGAGTTTGGTTTGATATAATTGATAGCAAATTTCTTGTGTTGTATTCGACGATTTTTGCAATAACTTTAAAAAATGTTTTGCTATTTATTACTATAATGTTATTTTAATATTTTCCTCTTGGAAACTAACTGCAAAATGGCTGTCATTTTTTTTAGGCTGTTCTTTTTTTTTTTTTTGCTATGACGGTTTGCAGTAATAATAATAGTTATTGTCATAATTTTGTATTGAATAATAAATGTGACATGCGAATATATACAGCATAATAGCCATTTTATTAGCTTCGTAAAATATATTGGAAATATTTGTTACATAAATGTAAAAAAAAATATTTCATATTTATACAGGGTGTTCATAAAGTTCATGTGCAGTTTCAATTTTTAATAATTTCACTTTAATATAAGACAGAAATATTTAAAAATGCAACTGAAAGAAAATTTATTCAAGATTTAACATATTTAGTTATAAAAATGTTAACTTTTGACTCATCACCATCTTTTTTTTTTTAGATATAAAGAATAACATTACTCTGCTTAAGAGCCTAGATATAGCGTTTATTTCAAAATTTGTCCGAATGTAGGCGCTGCGATCGTTGTTGATTGAAAAACGGTTTTTTAAACGTATTTTTTTCCCCGGTTCGAAGTCACATAATAATTAATAGAAAAATAATTTTGCGTGCAAATCTTATAAAAAGGAAACACCGTGAAGCCAATAGATTAATGCACGTGCTAATTTTTGTGTGATTGTTCTGAGTCGTTTTTAATGGGAGTTCTTCAAATGTTTGTTGGACGGTGTTTTAGTCCTATGGGACTTAACATGGAGTTAAAAATGTACGATTTTAAACGTTATTAAAAAATAGAAGGACGTTTTCAAAATTTATAAAAAGGAAACATCGTGAAGCCAATATATGAATGTATCTGCTAATTATTTGTTATTGTTCTAAATCGTTTTTAACGAGAGTTTTTCAAATGTTTGTGGGACGGTTTGGGGGCCAATGGGATTTAATATGGGGTTAAAAAAACGAACGACTTTTAACCTTGTTTAAAAATAGAAGGACCTTTTTTCAAAAATTATATAAATCGAGCACGTAAAGAACAATACTTTTTATTGCATTTTGCGCTTTACTGTATTTTAATTGAGCGATTGTGAGGTGATTTCTTGCAGTTTTAGTAACACCATATAAGAACACTCATTTGTCTCGTTGTCGTCTGCTCAAAACAACAAGATGGACGACGTGTATCTAGGCTCTTAATGGTTTACTAACTAGAAATCCTCGTAAAGGTAAATTTGGGCATTCAAAGACTTTCAAAGAAGGCTAGGACTGATGCATATTTTTGGTCTTTTATTCCTATAATGTTGTTAGACTATAGAATTCTCTTCCTGTGAATAGTTCTTTGTTAGGACGATTTCAATTTCGTGATGATGTCTTATTTTTAAATAATGACAATCACTCATGAAATAGAAAAGGTACAGCAGGTACATTGTACAGCTGCAAGATTTATTTAAGATATTCTGACAGAAATAATCCTCATGATAGATGAACTTCATTGAGAAATCACTGGCAAATCATAAAGCTGAGCAAAGCCTTGCCCTTCTTGAACATTTGCTAGCTCCAGAGAACAGCATGTAACACTTGGCATTTTCAAATTCGGTGTTAATGCTAGCCTTGGGGGCCATGACCCCATTTCTTTACTCTCTCGCCTCTTTCTTGAGTGCACCTCATAGGGGCACATAGGCCCAAGACATTAAAGGTCCATGTCGCAAGTAGATCGGCGTCCATTCTCTTACTCACGAAATACTAGTTCACACCTAATGGATCCGTGAACATCGCAACGTCGCATCAATAGTTATTGTTCTCAATTAGTTGAGAGTACAAAAAATGGTATAGCAAGTCAATTAACGTTCGTCCGTTGTAAGTTATTTTTTTTTCTTCGAAACTGCAAGAACTAGGAATCTTAGAGAACGATTCCCAGCAGCAAGGATCAGGTAAAGGTAGCCACTTTGGGAACACGCTCGAGAAAACATCTTTAACTTCTTCTCAGTAGATTAAGGCGGTTACCACCCTAATTAAAAGAAGAAACCCTAACCTTGGTCCACGTAACAGAGGCGCTTTACTGTACAAAAGGATTGTTAGATTGAATTCTATTAAAAAAATAAAGTGCTAGGACTGATGCACATTTCTGGCACATTTCTTTCCAAATGTATTTAGACTATGAGATTCTCTTTCAGCATATAGAATTCAGTTTGAAGATAATTTGTCTAAACCTTGTTTAAACGACAACCATGCACTTATGGTTGGGAGTTCTCCCTCCTACCAAATAGCTCTCAAGCTGATGGCAGATTTCTACTGAGTTGAATTGAATTGAATAACACGTTTCTGAAGTTTTCCACTGGAACACGTGTTTCGCAGCTGTGTTTGAGTTGCAGCACTCGTCATATTTTGTTATCCTAACACAAAGATCATTTCGAGAGTCAGGTTTTTGTATTTTCTAAAAGTGAAGCCACATTATAAAATAAATTTATTAAAATTGCACGAGAACATTTTGGAATAACCCTTGGAATTGGAATGTAGATAAATGTGTACAACAGATTGGTGGGTTTTGAAATTGTAAGGTTTGCAAGAAGCCCATTATTTAACTTCATTACACATCTTCTTTTGCTACAATTTTTTTCTTCTTTATGAAATTCATTAGTTGTCTTTAAATAGATATCATACATAAATATGTAGAAATCGATAATTTGCATACAAAAATGCAAACGTGCTGCTGCTACCAGTTATAGTTTGCTATCAACATTACGTGGTTGGTGTCCAACGTACTTCAGGCCAACTTCAACAAAATCAGCTCATAGGTTATTATGATGCTTAATAACTGAAAATGAAAAAAAGGATTTTTTTGAGGAAAAATTAAAAGGCTATATCGCAAAATTACTTTGAAAACTCTCCACAAAGAGCGCTAGCATCGTTTTTCTATTGAACCCATAAGCCCGATGTTAAAGAAAAAACGTTAATTTTTAAAATACACAAGTCGCGGCGACAATATGTTTATTTTTTATATTTAAAGTTGTCCAATATTAATTTTTCAAAGTGCAATGTGCACCTTAAATATATGCTGATCGAGTGACAGAATGACAAAAAATTGGTAAGTGCGGTTCTATTTTTAAAAACTATTTCAAAATCGTGAATTTCTAGCTTTTACGTTAAACTCCATTGAATACGCCCAAATAAGAAAAAACACATCTATTAAAATGTTGGTAAAAAAAATACGTAAAAATAATTAAAAAAAAAAACAGAAAAAAATCCGCACGTGTGCCAATGTATTGGCTTCACGGTGGTTTAATTGTGATTTTTTAAAATTATTTTTACGTATTTTTACGAGCATTTTAATGGATTTTTTATGAGCATGTATTCAATTGAGTTTAACATGAGAGTTAGAAATTCGCGATTTTGAAATCGTTTTTAAAAATAGAACCGCACTTACCAATTTTTTTGTCATTTTATCTCTATATCAACATATATTTAAAGTACACATTGCACTTTGAATCATCAAAATTAGACAATTTTAAATATAAAAAATAAACATATTGGTCTATGGGTTCAATAGAAAAAAAAACGATGCTAGCGCTCTTTGTGGAGATTTTTCAAAGTAATTTTGCGATGTAGCCTCTTAAGAGAAACTTTGAAAATGTTTTAGAAACTAAAAGGGTATTTTAATGTTGATATCTTTCAATTTTATGTCAGTTTGAAAATCACAACTTTTTAAAGGAGGTTTAAATTTTCTTCCATAAAAGTAACTTTTGAAAGATATCAACATGAAAATAGTATTAAGTAACTCAATTAGCTGTTCTAGTCTCTAACACACATTCAATTTCTCCTTTGTGTTGCTAGTAAAATGCAAAAAAAAAACCACTGGACTCAATACAGAAAGAAAAACTAAGACTGTCACGTGACAGTAAACTGTCAGATGTAGCTCATAACGTTGTAGCTGTCACAAAATCAAATTACAATATATATTACTATGATAAATATTGTCATATGACTGCCATTTGACAGGTGTACAGAATAATGTGACATAATAAGGAATGATTTGTCACATATTTATGACTTTTTTTTCTGTAATGAGGCATCAGAGTTCGAAAATAAACTTTTCGTAAAATAATTTCATTAAAATTTGTATTATAATGTACAGGATGAGCCAATAAACATGAGACAGTCTCGTATATTTTTTATAATATCAAATTTTGTTTTAGCTGTTTTTATTTAAAATGCTAAGTTGTGTTGTCTATTTCATTTAAATTTGAATGAACTGTTTGGTTAGATTAATCTTTATTTCTACAAAGGTTATTATTATGGATCTGATTTTTATGCAGCATCAAAGCAAATGTTTCTCAATCTGTGGCTCAAATGCCAATTGTGAAGTTACACCCCCCCCCCCATTTAAATGTCAACCAATAATTGTTTTTTTTTTCTCAGTAAAAAAAAAACACTTGGTTAGAGGCTAGAATACTACTTGACAACTACTGATAGTAACCAGACAATCTAGCCTCTACACAGCTTTTTTGTTTAAAAAAATCATAATTGCAGTTGCACGCATAATCATAATTAGGCCTACTTCATAATTGGTACTTGGGGCCACACATTGGGCCATGCTTGAAGCGGAAAGAAATCAACAAAAAATTAATTTAAAGAATTTTACTAGAATGTGCAAAAGTACAAAACTGCATGTGTCGTTTTTTATTGGGCCACCCTGTATATATGCATATATTACTGTTAGAAATATGCGACGAGTTACGACAAAAAACTGAAATCCGGTCAAACCAACTGGTATGTTCATCAGGTGACTCGTAAAGCGATAGACCTGAATAAATGACATTTGTATAGATTGAAATAAAAGTTGTTTGGAATTTCAAAAGCCCTGGTTCCACTTGGTTACTGGCCACTTCAAAATAGTCATGAATGACCAGTCACTAAACACTGTAAAACAGTCACAAATCACCAGTCACTGCAATAGTCATGAATGACCTGTTGCAAGTCACTGCAAAATAGTCAGGCACGACTGGTCACTAGTCATTGCAAAATAGTCATGACTGACCAGTCACTAATCACTGTAATACAGTCATGAATGTCCTGTCACAAGTCACCACAACACACGTCATAAATGACCTGTTGCAAGTCACTGCAAAATGATCATGACTGACAAGTCACTACAAAACAGTTATGGACGACCAGTCACTAGTCACTGCAAAATATTCATGAATGACCAGTTGCTAGTCACTGGAAAACATTCATGAATAACCAGTCACTAGTCCCTACAGAGCAGTCATCAATGACAAGTCACTAATCACTAGAAAATAGTCATGAGTGACCAGTCATGACTCACTAGTCACTGCAAAATAGTGGTGAATGACCAGTCATTAGTCACTAAAAACAGTCGTGAAGGACCAGTCACTAGTCACTGCAAACTAGTATGTCAAAGTAGGCTAAAAATTAACTTCAAGAATTTAGGTCACAACCAGTCACATCCTGGTTTATAGAATGGTCACAAGCTATGGTAAACATTATAAGTCACTGACGACTTTAATAAAACTAGTCACGTGTGACTACTTTCCAGTGGCTAGTAACAAAGTGTAACCATGGCTTTGTAAAAGTTCACCTCAGTGCAGTAGAGAGCCATGGGACATTCAAATACGTAGAGCAATGGAACTTTAGCCTGAAAAATAAATAAAATTTTGTAAAAAAAAACATGTGCTAAACAACAGAAGTTTAGAAAGGGGCGGACTGGCCTATCGGGTAACCCGGCAGTTTCCAATGGGCCGGATTTTCTATTATAGAGCTAATTTCATAATGAAACGTAATGAAGATTTAAAAGTCGCACATAGGATTGCTCGCTACGCTTCCTAGTGCAAAATACCAAAAGGTGCCACATTTTAACTTAAACCGGGCAAAAATAAAAATAGAACCAATGTGATTATGTGGTGAGGATTTTTTTTTAGATCCGGATAAATAATTTTCGTGGACCAGTCCACCCCTGATTTTAAAATACTGTATCTTTATACTTCTTCATTGATATATGAAGCAGCAAGAGAAATGGCACAAGTCCTGGTGACCAAGTGTAACAATGAAAAGCAAAAATAAGCAGTTTGCACAGAAGTCCTATCGATGGGTCTTAAAAAAATTACAAAAAAAAAAAATACAACTTTACAATTTGAAAAGTGGCCCAAATGTCATCATATAATTTGGTGTGCCTATAATTTTGAAAATAATTAAAAAAAAACAATGGAATTTTTTTAAAAAAAATATATTTTTATTTAATCCTTTGTGTCCAAAAATAATCGCCAAACATCGCCAACGACCGCCCAAGTGGCCTCCTCTGGTCGCTGTGAAAAGTTGGGCTTGTTTTTGTTACATTTACCATCACTGTTTTCAACATTCCGGTCTGGTAGATCCTCTCGATTTTTTTTGGCGAATGTTGTTTTTGAGTCCGTGGCTTGTTAGACAGGCATTTAGAAATCGGGAAGAACTTCAGTTGGCTCCGCCCTTGTTATGACGACCGGCAACTTCTAATTGGTTTGTTGTGTGGTTCGACGTTGAAAAGGGGCGGAGCATGTGACGTCAGACTACATAACCAACCAATTAGAAGTTGCGTTCGTCATAACAAGGGCGGAGCCAACTGAAGTTCTTCCCGATTTCTAAATGCCTGAGGCTTGTTAGCGGCCACTTTACCTAATTCGAATGACCCCACAGAAAGAATTCTGGAACTATTGAATCGGGTGACCTTGGTGGCCAGTGCATGTTGCCAAAACATGAACATACAATACAATTATTATATATATAATATCCCAGGTATGTGTGTGTGTTTGTGTGTGAGGAGTAACAAAAACCATTGAAGCACGTCGGAATGTATATAAATTTGAATAAATGAACCGTTTTTTTCTCTCAAGGTCAACTATATGTTGAACTCTTCCTTTGGAAAGTGTAGAAGGGGGGAGAGAAAGAGAAAAGTGGGAGGGGGTGAGGGGAAAAGTTTGGAAAGTGTAGAAGGGGAGAGAGAGAAAGAGAGAGAGAAAAGTGGGAGGGGGTGACTGAAATTGAAATGAAAGGAGTAAAAAAAGGAAAAAACGACGCGCATGCGCACAATTGCCTGTGAATTTTGCTCCCGTCATTTATGACGGGTTACCCCACTAGTTATATATACTGTATGTATATTAAGCCAAGTCTGTGTGTGTGTGTGTGTGTGTGTGTGAGTGATTAACGCTGTACAATTTATATAAATTTAAATGAATAAATGAACAGCTTTTTTCTCAAGGTCAACTATATGTTGCACTCTTCCCATCCAAGAACCCCATGATATTAAATTGGAGAGGGGGAAAAGGTTGGAAAGTGCAGAGGGGAGAGAGAGAAAAACGTGGAGGGGAAAAAGTGGGAGGGGGACTGAAATTGAAATGAAAGGAGTAAAAAAGAACAAACGACGGGCATGCGCACACCAGAGAAAATGAAAAACTCATTTTCTCTTTCAAATATAAAAAGGGGAGGGGATAATAGTAGCAAAATTAAACTACAGTTTATCACGGGCAATTGTGCCCAGCATTAAAATTTCTTTTCCTCCGCCCTTTTATGAACGTCATCAATTTCTAATTGCTTTGTTACTTGGTCTGACGTCATAAAAGGGCGGAGGATGAATTTCTCACTGCTGTTCTCAACAACTGTAAACGAAATTATGATAGATAATGTTTCAAAACAAAATGGCGGCATTTTCCAATAGGGTGATGACATTTGGGCCACCCCCTGTACCTTGCACAACAATGTATTGGTCATATCTTCCTTTGGTGTTAATACCTAATGGAAAGAGAAACCTGCAGACAAATGAAGAATAAATTAACTGCATAAGACTGTAGAATCATTAGCGAAACAACATCGTCCAATTTTTCTGTCAGATCGATAACATCCAAGTGATCTTCTCGAATACACCTCCACTCTTTGGAAGTATGTATATCCGCATGCCGACGTCGAACGTAATCGGATAGCACCTTGAAGTTATTTATCATGGCCATAGCTAATACTACTATGAAAATGTCGTGGAAGTTCCAAGCGACATTAGCGCATTTCTGTACCATGTAGAAGAAGACGGATATCGGAACTCCGTGTCCAAAGACATTATTGAAGTGACTATTGCCTCTCATCATAAAACACTGAAAGTAACTGTCGTTGTAGTTGCGACATAAGTGGATTGGAAGGTTGAGGTCATGTAGAGTATTTTCGACAATGGCCAATGTCATCAAGACTGCGGCCACTGTCACGATCTTCCACTTACTAACGTGGACATGCTGAACTTCCTCAGGAAGATACTTTGCGAGGTTGCTTGCCACTCGATCCCATTCCACCAGAAGTGCTGGCAACTTTCTACAGGCACCAATCAGTTGCACTACTGTCAAGGTGTTGACAATAAAGAAAACTGGACCAGTGAGTCCAAGAACGACATCATTTATATCTTGTTGTGTTTGTAGTATGTATAAATAGGATGATGCCATGATGTAAGTGTTGAAACACATGCATAAGACAATCGTAAAACTGTAAATGGTTTGAAGTGACATCTTTTGAAATTTCAAGTTGTCACTTTTTGTTGCAAATATGTTGGACAAAGGTGTCATTCCGAGGATCATCGACATGATGAAAACTGGACGTAAAGATTGATAAATGCTGTCATTGTTATTATCTTTAGCAACAAATATTGGATGGTGCCTCGAATTTGACTTAGATTTTGTAGATATTTCATTTTTAGAATGTGGTCTTCCTGCTGCTGGTGAAACTTTGTTACGATGCATTTTGGACAGCATGCGTGTGATACACAGGTTGAATTAGGTGGAATGTTGCAAAAATGTTGCCACAAAATGGCTGTTTGTGGTGGTCACCTAGGATATCTGAAGTGTTTTTATTATTGACAATGCACTTGTATTTTGGTGATGGACGAGCTATCATATGTATTGGATCTTTTTTTAGAGGATTTTATGCAATTGTACTGTGGTTTTTTCGAGTTGTTCTTTTGTTAGAATTTCTGCTTCTTTTTTTTTTTGTAAACATTCAACTTTGTTAACACTCAAAACATAAACAACAATGGAGAATGTCACAATCTTAAAATATGAATGAGAGAATAAGTTTTGTTAGTTGTGACATTTATTCTTTACAAACCTTTTGAGTCTTACTATATACATATTATACAGCTATGAAAAAATGAATAGCAACCTTTTTAAAACAGCTAAATTTCATCCATTTCTTTCAATATTTCATGAAAACCTTTATTGAAATAAAAAAAAGTAAATCTATTTCAGAGGATATAGACATCCCTAAACTCAATTGCCCTAATGCCAATCGCCCTAAAGAGATAGATTGCCCTAAAGGGATGTTTGCCCTAAAGGGATGATTGCCCTAAAATCATTTGTCCTAAAGGAACATTTCCCTTAAAGAGAGAGTTGTCCTAAAACCATTTGCCTAAAGGAACATTTGGCCTAAAACCACTTTTGGCCTAAAACCATCGTCTTTCATTGGAGCATGTTAAATAGGTTCTGTGCACCTCAAGCGTGCATAAAACGCCAAATGACTAAAATTTAGACTGCTGATTAGGGCAAATGTCTCTTTAGGGCATGTGGTTTTAGGAAAAATGTCGCTTTTTGGACAAATGGTTTTAGGACAAATGTATCTTTAGGACAAATGTTTTTAGGGCAAGTGTCTTTAGGGCAAATGTCTCTTTAGGGCAAATATTTTTATGGAAAATGTCTCTTTAGGGCAAATATTTTTATGGAAAATGTCTCTTTAGGGCAAATGGCTTTAGGGCAACTGTCTGTCGGGCAAGTGTATTTAGGATAAATGTCATACAACCCTATTTCAGAACATCTTTATGTAAAAACAATTTTTCAATTAGGTCTTAAAAATATTTATTTTAACTAATAATCACGATTTTATAAATCAACTGAAAACCATTCAAAAGTGCCTGAAAATGACTAATGTGATACTTTAGTGTAGTTTGGCAATTTTTAGAATTTTATTGTTATATAACAACGATCTTGAAATACAATTCGAGTTCATACAACAAATTAGATTATTGCATATACATTTTAAATTATAATTTAAAAAAAAATTATTAGGACAAAATGGACAAATTTTTACATAAAAATATTCTAAAATAATATTATATACTTTTTGAATTTCAATTAAAAAATGTCCATAAAGTCAACGAATTTTATTACATTTTACTCACACAAATATGAAGTATTACATTTTATTTAATAAAATTACAGTAGCTGACAATTAAGAATATAATTAATTAACAATATAATGAAGTGCGTTTCTTAAGTTATTTTGAGCAGAATCAGTTCGTAGGTTATAAGCACGCTGACAACCTTAAAAAAATAATAAATGATCAAAAAAATCACATTATTGAATTTATTAGAACAGGAACCACATCACAATGACAATTTTAGGCAATAGGCAACTGTGGAAATGCGTGGCCCTAAAATCACTTGCCCTACACTACATTTGCCCTAAAACCACTTTTTTCTCTTTTTTTCATATGGTTTAGTGTCTTTCGGTGAGTCTGTGGTTCTGCATGCAAAAAACGCCAAATGACATATTTAGACTACTGATTAGGGCAAATGTATCTTTAGGGCAAGTGGTTTTAGAGCAAATGTCTTTTTAGGACAAATGGTTTTTTGAGCAAATGTCCCTTTAGGACAAATGGTTTTTGAGCAAATGTCCCTTTAGGACAAATGGTTTTTGAGCAATGTCCCTTTAGGACAAATGGTTTTTGAGCAAATGTCTCTTTAGGACAAATGGTTTTTTGAGCGAATATTTTAGGGCCAAGTGTTTATAGTGCAAGTGTCTATAAGTCAAATGTCTCTTTAGGGTAAATGGCTTTAGGACAAGTGTGTTTAGGGCAAGTGTCACACACCCGCCTAAAACCACAACTGCTATTTCACGTTGCTTACTGCTAAGAAAATCCGTCTAGTAACCACAAAGAAATGAAATCCAGTCAAACCGATTGGCAAACTCATCAGATGATTCGTAAAGCGATAAATCTAAAGCGAAAAATATAAAAAAGGCAAATTTGATTTCTGAATTCAAATTTCAAAATCACTCCAGTTGTAAATGTCAGAGATATCTCTAATGTGTAAAACCTCGGTACAATACGACACTGACGGACATTCGAAAAGGTACGGCAAAGGAGCCACTGCCTGTCAGAACAAAGAGAAACACACAATGTACCACGAGCAAAGATACAGGGTGTCTTATAAGTCTGGCATCATAGGAAAATTACTAAAAAAACAGGCTAAATCGGAAAATTACTTCAAAAAATCTCCACAAAGAGCGCGAGCATCGTTTTTCTACTGAGCCAATAGACCCGATGTTAAAGAAAAAAAATTTAATTTTTAAAATACGTAGTCGCGTCGGCAGTATGTTTATTTTTCATATTTAAAGTTGTCCAATTTCGATGGTTCAAAGTGCAATGTGCACCTTCAATATATGCTGATCTAGTGATAGAATGACAAAAAATTGGTAAGTGCGCTTCTATTTTTAAAAACTATTTCAAAATCGCGGAATTTCTAACTCTTATGTTAAAACTACATTGAGTAAGAAAAACAATGACCATTAAAATGTTCATAAAAATACCTAAAAATAATGTTTAAAAAAGAACAGCACGTGCGCCAATGTCTTGGCTTCACTGTGGACTTCATAATAGATTTTTTTTAAAATTATTTTTAGGTATTTTTATGAATATTTTAATGGCTTACTCAATGGAGTGGGAACATGAAAGTTAAAAATTCGCGATTTTGAAATATTTTTAAAAATAGAAGCACACTTTCCAATTTTTTGACTCCATGTAAAATCCCATAGGACCAATAAACCGTCCCACAAACATTTGAAGAACTCTCGTTAAAAAGTATTTAGAACAATCAGATAGAAATTAGCACGTGCAATAATGTATTGGCTTCATGCTGATTGCTTTTTATAAGCCTAGCACGCGAAATTATTTTTTTATTAATTATTATGTGACTTGAAACCGGGAGAAAAAAATTTAAAAAAACATTTTTTAAATGAAAAGCGATCGCAGCGCCTAAATTCGGAGAAATTTTGAATTAAACGCTGTATCTAGGCTCTTAATAAGCATATTTGACGACCGTGTTTACTTATGCGGGAGTTTCTAGTAAGAATTCCATCTAACAATGCTCTGTTCTTTGCAGCTAACAAGCGTTCAAGAAGAGCAACGTTTTGCTCAGCGCTCTACGATTTCACTAGCGATTCCCACAGAGAGCTCATCTAGCATGAAAGTTGCAACACTGTGATGCCGGACTTAACTTTTGTAAAAAGAAAATAAATAAATAAAAAGACCTGTTCGTGAATGGATGCTGCGGCTGCCGTTACGGCAATCATTCTGACGGCCAAATGAACGAGCGAATAGCAAAAATAAGTCATTTGCACCCATGTCCTTTCAATCGGCCTTATTTTAAAACGATCATATTAATTAATTCATATCCGAAATTTGTCAATCATTTTCTCGTTAAGGCCTTGTTTCCATTGGGGTGAAAATTTTCGCCGTGTAAAAATTTCAACTGTTGAAACATAACAGTGTTTGCTATGGAGCTAATGCGCATGTCCAATAGGAGAAAAAACGCCCTCAAAAACCTAAAAAGTACAAATATTCGCCAAAAAGAGGTTGAAAAAAAAAAGTTGAAATTGATTCAACTTTTGTTTAAACCTTCTTTTTGGTGGATCTTTGTGGCTTTTTGAGTCGCCATCTTTCTTTTTTCTTCGTTTTTGGTGTTTTTTCATCGATATTTTTTCAATTTCTCATCATATTTCAGGTAGATTAATGTATTTTAATTAATTTTAGGATGTATTTAACTATAGTTTTACACAAAAATAACGCCATTTCGATGTAAATATTGATGAGAAACGAAAATTTATGGTTTAGTTAAAGCGGTACAGCAAATGTGGTTTTCTCACTTCAATTAGCCTAACATAAGGCGCCAAACCATAATGGTAACTAGGCGGAGGCCACGTCTGTTCTGTTGTTAGTCGCCATATCGAATTTCTTTTCTCCTACTATTAGAAATGCATTAACACATTTTTTTTCCATAGAAAACACTGTTATTTTTTCAACAGTTGAAATTTTCGCCAAGTACAAATTTTCGCCACAGTGGAAAAACAATGCCTAAATAAGAAAAATTACCTTAACGAGAGCGAAATCTGAAAACAGAGGTAGAATAAGTTAACGGCATACGATTGTAATATCATCAAAGAGACGACTTTATCGAGCCGTTCCGTTAAATCTACAATGTCCAAGTGGCATTCCCGAATTTCCTTCCAGGCTCTCGGACTGACGATGACCATATGATTTTTTTTAATATAATCGGCCATCACTTTAAAATTAGCTCGAAGAGCCATTGCCAAAATGACGAGGAATATATCGTGGAAATGCCAAGCGACGTTAGCGTATTTTTGAATGATCCAGAAATAAATGGACAAGGGAACGCTGTGTCCGAGGATGTCGTTGAAATACGAATTGCCTCTTGTGTAATAGCATTGAAAAAAATTCGTGTCGTTTCGACATAAGAGGATCGGAAGGTCCAGATCGTGAAGGACGTGTTCGATGACCGATGAAATACCCAAAACACCGGCAACGATGGTGGCCGTTTTTTTGGAGACGTGCACATTGATGACACCTAGGAATTTGAATTTGAATTTAATTAATTAATCAGCAAGCAGCTCGAAAGGGCCTGTGACAGAGGGAGGGAGGGAGTGTTATCTCCTATTATGACAATTTTCCGTGCAAATATTAGGCTTATGCATGCAATAAGGTGACTGAATGGGTATTTATTTTGTTTCGTCCCTCCAGATGGCGCCACATGCAGTGGCTATTATGTTCTATAGTAGGTTACTTTTCCTAATTCGCGGTTTTGAGAAAAATTCTATTTTTCAAGCGAACGTTTTTCAGGAGAAACATTACGAAAAAAAAATTCAAAAGTGTTTTAGAAACTAGAATAGTTGGTGATAATATTAAAAGTTTTTTTTTCTTCATGATGATATCTTTCAAAATAAACTTTTTATTTCAGTTTGAAAAGTTTTTCGAAAAGTTCAATGGAAAAACCCTAACAAAACGGGTCATTTTTCAAACTGAACTATAAAATTGTTTATTTTTTAAGATATTGCCATGAAATAACTTTTAGCAAAATCTTCTACCATTCTAGTTTTGAAAACAATTTGAATTTTTTCAATAATATTGTTTCTAAAAAAAAAACCATTCGCTTGACGTTTCTGCGATCCAAATATTACAAAAACGTCTATGGAGCTTAGCATTAGCCACTGCAGTGGCGCCATCTGGAGGGACAAAAAGCAAAATAAATATATATTCCGCCACCTTAGATTGAACGAGGCAACCTCCTCTGGAAGTAAACTCCATTGTCGAATAATTCTAGGTACAAATGACCAAAAATACGAGTCTGTCCGTTCAAAAATCCAGCTATACAGCTTTGCGCAGCATACTAGCGGTTGGTTTGGGACAAAACCCTACTGACATCATTTTTCAAAGAATGTTGAGGCTGAAGTCAGCGCTATAGCGTACTGCTACCATGCACCTACCTTCAAGAAGATACTTTTTCAAATTAACGGTGACTTTGTCCCAATGCCGCAATAGGTCCGGAAGCTTTCTGGTGACCCGAATGCATTGAACTATGGACAACGTGTTAGAAACGTAGAATACGGGACCTGATAAGCTGAGTGCCACATCGTTAATTTCCAACGGTATCAGGAATAAATAAGTATACGAAGTGGCCGTAATGTAAACTCCGAACACGAGGCTCAAAAATACGGCACCGCTATAAATAGTCTGCGGACGGCACCAATGGAACTGCAGATGTTGACTGTTGGACGTTCGGATGTTGGTCAGTGGCGTTACGCCGAGCAACATCGTTACCGTCAACATCGGTCGTAATGCTTCGTAAACTCCTTCTCCTTCGGGAATGTTTTCTGGGATCTTATCGAGAATATCGGACGGCATGCCGCCTCTTTCGATGAACCATGTATCTTTGGTGCTGGCACCATGAGATCGGTTAATGGTCGTCATCGAGGAACTTCGGCTCGGTCGTACTCGGGTGCTATAAAAAGAGTTGTTTTGGCTTTTCGAAACAAACTTCGGCAAATGGGCACTTTGGTCCAGTATGTATGCAACTCTAACTTCGATTGTTATGAAGTTGTTGTTCTATTTTTCACAGTTTTGTTAGAGTGTTTATATCGAGGAGCTTCTTTTTTTTTAGGTTTTTGACAGCAATGGAATATTTGATTACATTAAATATTCATAAGTGTCTCTGAATATTCCATTTTAATAAATTGTTTACAACAGACATGGGTCCTTTTTTATGAAGTTGTTAGAAATTCATTTAGGCCTATATAAACGTTTTATTTTGGGGTTTCATGGCTTTTTTTTAATTGCACTTTGTTTAAATTAGAATGTTCCTTTAAACTCCTCCTCCTCCAGAAATACTGTCCAAATTTACCCAACAATTACTAAAATAATATTTAAATTTAAAAATAATTCATTAATATAATTTAAAAAAATTAAAAATCAATTAACTTCATATAAATGGACTTTATCAGATAGATGCGCCACCAAACAACAGACATTGGCAATAAGAAAAAACTCCAAAAGTATACTTCTCTACTCGAATTTTGACGTTGTCACCTCACATTACTTTTAAATCCCTATTCAAATACATGTTTTCCCTATTCATTTCAAAGTACTACGGATAATTGGAAAGTTGTATTGAGTTTAATATGACTAGGGAATATACATGTATTTGATTAAGGAATTATGGAAATGTGAGGTGACAACATTTGCCACTCAATTGAGGGGTCGATTTTCAGTTTTTATAAATTTAAAATGGCGTCGTTTGGTGACTCAGGAAAAGTCACTTCATTTTTAAGTTTTTATTTATGATTTTAATGAATTATTTTTAATTTTAAAAATTATTTTGGCAATCGTTGGGTAAATCTTGACGATATTTTGACGAGGAATTTCTGGAGGTTTATGAACAAGATTGAAAAAAAGATATCAAAGTGAAAATTTTGCTTAAGTTGATGCATTTACTTTTCTAGTTTCTAAACCATTTTCAACATTTGCCCTAAAACCACTTGTTCTAAAAGGACATTTCCTCGAAAAGCACTTTTTTTCCGTTTTCATACGGTTTACTGTCTTTCGGTTCCTTTAGGGCAAATGTCCCTTTTGGGCAAATGATTTAATTTAGGGCAAATATTCCTTTTTAGGGCAAATGATTTTAGGGCAAATGCCCCTATAGGGCAAATGGTTTTAGGACAACTGTCTATTGGGCAAGTGTCTTTAGGGCAAATGTCCCTTTTGGGCAAATGATTTAATTTAGGGCAACTATTCTTTTTTAGGGCAAATGATTTTAGGGCAAGTGTCTCTTTAGGGCAAATGCCCCTATAGGGCAAATGGCTTTAGGACAACTGTCTATTCGGCAAGTGTCTTTAGGGCAAATGTCCCTTTTGGGCAAATGATTTAATTTAGGGCAACTATTCTTTTTTAGGGCAAATGATTTTAGGGCAAGTTTCTCTTTAGGGCAAATGGTTTTAGGACAACTGTCTATTGGGCAAGTGTCTTTAGGGCAAATGTCACCCCTCACAGTTACCATAAGATCACAGAGACCTGCGAACCCGAGGTACAGTCGGAAAAGGCACCTCCTCCTTATCAAACACTGTCGTACAACCCGATGTCATGGCACATTGTTCCCAAGTGTGACACATAAATCATTGCCCAATTGGCGCGCGCAGTGGTGCCTTTGTTGAATATGTGTGTGCCCATCGTGGTAAGTGCAATTTAAAAAAAACAAATAATTGAAATTGCAATTTTGTTAAACTGTGGTGATTTATACGAAAATGGAGTTTTCTCTTGAATTCGAAACATAAAATTGTTGGTTTGGTTACGAAACATCGAGCAGCAAAAGTTCGTAGGTAAAAATCAGGCTCACAATCTGCAACAATTAAAAACAGAAATAAGATTGCAAAAATTATGATGGCATTCAAATTGATTCATATCATAACAATGACATCATGCAGTTACGGCTCTGCCGTTACCGTATACTTACCGCTAGAAAGAAGCTTCGGTTGATGACAAAAAATTGACACCCAGTGAAACCAATCGTATTGAAATTGATATGTGTAGAAAATCGAAGCACCTGATTGTTAGAAACACGATTTTACAGGTGAAATTTTAGGTCCAACATTATTATACTGTATATTAAGCCAGGTCTGTGTGCGTGTGTGTGTGTGTGTGTGTCTGTCATCTAACGCTGGACAAACACCTTTGTCGGAATTTATATAAATTTGAATAAATGAACTGCTTTTTTTCTCAAGGTCAACGATATGTTGCACTCTTTCCATCCAAGAACCCCATGATATTAAATTGGAGAGGGGAAAAAGGTTGGAAAGTGTAGAGGGGGAGAGAGAGAGAGAGAAACGTGGAGGGGGAAAAAGTGGGAGGGGGTGACTGAAATTGAACTGAAAGGAGTAAAAAAGGAACAAACGACGCGCATGCGCACACCAGAGAAAATGAAAAACTCAATTTCTCTTTCAAATATAAAAAGGGGAGGGGATAATAGTAGCAAAATTAAACTACAGTTTATCACAGGCAATTGTGCTCAGCATTAGAATTTCTTTTGCTCCGCCCTTTTATGAACGTCATCAATTTCTAATTGGTTTGTTACTTGGTCTGACGTCAAAAAAAATTGCGGAGTAAAAGAAATTCTAATGCTGGGCGCCTGTGAATTTGGCTCCCGTCATTTATGACGGGGTTACCCCACTAGTATCAAATAGAGGTCTATAAAAAAATTACCTCTGTGTTGTAAGAAAGTGCTGGACAAATGTAGAGATATAACAATGGCTCTCTTGCCTATATTTAACGACAATTACATATCTGATACAAATTGAAACTTTATCAAAATTTCTTAAATAAAAAATACGAGCGGATCTTACTTGATCGTAGACTTTAGATGCCGAAAACGTAACAAAACAAAGCCGTCCAACTAAATGTCCAAATGACGCTAGGACGTAGAATGTTTCCAGTAGGTCTCCTTTTGTCGGACTATTGTTTGGATTAGAAACTATTCTTCAGTACAAAAATTATTCACTCAAAATGTTAAGAGCCTCAGATACACGTCGTCCATCTTGTTGTTTTGAGCAGACGACAACGAGACAAATGAGTGTTCTTATAGGGTGTTACTAAAACTGCAAGAAATCGCCTCACAATCGCGCGATTAAAATACAGCAAAGCGCAAAATGCAATAAATAGTATTGTTCTTCACGTGCTCGATTTATATAATTTTTGAAAAGGTCCTTCTATTGTTAAACAAGGTTCAAAGTCGTTCGTTTTTTTAACCCCATGTTAAATCCCATTGGCCCCAAAACCGTCCCACAAACATTTGAAAAACTCTCGTTAAAAACGATTTAGAACAATAACAAAATAATTAGCATATACATTCATGTATTGGCTTCACAATATTTCCTTTTATAAATTTTGAAAAGGTCCTTCTATTTTTTAATAACGTTTAAAATCGTACATTTGTAACTCCATGTTAAATCCCATAGGAATAAATATCCGTCCCACAAACACTTGAAGAACTCCCATTAAAAACGACTTAGAACAATCACATAATGCATAGCACGTGCATTAATCTATTGGCTTCACGATGTTTCGTTTTTATAAGATTAGCACGCGAAATTATTTTTCTATTAATTATTATGTGACTTTGAACCGGGAGAAAAAAAACGTTAAAAACCGTTTTTCAATCAACAACGCTCGCAGCGCCTATAATTGGAGAAATTTTGAACTAAATGCTGTATCTAGGCTCTTAAGGTATATTTGAGAATGCCAAAAAAAAAAAGCTTAGGATGTGCCGCAACATTTGGTAGGAAGCGTTTGAGAATGTCGGTAATTAGGTTTCCTAATCGCTGCCATGACAGTGGTAGAACGACAACAAAAACAACGAAAATAATGTAAAGAAGCGGCAAACAAGAGAAAACAAGGTGACAAACAAAATGGCGTTTGTCGTGGTGACAAACAAAATGGCGTTTGTCGTGGTGACAAACAAAATGGCGTTTGTCGTGGTGACAAACAAAATGGCGTTTGTCGTGGTGACAAACAAAATGGCGTTTGTCGCGACGACAAACAAAATCGCGTTTGTCGCGACGACAAACAAAATGGCGTTTGTTACGGTGACAAACAAAATGGCGTTTGTCGTAGTGACAAACAAAATGGCGTTTGTCGCGACGACAAACAAAATGGCGTTTGTCGCGACGACAAACAAAATGGCGTTTGTCGCGAAGACAAACAAAATGGCGTTTGTTACGGTGACAAACAAAATGGCGTTTGTCGAGCTGTCATTTTTTGTGTTCTAAAAGTGTCGATGTTGGTAGAAGCAACTAGCCTCCTACAATTCTTCTCCACAATGCAACAAAGATAGGCATTTTCAAATGCACTCTTAAGTCATAATTACCGTATTCCTTGAAAGATCTGATTTGCGACAAAGTAAACGTTAACGACGTACGACAGCAAAATGACGGGTCCGACAATTTTATCTAGTTTGTTGACCATCTGACAGAGGGACAAATGGTCCTCTCGTAACTGACGCCAATCGGATTGCGATTTAAATTTATCGGCAGTTTGTTTCATGTGATCGGATATCACTTTAAAGTTTGCCGAAAGCGAAAAGCTTAGCAGGATAACGAAAAGATCGTGAAAATTCCACGCGACATTGGCATATTTGTTGAGGACGTAAGCGACTACGAGAAACGGCCGAGATGGTCCGATTGTAACCGATATGAAATCGCTAGCAGTGTTTAAATTGCAATCGATGAAAGAAGTGACGTTTCCACAGTTGACGACTGCGAATTTCTGGACATCGTGGAGCGTGTGTTCCAAAATGGCCGATGTCATGAAGATGGTTGCAATTAATGTGGCTTTCGTTATGCTGATTCGATGTGGCCACCTTTTTTCGTTGAAATAGAAAGACGTTATACCGATCGCCTTACTACGTGGCAATGTCACGTGTATCTGAAACAATAGAAGTCGATATTTAGATTAAACGCAGTCGGCCCGTTCTAGGAAATACTAATTAGTGAGGCTGCAGGCACACATTTCGTTATATCGTTGTTTCTACGTTAAATTTGAAAATAGCCGAAAATATTTTTAATTTAATATATCGTCTTCGATATACAAGTGTATAATCGTAAAATCGACAATATTTACATATCTAAAAAAGATCGAAAACAGCAAAATATCGGAAAAGTCGAAAATATCGCAATTTGAGGAAAAACGACAATATATCGACAAATTAGAAAATTCGAAAATATCGACAAAAGAAAAATCTATAAAAAAAATCAAAAATATCGACAGTTAAGACCAATGAAAAATGTCGACATACTGGAAAAATCAAAAATATCGCCAGTATATAAAAAACGAAAATTTTGACAAATAAGAAAATTCGAAAATATCGACCATAAAAAAATCTATAAAATTAAAAAATATTGATAATTAAGAGCAAATGGTAATTATTATATTGGACAAATGGATAATGTCAACATAATCGAAAATGTCGACATATTGGAAAAATCGAAAATATCTAAAATTAAGAAAAATGATAAATATTGACAAGTAAGAAAATACCGAAATTAACGACATATCAGAAAATCGAAACTATTAACATAAAAAATCAAAAATATTCGAAAAATTTCAAAATATTAACATATAAATCAATAATTTAAATCTTTGGTTGACCTCAAAGACGATATTTTCGATTTTTTTCCGATATTTTCGATTTTTTCCGATATTTTCGATTTTTTCCGATATTTTCGATTTTTTTCGATATTTTCGATTTTTTTCGATATTTTCGATTTTCTTTTGTTGAGATTTTTGATTTTTTTCGATGTTTTCGATTTTATTTCGATATTTTCGATTTTTTTCGATATTTTCGATTTTTTTCGATATTTTCGATTTGTTTCGATATTTTCGATTTTTTTTATATATTTTCGATTTTTCGATCGGCCCTATGGACAACATTGTCGAATGTTTTTTTTTTAGATTTTTCAATACATCGTGAAATAACGACATTGTTTAAATGTTGGATCGATTTCGATAGTTTTTTCTTTTTACAAAAAAAAATATCGCCACCTCTACTAATTAGTATAATTAACTTGTAATTTACCTGTTTCGACGATACACGCTTGTACTTGAGAAGCCGTCGAGCAACTCGATCCCATTCTCGCAAAAGTTCGGGAATTTTACGCGAGATGTTGAACGTGAGAGCGATCGATATACATGCCGATGTGTAAAAAAGTGGACCACCGAGTCGTCGAGCTAAACTACCGAAACTCGATTTTTCAGTCGACGCCGCGAAGAATCTGAAGTTGCAAAGAAACGCCGAAAAGAAGGCGAGAAACGACAAAACCGTAAGACTGTAGATCGTTTGAGGACACAACCATCGAAAACTGACGTATCGGCTCGTCGACGATGTCGGTCGATATATCGGCATCAGACCAAAAATCAAAGCAAATATAAAAATCGGACGAAGCGCATAGTAAATCCCGGGATCATCATCATCCTCATCATCCTCATCACCATTATCGTTCGTTATTTTAGTTTCCTCGACGATACTGTCTGACGATACGTCTTTAGACGATACATTTCGCCAAGCGATTATTACGGTTCGTAACGTAGTTTTGGGCGATTTTACTAAAGTATCGTCTTTCATGTTTCTACGAGATCGAGCCGGTCGCGATGTTGCCGGTGTTTTCAAATGTATTCAAGTGGCAGGTTTTGGCTTTCGTTTCTGACTGTCACCACTTTGGATTGTTATTACTATTTTTAGTAACCAATAGTTAATTTTTGTTTTGACATATGTTGTTGTTAATGAACGATATATTGATGATTTTATTTGTTCGCATTTGTTATTTTCATATCAAGTGCACCAATCAAAAAATAACATTGTTATTCATCAGTTTTTATAAACATATTTATTTAAAATTGACTGATTTATCGGGGGAGGTGGTGGTGGTGGGGGGGGGGAATATCAATAATATTGACATTGACGTAACAATGGTAATGGTGACAATCAGTAGCTTCGTTATAGGGTAGGAGGTCTTATGATATGGACATATTTCGTTATATGTCAGAATAATAAATTGTATGTTTAGATTGATTCGCATGAATATATATGTTACTGTCAATCTGCGAAATCAGATAATCTGCAGATTGCCTAAGCAAATTGCTAGTGATTCTTGCAAAATTCAACACATTCTAGGCAATTTTGCAGATTTTACTAAAACAAACAAGACAATCTGCAATGAAGTCTAAAACACTAGGCAATGTGCAAAATACCTACCTTTTTAGTCAATGTGCATAATACATTAAACAGGCAAATTCGCCGAACAACTAGGCAAAGTGCGAATAATCAACTAAAATTGCAAACAAAAAAAAACAGAGTAAGTATTCTGCACATTGTCTAGTGTTTCAGACTTTATTGCAGATTGTCTGTTTGTTTCAGTAATTTTGCAAATTGCCTAAAATGTGTTGAATTTTGCAGAATCACTAGCAATCTCGTGGTTTTGCAGATTGCCTAGGCAAACTGCAAAACCACCAAATTGCTAGTGTGATTCTTGCAAAATTCAACACATTTTAGGCAATTTTGCAGATTTTACTAAAACAAACAAGACAATCTGCAATAAAGTCCAAAACACTAGACAATGTGCAAAATACCTACCTTATTAGTCAATGTGCATAATACTTACATTAAACAGGCAATATGCAAATTCACCGAACAACTAGGCAAAGTGAGAATAATCAACTAAAATTGCAAACAAAAAACCCAGGGTAGGTATTCTGCACATTGTCTAGTGTTTTAGACTTTATTGCAGACTGTCTGTTTGTTTTAGTAATTCTGCAAATTGCCTAAATTGTGTTGAGTTTTGCATAATCACTAGCAATTTCGTGGTTTTGCAGATCGCCTAGGCAATCTGCAGATTGACTGATTCTGCAGATTGACAGTTAGGCCTACATAGATATTATATTGAAAGAATGAATCGTAATAATGAATAGGAGCTCGGATTTTTATGCAATATGCAATAATATGTTTCTCAATTTGTGGCCCAAGTGGCAATTGTGGAAAGTATAATAATCATCATCATCATCATCATCATTAGAGCAACAGTAACTTCTAATATGAAAAAGGCTGGTTAGAGGCTAGATGACTGGTTATTATCAAGTGTCAGCTAGATTTCTAGCTTTTAACCACCTGTCTTTCATTTTTTTTTTTTTAAAAAAGCCATAATTTGGTTGAGCTAATGATGTTGAATTTGTAATTAGCCCCTTGGACCACAGATTGAGAACCTTTTGCTTAATATTGCATAAAAATTCGAGCTCTAATAATCAAGATTATAAGCTTGTTTACAGCAAATGTCTCTTTAGGGCACATTTTTCTTTGAGGGCAAATGCCCCTTTTTGGGAAAATGGTTTCAGGGCAAATGTTTCATTAGGACAAATGGTCCTTTAGAATAAATATCCTTTTAGGGCAAGTTTTTTAGAGAATCTTTTTTTAGGACATATGTCTAGCCTAGGGCAAATCTCCCTTTAGAGCCATTGTTTCTTTAGGGCAAATCTTCCTTTCGGGCATATAGATTCATGGCAAATGTTGCTTAAGAGTAAATAGTGTTATTGCAAATCTCCCTTTATTGTAATTAGTTATATGGTAAATGTTCCTTTAGGGTAAAAAGTTCTATGGCAAATAGCCTTTAAGGGCAAATGGCCTTTAAGGGCAAATGTTTCTTTATTGCAAATGTCTCTTTAGGGCAAGTGGGTTCTTCAGGGCAAATCTCTTAATTTCAAACTTTCTTTTAGGGAAAACAGTTTTATGGCAAATCTACGTTTAGGTCAAATGGCCCTTCAGGGTAAATGTTCCTTTAGGGCAAATGACTCTTCAGGGTAAATGTTCCTTTAGGGCAAATGACTCTTCAGGGTAAATGTTCCTTTAGGGCAAATGACTCTTCAGGGTAAATTTCCTTTTAGGCCAAATGTCACTTTACAGCTTTTTCTAGGTTTATTTTAGTTGTTTTCTAAAACAAATCTTTTATTGAATTTTATACTGGAAAATTGACTGTGGCGCCACTGATAGATTTTCCTGAAACACACAAATCTCTAAGCTTCACAATGTGTTTTTTTTTTCTTCTCAAAGCTCTTAATCCGATCTTCTTATCAAAAGCACAAACTTCCTTCTTTTAGCTTTTTTTTCTTTCTGTTGTTGTTGTTAGCTTTTCTATCAGCCATCTTTCATTCTTCCCACACACACAACCACTAAATACAGTATAATTGTATAGACAACTGAGATTTGTCTGTTTACATCGGTTTTGGCGATCAAAAGAGAGCACTTTGCTTAGTAACTTAATGTTTCTTCCTTTTCTTTTGACCAGAAGATGAAGAAAATGTGGCTATTTTAGAAAAATCAGCTATTTAATCTACTGCTAGCCTCAGAGTCCATCTTTCTCATGAAAGCATTCAAAGGCAGGCGACTTTTAGTAGTCGAGATGTACTGCAAAGTGTGGTCGGCATGTGTTGCAATTAACAATTTAACTATGGCACAGTGGAGTAGCTAGGTTTGGTTGCATCGTCCTCCCCGCCACCCCTGCTGCTTAAAACATTGCACCCCAAAAATGCGCCCTCCAAACCTCCTGCGCCCCGAGCAGTTGCCGGGGGCTGTGGGTCCCCGTTTACGCCCCTGCTACGGCCCACCCAATGACATAAGACATGTTACATACGTGACAGAGGCAATGGAAAGATAATACACGCTGGGATGCCTGAGGGCGAATGTCAGACTAAAGTCGGCATATGTTCGGTTTCGGCCCACAAGTGGTCTTAACTGCATTTGAATGTACTTCGGGGCCAGTACATGGCTAGCACGCAGCCTCGGAATAAATAATCGGTTACTTTACAGCTGACATATACCCGTTCAGCATACTATTATTCTCACAATTACCAACACAATTGAATAAATATGAATAGAGGTGGCAATGGGTGGAACCGAACCGTTTCTACTCGGTTCGGAACAGGTTTAATCGGTTCTCGGTTCGCGATTTTTTAGAAACCGGTTTTGATCAGTTCGTCGATCTTGACGAGCCCAATGTGCATTACAGGATCTGCTACTGCGACACTCTCATCATCTCATGTACCCCCACTTTGGAGGTCAAAAATAGCTTACATTTCCGAATAGCTAGATTTACTGCTACATTTCGAAAACCATTACTAGTCTACACAAATGAATAAGATTGGAAGCCATTAGCTAGTCATTTAGCACTAACAGAAACAAATTGAGGATAAGGGGAGGGTGAAAATAAGGGGGGGGGGGGAGAGAGAGAGAGTATTTTAAGGGGTGGAGGGGGACTTTGCCTACAACAGCCACTTGTATGAGAGGTCATGGCGTCTAGTCGTCTGTCCAAAAAATTCATTAGAAAAGGGGCAAAATGGCATTACTCAGTTTAGGCCAGGATGCAGTCACGTTCAAAGTGTGGCCCCATTTTTTTTATGTAATTTTGGCCCATTTCCTTTTAAGGTGTTAGTGTAAACGGGGCCTCTCAAACTCTTCATTATTCTGTCATTCAAGTACAAATATAAAAAAAAAAGAAACTTGAATGTGTTTTAGAAACTAGAAGGGTAGCTCAATCACTTACGGGTATTTTCATGTTGATATCTTTCAAAATAAGCTTTTTTTGTCCGTTTGAAAATGTCCTCACTTAAAGTTTATTTTGAAAGATATCAACATGAAAATACCCAGATACCCTTCTAGTTTTTAAACCACTTTCTAGTTTCTCTTAATTTTGCTCTTCTGAAAGACAAGAGAATAATTAAGAAAGTTCGAAAACCAGCGATTCATAAACAATCATTAATTTTAAAAAATCTCAAAAAAAAATAAATGTTTCTAAAATACTAGAAAGTTCATACGAGAGGCTCGTCAAATGTAGTTTTTGGCTTCATTTAAAAACTGTTCTACAACATTAAAACTATTAGGTTGGTAGGAAAATAATTGCGGTTTTTGTTTTCTCAGCTAATAACGAAATTAATGAATTAATAATTAACTTTATTAATCAAAATAAGCGCTATTAGAATTGACACATCTTTGCCAATTAATTACAAGTTTATTAATTCCGGTGGTGAAAAATTCCGGAGTCCTGAAGATGATAAAATCCTCGAAATGTATTTTTGGCAGCAGCTATATACGATGTTGAAGTTATTTGTTTCTTGTCCATTTTCAATTCAATAGCCTAAATTGAAACAGAATTAACAATAAAACCAAAGTTAATGTGACTCAAATACAGACCACAAAATGCACTTTCAAATAATCTTAACACAAACACAATGTAATTACTAATATTGAAACACTTATATTGAAAACAATTGAGTTTGAATGGCAGTAAACAAAACCCGCAATTATTTTCCTACCAACCTAACCTAATATTAAATTTACATTTTGATATGTTTGAAAATTGATTTAGTCACACTTGGTAATCCTGCTAAAACGTTGTAGGAATGCAGAGCAGACAACTGTTGTTTTATTAGTCATTCGTTTGAATTGACCAAACTTTATTAATGTGCATTATAATTTTTTATGAATGCGCTGCTTGCAACCCTGTTGCATGCATACTGTAACCAACCCTCCTACAGTACCACCACTAGCAACAGCAACAACAAAAAAAAAACATCAGTCTTTACCAAATGAAGCAATTGCTTTTACTGTTTCATAATACCCATTGACAACAACAAAAAAAGAAATACCACAATGGTATTGCAAAAATAGGCGCAGTGAACCATAATTAACACTGGCCTTTGAAGTTGGTCCACATAAGACATGATAACGACTTGGTCATATACTACTGAGTGACCTTTTGTCGGCATGTTTAAACAAAAAAAAAACCACCAAAAGAAAGTGTCTTGCTGCTGGCACCATAAGAGAGTGACCACCACCCTCCACCCTCCACCTTCCGCCCCTCTCAGCCCCAAAAAAATTTTAAATGACATGTTGGTCAAGCAAATAAAACAGGAGCCAAGAAAGGCAACAACAACAAAAAAAAGGCCTGAGAGAAAAAGAGGCATTCTAGTCTCCATGGACATCAATGGGTCCATTATACTTAGACAAAAAAAAAGCACGTCCTTATATACGCATACAACATAGGTCTAATGATAGGGGCTTTGAACAACACACACATATTACAGAGTTGTCCAATGGAGTGTTGTACAAGAGACCTCCCACAAAGACAATGTGGCAGTCCCCATATTATTTGGATGATAAAGAGCCCTTTTCATTCAAAAATAAAACAGGTTCCTTTTGTGGTTCCATTTTTTTTTTTTTTCAGGCTTCCACTTAAACTATACAAAAAGCTTACATGAGATTAGCTTTATAATCATTGTTAAAAAAAACACTGAATGTTGATATTTTATAAATGTTTTTGTTTTGTCTTTAAACTTACAAAAAATATCTTTATAGACTGCTTAATAATCATAAAAGTAATCATAAATTGTAAAAGGTAGGCCTATATAATTTGATTCAATATGTAAATGCATGCAGCCAGGGCTGCAAAGACCAGGGGGAACTAAATTTAATAATATTTGAAATAACCTTATACCTAGTACACACCTGATATTTTAAATGCATTTAAATAATAAATGTGTTCTAAAGAGCCCTCTGTGAAGGGCAAACAAACAATATGTCGTCGAATTCAATTTATTCAGTTAATAATCTCAAAATATTGAGTTAATACTTAAATATAATAAAATAAACTATTGACAAAATATTGATTTAGTATTTCAATTTTAAAATATTAATAATTAAAAGTCAGTTTTTATTTGGTGTTCATGTCCTTAACTGGATTCCGTATAATTCACCTAAACACATTTAATTTGAATTCATTTAACTCATCTGTGTACACGGTATTAAGACCATATGTATTAGGCTAGGTTTATGCTCAAAACTTTGCTAAGATTTGCAAGCTTTGAAGCTCCTCAAAATGAGCTCATTGCAGTGACGCCATCCATGGCATGGGGACAAAAACAAAATAAATATCTATTAAGCCACCTTAATTAACAATTTTAAATGAATTTACGCAGGCAACAAGAAAAATGTATTTTCAGTAAAAAAAAATACTCATTTTATATCACACTAGAACGAAAGCCCGTCTTCAACGGGTGTGATGATGGTGTTGAGAACATTTCGCAACATACATTTCGAGTAAATACTTTGCTTGATTGATCCTGGTGTAATACCTTGAACACACACCTGAGTTAAATGAATTCAAATTAAATGTGTTTAGGTGAATTATATTGAATCCAGTTAAGGACACATTAACCAAATAAAAATTGACTTTATTATTAATATTTTAAATTGAAAATACTAAATCAATATTTTGTCAAATAGTTTATATTATTATATTTAAGTATTAACTCAATATTTTCAGATTATTAACTGAATAAGTTGAATTCGACATATTGTTTTGTTTGTCTTTCACAGGGCTCTGTAGAACACGTTTATTATTTAAATGCATTTAAATTATGAGGTGTGTACTACGGATAATACCTTGTACACCACACATGAGTTAAATGAATTCAAATTAAATGTGTTTAGGTGAATTTATACGGAATCCAGTTAAGGACATGAACACCAAATAAAATTTGACTTTTATTATTAATATTTTAAAATTGAAATACTAAATCAATATTTTGTCAATTGGTTTATATAAATTATATTTAAGTATTAACTCAATATTTTGAGATTATTAATTAAATAAATTGAATTCGACATATTGTTTATTTGCCCTTCATAGGGGGGCTCTGTAGAACACGTTTATTATTTAAATGCATTTAAATTATCAGGTGTGTGTACTAGGTATTAGGAAATTAGAATATTAGATTTGGTCCCATAATATTAATAAATTAAAAATAATAAATTAATATATAGACGCCTTTTTTTAAGAAAAAAAAAGGTCATCAAACTAATTAGATAAAATTTATAAATGTTTGAAAATATATAAAAAAAATGACCTACTCAAGATCTTATAAATATAATGAAATCTATAGCAAATAATGCTATTTCATATAAAATTATGCATGGGAAGTGGATTTTGTGATATTTTCTTTTTTTTTTAGGTTTCGTGACTAATATTAATCGTCGAAATAGTTTAATATCTTCAGAAAAAGAAGAAGAAGAAGAAGATGAAAAAAAAAATTCAGGGAGTGGTTTTTATTTTTCTAGAAAGAAAAAAAAATTGTTTCAGTGAGGCTTTTTAACAGGCGTTTTTTTAAGAAAATTACTTAATATAATTTATATTCATAGAGGTCAAAGATATCATTTCAAATGCATTAAAATCTCTATATATAAGTGTGTGATTTGAATGGCGGCGGCCCAAAACATTTCTATAAAAGACACACGCAATAAGTTAGTAACATTTAGAAATTGTTTAAAATGTAAAAAAAACAAAAACAAATATCTGCGATAATGTTTTTGATATAAAAATGTCAACTTCCGTTCTTAATTTTTTTTGTACTTGTTTATATTGTGAATATAAATCAGTTCTAATGTAACTTTTTTTTTTCTTCTTCTAAATCTAAAGCTGAGGTTTCCCAGCAAATTGTTGTGCAACACTGCACAGGCAATTAGAAATCGGGACAAACAGAAGTTGGCTCCGCCCTTTTTATGACGACTGGCAACTTCTAATTGGTTTTTTGTGTGGTTCGACGTTGAAAAGGGCGGAGAGCATGTGACGTCAGACTACATAACGAACCAATTAGAAGTTGCGTTTGTCATAAAAAGGGCGGAGCCAACTTTTGTTTGTCCCGATTTCTAATGGCCTGTACAACACTGCTTGCAACACTTCTAAAGGTTACTACAAACATTAAAAAGACAACCTTGATTATGTATAGTCTATACTAACTTAAACTTGTTTCACAGTGTTTTATACAAACTGTGCACCAAAAAGTTGTACAACATTGTGCTTCAGTTTGTTGAATATAATGTTACTGCCAATCTGTAGAATCAGTCAATCTGCAGATTGCCTCGGCAATCTGCAAAACAAATTACCTGCTAGTGAATCTGCAAAATACAATACCTAAAATGTATTGAAGTTTGCAGATTCACTATAGCAGTTTGGTGGTTTTTCAGATTGCCTAAGCAATCTACAGATTGATTGAATCTGCAGATTGACAATAACATATACACGCACAACACTGCTTGCAACACTTTGTGCAACAATCAATAAAAAGACAACCTTGACTGTTTCTAGTCTACTATACCATGGAATTGTTTCACAGTGTTTTATACAAATTGTGCACCATAAGTTGCACATCATTGTACTTCAGTTTGTTGAATATACACATAACACTGCTTGCAACATTTTGTGCTAAAAGTTGCTACAAATGCATTGCGTGCAACGTGTGGTGTACAGTGTTGCATATATTGCACTGTGATATGCTGATATTACTGTTTATTTTGATCAGTTATTCTGTAGAACAAAAAGTAGAACAGAGCTCTACTGTTGTAAGCGATGGTATGCCACGTTGTACAACTCATTGCTACAGTTTGTTGCCTAATGTATGTCAATTTTCAGATTCTACACAACCGATTATGCACTGTTGTATTACATTTTTGTCAGATGTAATGTACAGGTTTAGGTTTCATAACACATTTTATGTAGTATTCAATGCTTTAAAACAGTATGATGTTGTATAGACATTATCACGTTGCACATCATTGGTTGGGCAACATTGTACAACAATTTGTCATGTGGACATTTTTAGATTTCCATATACAAGTTGAGCATTATTGTACTGCAATTTAGACCTATGACTATTGTTGTTGTTGCAGACCATAGGTTGTGCAGCATTGTATTGCAATTTGTTGAGTAGTTTGTGATATCACTGATATATTTATCTATATCAAGTTGTACTCCACAAGTTGTGCAAGAATACAAAACAATTTGTCGAGTAGTGTGACCCTTGATTTATATATTAAGAACATAAGCAATAGTTTTATCTGAATTTCTCCCACAAAAAGATGTTACTTTTCTAAAGAAATTTGTCACACAAACACACAATCTTAATTACATGTATTAGCAGTGTTTCAATTGTACCCAACTGACAAAGATTATATCTTGTCCATAATCTTACAACAAGAGAATTATTCTGCTAAAATGAATCTCCTTCAATTACGATTTTATGAGGTTTTTATGAGGATTTTTTGTGTGTTTTTGAGCTGAATCAATTGTTATTTAATCTGCTCATATAAAATTGTATCTAACTTCTGTGTAATTCCGCTCAAAAAAAAAAATAAACATTTAACCACCGAAAATGACAGCAATTATTCCCTATAATAGTGCATATTGCTTCAATACCATGCAATCATGTCTTAACTATAGAAAAAAATCATTGAAATTAATAACAGAGATAAAGATTATGATTTATTCTTAAGGTGGCTTTATAGATATTTATTTTGCTTTTGTGTCACAACAGATGGCGCCACTGCAATAGTTAATGCTAAGCTCGATAGACTTTTTTTTTAAGAGGGCTTACATCGCAAAATTACTTCAATAAATCTCAACAAAGAGCGCTAGCATCGTTTTTATATTGAGCCCATAGACCCGATGTTTATTTTTCATATTTAAAGTTGTCCCATTTTGATGGTTCAAAGTGCAATTTGAACTTTAAATGTATGCGGATCGAGTGATAGAATTACAAAAAATTCGTAAGTGCGGTTCTATTTAAAAAAAAATATTTCAAAATCGTGAATTTTTAACTCTTATGTTAAGCTACATTGAGTACATACTTGTAAGCAAAGCTCGTAAAAATGCCTAAAAATAATTTTAAGTTAAGTTGAAGCCAACACATTGGCGCACGTGCTGATTTTTTCTTCTTCTGGTTTTTGAAAATTATTTTTACGTATTTTTACCAGCATTTTTATGGATGTTTTTTTTTTTTTTGCTTATGAGCGCGTACTCAATAGAACTTAACATAAGAGTTAGAAATTCGTGATTTTGAAATAGTTTTTAAAAATATAACCGCATTTACCAATTTCATGTCATTCTATCACTCGATCAGCATATATTTAAGGTGCACATTGCACTTTGAACCATCAAAATCGGACAACTTTAAATATGAAAAATAAACATATTGCGGCTGCGACTGTGTATTTTAAAAATTAACGTTTCTTCTTTAACATTGGTTCTATGGGTTCAATGGAAAAACGATGTTAGCGCTCTTTGCGGAGATTTTTCCAAGTAATTTTGTGATGTAACCTCTTAAATTAAAATTTGGATGCAAAAACGTCACGCGAACATTTTTTTTTTAGAAACAACATTAAGAAAAAATTCAAATTGTTTTCAAAACTAGAATGGTAAAAGATTTCATGGCGAATATCTTAAAAAATAAACAATTTTATAGAACTTCAGTTTGAAAATTAAACCCGTTTTTAGGTTTTTACATTGGACATTTCACGAAAAACTATTTTCACCTCTCTTTTTCAAACTGTCATAAAAAGTTTATTTTAAAAGATATCATCATTGAAATTTTCAAAACCGCGGATTTGGTGGGAAGAAGACCCTCCTATAGAACATAATAGCCACTGCAGTGGCGCCATCTGAGAGGACGAAAATAAAATAAATATCTATTCAGCCACCTTAAGTCAAAATGATTTATAACCAAAAATATTAATATGAAACAAACTATGTGAAGGAATAAAAAAAAACCTTCACTATAACCCTTAAAGAATGTTAAAAACTAGAATTCCCTCTCCCTTTTTTTTGTATCAAGGTGTGATCTACTTGTAGCCAACATGTGATGTGGCCCAGAATGGCGCCAGTACCATTTTTGTAGTAATTAGAAGTACATTTCGAACAATATATAAAGAAAGACAATGAAGATTACCCATTTTAGTTAGGGATTTTACAGGAATTGAATGCCCTTTAATGGAGAGACATTACAATTTTGTCAAAAAACAAAAAACTTTTTTTTCTCTCTCTCTCCTTATTATTATCAGACTCAATGGAATGTGTGTTTCACATCAAAATGTTAATCTTTGTTGTATAGAAGGAGGAGGATGTCTCTTTACCTTATAGAGTAGAAATGTCACCCAAGTGTCACACACACACACACACACACAAGTGTCTTACCTATAAAATACGCCATATTTTTTTTTTTGTTAAAAAAACCTAAAAATGTCTCAATTTATAATGTTCATTTATAGGCTACACCATGTCTGTAATCATATATAAAACAAGACAAGTGAAGGATTTTTTTACAAAAATATATAAAATAAAAGTGATGTGGCGACATTAAAAATTTAAAGAAAAACATTTTGTCAAAAAAAAAATTACAAACTACACACTTTGACTTAACATCACCTTGACCTCTTTTGTCAAATTTGTACCACGTTTTTAACTAGAAAAAAAAATATTGTACATTAAAAAGACAAAATAAATTCTTAATATTAATATAATAATAAATATTTAATATTAATATTGTATTATAATAATATATATAAATATTTAATATTGGGCCTGGTATATTCTTTTGTTAACGACTTTATTAATTTTATTGTACAAAACGTGGACTAAATTTTACTCCAGTTCACTGTTATTAAATTATTTTCATTTTCACATTTTTCTGGGTTTTTTTTACAGATTTTTGTTTTTAAAAAAATATTCAAATATTACAAATATTTTTATATACATTTTTAAATTAAATTAAATTTTTTTATATAAATTAGTACATTAAATTAATTTTTTTAGGAATTTAAAGAAAAATATACAAATTTCTTAAAAAAATTATCAAAATTTTTTTTAAAAAAATATTTCAAAACTTTCTTAAAATTATACCAGAATTTCTTAAAAAAACTATCGAGAAATTAAAAAAAAGTCTCAAATAAATTATGCAAAAATTACAAATTTCTGAAAAAAAATTATGCACAAATCACAAATTTTTCAAAAAAATTATGCAAAATTCATAAATGTCTTCTCCCCCCCCCCCCCCCCCAAAAAAAAAGCAAAAATCGCAAACTTCTCAAAAAAAATTATGCGAAAATTATAAATTTCTCAAATAAAATTATGAAAAAATCACAAATTTCTCAAAAAATTCTACAAAAATCACAAATTTCTGGATAAAAAATTATGGAAAAAATTACAAATTTCTCAAAAAATTATGCAAAAATTACAAATTTCTGGAAAAAAATTATGCAAAAATTACAAATTTCTGAAAAAAAATTATGCAAAAATTACAAATTTCTGAAAAAAAATTATGCAAAAATCACAAATTTCTCAAAAAAATTATGCAAAAATCATAAATCTCTTCCCCCCCCCCTCGAAAAAAAATTATGAGAAAATCAAAAATTTCTCAAAAAATTAAGCAAAAATCACAATTTTCTGAAAAAACTATGCAAAAATCGTAAATTTTTCAAAAAAAAAAATTATGCAACAATCACAAATTTCTTAAATATTATTCAATAATTCTATTAGCCATTGTCCGGTGGAACAGAATCAAATTAACTACCAATATAGACCCACCTTGAATTATACTACTTTAAGAAAATGAGTAATTGTAATTAATTTCTTTTTGAAATCTGCTAATTGTTATTAATTAATGTTTAATGATGCAGTTATTAATTGTAACGAGGGGCGGATCTACATTTGATGCTATTAGTGCTTGAACGTAGGCCCCGAAATTTTCAGGGGGCCTCAAGACCCAATGCAAAATATCCTGTAGTTGTTAAAAGTGATATTAGCTTGAAAATAATAATTAGAATACCTTAAAAATTTAAAACAGTAGGCTATAAATGTTGACTGTATGCTACAAGCAGCATTAATACATTTTATTAAATTTTTTAAAAAAAAAAAAAATTGGCCCCATCATGCAAGATTTCAAGCCTAGGGCCCCAAAGAAGCGAGATCCACCCCTGATTGTAATTCATAACTTTTAAAAGTAATTTATTTGGCCCAACACTGAAATTAGTGCAAAATTGCAAATGGTTAGCTCTAAGAACGACCACTTTATTATGTGATGAGGCACTGATGACACAAAGTGGTTCGTGTGAAGCGGTCGCCTAAAAAAACGCTAAGAAAATTTTTAAAAAAAAATCTCCCAAAAAAATGCTAAAAGTAAAGTAAAACTCCTTAAATATACAGTATTTAGGGCCAACAGTAGAGACATTTGAGAGTAATTTTTGACAAATCTTTGAAAACCATCAACGAATAAGAGAGAGAGGGGGGGGGGGGGGTGAATGATGATTATATATCCCGAGGTTTCTGCTGGTTTTCGTTCTAAAAAGAAAACCGCCCACAAAATGGTTGTTGGTATAATATAAACTTGTATTGAGGGGAAGCCCAACAACAATACAGAAAATACACACACAAAAAAAAAAAGGTTGAAAGCAACCCGTAGAATGAAAAAAAAAGTGGTGGCATCATGTTCAGCATGTTCATAAATGCTTTCAAAGTGGTTGGAGCAACAACGTCGAGGAAAAATAAGGCAAAAATTATATATGTCAGTGATGGGGAAACGACTCAACTTAAATAGATGCCGCATTCAAGCTTTCTTTTTACCGCGAAAATAACCTTTAAAACTCGGTCATATCAAGTGTTCTTTTAGAGAAAGAAAAAAAAAATGATAAAAGGATGAACTTTTAAAGAATTTTTCTTTTTTGCAAGAATCTCAGATTGCAACTAAGATAAATAGAACCTGATATAAGCAACAAAAAAATATCCAAATTCTTGTGTTGTAAGGGACACATGAAGAAATAACATTGGTGGTGTCTTTAATGTGCTATATATATAATATTGCATTATTATATATATTTTTAAAGAAAGGAACAAAAAAAAAAGTTTCAGGTGACGTCGTGGGAAGTAATAACAGTGATTGCGATTAGTTTTGTATGCAAAAAATTTGCAATATGAGAACACTTACGCTTTTTTTGTCTGGAAGACTTTTTTCAAGGATTTGAACCATTTTTTTTTTCTTCTTCTGATTATCATCTTTAAACATCTGAAGATTTATTTTGTGGTACAGAATATTTATTTTTTTAATAAACCATCAGAAAAATGTCATTCAATTTTGGTGATTTTCTTTGTTAGAAAATTTTAAAATTTTAATATGAATGAAGTTTATATTAATAATATGATGTGAATTTTTAAATATGAAATTTAATAAGTTTTACTTAACATTTTATATTTTTTTAAATTGCAAAAAATATAATCAAAATTTGCAAATTTTTATAATTTTCTAATAATTTAAAAGCTAAATTTGTAACCTTAATAATCTTTGAACATCTGAAGATTATTTTCTAATACAGAACATTTATTTTTAATAAAACTTCAGAAAAATGTCATTCAATTTTGGTGATTTTCTTTGTTAGAAAATTGTAAAATTTTAATAATGATGTGAATTTTTAAATATGAAATTTAATAAGTTTTATTTAATATTTTTTAATTACAAGAATATAATCAAAATTTGCAAATTTTATAATTTATACTGAATTAGTTACCTAATAATGTGCTTTGGTTATAAATTCTAATTAATAATAATATTTAAAAAAAAAAAACTTCATCAAAAGAATTATGAAAATTAAATAAGTTCTACTTGTCATTTTATATCTTGTTATAATTAATTTTTCAAATTTATAATTAATAAATTGAATCTGGTACCTCTAATATGATTTGGTTATAATTTTTTTTAAATATATTCATATTTAATAATTGTATCTATCATTCTTGCTCTTGATTTATTTTAAAGTTTGAACAAATTTTTGTAATTTATAATTGAAGATAATGACATTTCAAAACTATTACATCAAACGGATTTGCAATTTAATAAGTTCTACTTATAATTTTATATTTCTATAAATAATATAATCAAATTTTGCAATTTTTTTTATTATCGATGAATGAAAATTTGAATTGGTTACCTAACCCATACTTTGGTTAAAAATTCTTAATTGAAAACTTTATCAAAAGAATTGCAATTAAAAATATTAATTGCATTTATCATTCTATCATTATTCATTTCTTGTTCTGATTTATTTTTTAAAGTTTGAGCAAATTGGCAATTTAAATTTATAAAAAATTATGCTAAAAAAGTTAACCCAATAATAGAATGTAATTGTAATGAAGTTTGACATTTTTATTTTTTTTTGGTTAAAACCTAATTTCTTAACAAAAATTGCAATATTTTAATTTATAAGTTTTTAAATAGAATCTTAAATTTAGATAGATTTTAATAATAATATAGAAATCTTAGAATTTAATTATTGCATTTATCATTCTATCATTGTTCATTTTTGCTCTGATTTATTTTTTAAAGTTTGAGTAAATTTGCCATTTAAATTTAACAATAATGAAAATTTAAATTTATAAAAATTATGCTAACCCAATAATATAAAAGTGTAATGAAGTTTGACATTTTTTTTTGGTTAAAATCTAATTTCTTACAAATTTAATTATAAATTATTACATAAAATTATAGATTTGTTATATTTTAATAATAAAATTGAAATCTTCAAACAAAATATAAGAATTTCTTAATTTTTCTTTATTATAATTATTTTCACATTATAAACAAATTAGCAATTTTAAATTAATTGAAGATAGACGGAGAGACGGATTGAGTTTGTAACTTTTTCTTTCAAAATCTTAATATTTTTAATTTATAAATTTTTAAATTTAATCTTATAGATTAATTTATATTTTAATAATAAAATTGAAATCTTCAAACGAAATATTAGAATTTATTAATTTTTCTTTATTATAATTATTTTAATATTATGAACAAATTAAACAATTTTAAATTAATTGAAGATAGACGGAGAGACAAATCGAGTTTGTAACTTTTTCTTTCAAAATCTTAATATTTTTAATTTATAAATTTTTAAATAAAATTATAGATTTAAGTTATATTTTAATAATAAAATAGAAATATTCAAACAAAATATAAGAATTTCTTAATTTTTGTTTATTATAATTATTTTCACATTATAAACAAATTAGCAATTTTAAATTAATTGAAGATACTGTAGATTGAGAGACAATATCGAGTTTGTAACGTTTTCTTAAAAAAAATATGTAATATTTTTAATTTATAAATTTTTAAATAAAATTATAGATTTAATTATATAGTTAAGTTAATTATTCACATTATGAAGAAATTAGCAATTTTAAATTAATTGAAGATAATAGACAATTATTATTTTTTTTTTTGCAATTTGTAACTTTTATTTTTAAAAAAAAAGTTCTAAAGACAATAAAGATAGGTCAAAGTCAAATTGTTCACAAAAATAAGTTAACCTATTGGTGGCTTCTCTCTATGTATTTGAACCACACACTGACCAATGAATGACCATCATCATCAGAGTTATGAGGTCACATATTTTAAATTTAGTAAATACAACCAGTAGCAACAACAACAACACTAATGTTGTAAATAATAATATAATATTAAAAAAAAGGTGTATTATAAATTTAAAAAAAAATCAAGACATTTAGAAGTTTGAGAGAAGAGAAAATTCCGGCATTTTTCTTTTCTAAAAACATCAAACTCTTATAAATCATTTTATTTTTTTCACCTAATCAAGTTAGAACAACAACAAAAATTGATGAGGTTGTTGTTGTTGTTGTTGTGGTGTTGCATTCTTAAAATAATTCAAAAACCTACTGATAATACAAAATGCAATATAATAAGTGCTACCACTAACTACTACCACAACTTAACACCATAGAAAAAAACAAGGTCGAAAGCTCAAATTGTAAACTTGTTTTTTATTTTTTCTAAAAGAAAAATTTCCCCCCACAAAAGCCACATTGTTGATATTTAAATATATTTTTTTTTCTCGAATATATTTCCAAATTTGTATCTTATGTTGGTCTTTGCCACTGAACTTAAAAGTGACCACTGACCAACCACCATACTGTGGTAACCACACAGACACACACGTCACACACATTGGAACGTGTGGACTTGGTTCCTCTTATTATTTTTTTTTTTTTTGAAAAAAAAAACTGATTACATTTTTGGAGGATAAAAATAAAACTTGGACCTCAAACTGTATTTTGGTCATTTTTGATTATATTATTTTTAGCTATTTATGCTGGTAGGAAAATAATTGCGGTTTTTTTTTTTCTCAGCTAATAACGAAATTTCTGAAGTCATAATTAAATTTATTAGTATGGAATGAACACATTTTATTTGCAAATTAATTTACAAGTTTTATTTATACTACGGTGGTGTAAAATTCCGGAGTCCTGGAGTTGAAAAAAAAATTCGAAATGCATTTTTTGGCAGGAGCTAGTATACTTTGTTGAAGATATTTGTTTCTTGTTCATTTTCAATTCAACAGACTAAAATTGAAAGAAAAAATTAGCAATAAAAGCAAAATTAATCTTCCTCAACTATAGACCACAAAATGCACTTTCATATGATCTAAGCACAATGTAACATTTAACTTAACATTTAAAACAATTTTGAGTTTCAACTGCAGTAAACAAAAAAAAACCGCAATTATTTTTCTACCAACCTACTATAAAGGTGGTGAAAGAAATTTTAATTTGAAAATCCAATCACATGGTTGCTTGCTTGCTTTTAGTATTATTATCGAAGAAGAACTTGACCTCATTTTTATTTCTCATTTGTAATTTTTATTTAGATATATTTACACGTGCACGGGAAAGACAACATTTTTCTCTCTCTACATGGAAGAAAGTTGAACAAGGAAAATAAAAAAAACCCCCAGAAGTTTGGAGAAAAGAATTTTGGAAGGGTTTTTTTTTTGGTAGAAAAACAAAAATTTGGCAATCATGTGGTGGTCAATATTAAGATTGTTTGCGGTTATTGTGCTTTGTGAACATTTAGTAGTGACATTTGGACAAATTGTGCAAGATTCATCATTTGCAAGTACAAATTCTGCAATAATTGCATCCTCTTCTTCCTCCAAAAAGAAAGCAACAATTGTAAGAAAAGCATTTAAACAGTTGCTTAAAGTAAAAAGTTTACCAAGTGTGAATAGAAATACAAAAAATAACTATTTAAATACAATTCCACCTCAGTATATGTTGGAGTTGTATGAGAAATATCGTCATCAAGAAAGACATAATAATATCAAGGAAATTAACCAAAGAGGAAATACTGTAAGAAGTATTGTCGCAGTTAGAGGTAATAGGCTTTTTTTTTGTTAATTTTGTCTTTTTTATTAAAAAAAATATTGAAATTTACACATTTTGTAAAATTGGACTTAAACAGTCCAACAGCTAATTTGAACTTTTAATTAAACATTTTTAAAATGTTTAATTAAAAGTTAAAATTAGCCTAATAACTTGTACACAGTCATGAGTTAAATGAATTCAAATTAAATGTGTTTAGGTGAATTATACGGAATCCAGTTAAGGACATGAACACCAAATAAAAATTGACTTTTAATTATTAAAATTTTAAATTGAAATACTAAATCCAATATTTTGTCAATAGTTTATTTATTTTATTTAAGTATAAACTCAATATTTTCAGATTATTAACTGGATAAATTGAATTCCACATATTGTTTGTTTGTGCTTCACGGGGCTCTGTAGAACACGTTTATTATTTAAGCTAGTTTATATATGATCTCTTTGATTATTTTGTGCTTCAGAAGATTAGAAAATGTTTTTAGAAACTAGAAGGTATTTTTATGTTGAAATCTCTCAAAATAAACATTCAGAGACAAACATTGTCTGTTTAAAGTTGTGTTATTTTCAAACTCGCATAAAAAGCTTATTTTGGAAGATATCAAACATGAAAATAATAAATACTTAAGTGACTTAACCACTCTTCTAGTTTTTAAAAAAAGAACTTTCTGGTTTATTCAGTTTTTCAGAAGAAAAAAGAAAATTAAGTGAAATTAGCAAGTGTTTTAGAAACTAGAAGCTTCACTTAAGGGTATTTTCATGTTTTGAAATCGTTCAAAATAAACTTTTTAGAGACTTAAAATCTAAAAAAACAAAACAAAATTAGTAACTAGAATTGTCTAAAAAAATCACTATTAAAAGAAGTAAGAAGTAATAATTTAATTTGAATTGTGTTTGCAAAGTCGCATATTTTGCATTTTATTCTTAGCTTTTTTTAAAAAAAGCTAAGATAGAGATTGATCCAAATAGAAGCTAATACCTAGTACACACCTGATAATTTAAATGCATTTAAATAATAAATGTGTTCTACAGAGCCCTCTGTGAAGGACAAACAAACAAATACACAATTCGAATTCAATTTATTCAGTTAATTAATCTGAAAATATTGAGTTAATATTTAAATATAATTATATAAACTATTGACAAAATATTGAATTAGTAAATTTCAATTTAAAATATTAAAAATAAAGTCAATTTTTATTTGGTTAATGTGTCCTTAACTGGATTCCGTATAATTCACCTAAACACATTTAATTTGAATTCATTTAACTCATGACTGTGTACAAGGTATTAGTTGAATGATAAACTTAATCAATGTATTATTAATTAAGGTATAATAACCCGAGACACTTTTAATTAAGTATGATTAATGTAAGAAACAGAAAAAAATATGCTAATTTTCTAATGTTCATAAAACATATTCTGTCACGCGATAAACTAATTTCTTTATTGTTTTAATTAACTCACAAATCAATCAATCAATTTTTGAAGGAGTTAATATTCAAATTAAATTAGACACCATATAAATTGGAGCAATCAATCAAATTCGTTCGTAAGGCAAAAAGAAATCATGCTTTTTTTGTATTAAAAGCGACTGGTTAGAGGCTAGAGTTCTGTTAGAATTCAAATACAGCTGACCTATAATTGTGAGTTATTTCTAGCCTCTAACCAGTCTCTTTGAATGTAAGAAAAAGCACAATTCTTTTTGTCTTATTTATAAGTTACCACTTAATATTATTATTATTAGGGTTCGGATTTTTATGCAATATCAAAAGCAAATGTTTCTCAACTTGTGGCCCAAGTGCCAATTATGAAGTAATAATCATCATTATCATCATCATTACATGTAGAGTAACTACAATTATGCTTTTTCTAATCGAAATGTCTGGTTATTAACTTATTATTAGTTGTCAACTAGAGTTCTAGCCTCTCACCAGTGTTTTTGATTGGAAAAAATCCTAATTATTATTGGTTGATCTTAAATGGTTTAATGGTTTTTTTTTTAAAAAATGCATAAAAATGTTTAAAACTAGAGGTGGGACGAATCCTAAATTTTCTCAAATCCGATTCGGTTCTCGAATCTCTCGAATCCTTCATATAAGAATCCTTACATTATTCATTAAAAAAATACAAATAAATGAAATAATATTAAATAGTAAATTATTAATAATAAAAAACATAGTGTGGCTTCACTCAGGGTCAGGCCACAAGGTGATATTGGTGATCCGGATACAACACCGAAATTGCAACAATCGCCGGGTTTTTTTTGCTAAGTGAACGCTTCTATTGGACGTCAACGGAGCTAAAACTAATTTTACCAAAGTTTTTAAGAGCCTAGGTACACCGCCATCTTGTTGTTTTGAGCAGACGACAACGAGACAAATGAGTGTTCTTATATGGTGTTACTAAAACTGAAAGAAATCGCCTCACAATCGCTCAATGAAAATACAGTAAAGCGCAAAATGCAATAAAAAGTATTGTTCTTCACGTGCTCGATTTATATAATTTTTGAAAAAGGTCCTTCTATTTTTAAACAAGGTTCAAAGTCGTTCGTTTTTTAACCCCATGTTAAACCCCATTGGCCCCAAAACCGCCCCACAAACATTTGAAAAACTCTCGTTAAAAACGATTTAGAACAATAACAAAATAATTAGCACATATATTCATGTATTGGCTTCACGATGTTTCCTTTTTATAAATTTTGAAAAGGTCCTTCTATTTTTTAATAACGTTTAAAATAGTAAGTTTTTTAATTCCATGTTAATTCCCATAGGAGCAAAAAACCGTCCCACACACATTTGAAGAACTCCCATTAAAAACGACTTAGAACAATCAGAAAAATTAGCACGTACTTACATGTGTTTATTGCCTTCAGGATTATTCCTTTTTCTAAATTTTAAAATGGCTTTCTATTTAAATAACATTTAAAATCTTACGTTTTTTTAACTCCATGTTAAGTCCCATAGGAGCAAAAAACCGTCACCCAAACATTTGAAGAACTCCCGTTAAAAACAACTCAGAACAATAACAAAATAATTATTACGTGCATTAATCTATTGTCTTCACAGTGTTTTCTTTTTATAAGGTTAGCACGGGAAATTATTTTTCAATTAATTATTATGTGACTTCAAACCGGGAGAAAAAACGTTAAAAAACCGTTTTTCAATCAACAACGATCGCAGAACCTACATTCGGAGAAATTTTGAACTAAACGATGTATCTAGCCTCTTAACAGTTTTTTTAAGATTAGGGTTGGAAAGATTCGAAAGACGAAAAAAAGCATGAAGATTCGAGTTTTCGAATCTCGAATATTTTTTCAAGATTCGCCGGATTCGAATGTTCCATCTCTAACTTAAAACCATATTAAATTTCATGCAACAACAAAAAATGATCCTTGCTTAAATTTGCATAAATCTTTTGTAATGTGAGTCATTTATTACAAATGAAAACATTTTTTTCTATTCAGGTGTCACATAAACATCCTAGAATGCCATATTATTCTTTGCGACAACACAGGTGTCTCTCTCGCTCTCTCTTTCTATATACAAATATGTACAGGATAGTTGCACGTGTTTGCACCTGATTATTTGCGGATCTTACCGTTGCACACCTGCAGAGAGAAAAACTCTTAAGAAAAATTGTTGTTATATGTAGATCAAAAGTGATAAAAAGTAGAATATTCTCTCTACACCTTATGATAGACATTTTTCTTTTAAGAAAACGGGTAACATAAAAACGCGTGTTGTCAACGGTAATATAATCTGTAAGGGGAAGAAAAATGTTTTATTATAAAAAAAAAATATCATCTTCCTTTAGAAAATGTGTTCATGTTTCTTTTATTTTACAGCAGTGGTTCCCAACCTTTTTTTTTTGTTTGGAGGAACCCATAAATTTTGAAAAGGTCTTTTTCTATTTATATATATATATATATATATATATATATATATATATATATATATATATATATATATATTAAGCTTTGTCTGTCTGTGTATAACGCTGTACAAACAAGGACAAAAACGTTTAAGCACGTCGTTGGAATTTGTTTAAATTTAAAGGAACCGGTATTTTCTCATGGTCAACTTTATGTTGCGCTCTCCCGATCCAAGAACCCAAACAATATTAAGGTGCTTATATAGTTAAATAATTTTAGTAGCAAAATAATTTTACAATTTTTTTTAACACCATGTTAAATCCCATAGACAGCAAAAAAAAACAATCCCACAAAAGTTTGCAGAACTCTCGTTAAAAACGATTTAGAGCAATAACAAAATAATTAGCACGTTCAATAATGTATTGGCTTCACGATGATTGATTTTTTTTAATAAGTTTAGCACGTGCAGTTAATTTTCTATTAATTTTTATGTGACCAAAAACCATTTTTATACCAAAAACCATTGCAGTACCTACATTCACTCAATAAAGATACAGTAAAGTGCAAAATGCAATAGAAAGTATTGTTCATTAATTGATCACTTTGTATCAATTTTGAAAAGGTCCTTCTATTTTTAAACAATGTTCAGAATTGTACATTTTTTTAACTTGATGTTAAATCCCATTGGACCAAAAAACTCGTTCCACAAACGTTTGAAGAGCTCTGATTTAAGAGCCTAGATCCACGTCCTCCATCTTGTTGTTTTGAGCAGACGACAACGAGACAAATGAGTGTTCTTATATGGTGTTACTAAAACTGAAAGAAATCGCTTCACAATCGCTCAATTCAAATACAGTAAAGCGCAAAATGCAATAAAAAGTATTGTTCTTCACGTGCTCGATTTTTATAAATTTTGAAAAGGTCCTTCTATTTTTATATAATGTTTAAAATCATACGTTTTTTAACTCCATGTTAATTCCCATAGACCAAAAAAACTCACCCCACAAACGTTTGAAGAACTCTCGTTAAAAACGATTTAGAGCAATAACAGAATAATTAACTCGTGGAATAATATATTGGCTTCTCGATGATTGTTTTTATAAGCTTAGTACGTGCAGTTATTTTTTCTATTAATTTTTATGTGACGTGATACCTGGCAAAAACGATTGCAGCGCCTACATTCGGAGAAATTTTGTATTACTGTATCTAGGCTCTTAATGAATAACAATTGGGGTAACTCATACTTTTGAATAAAATATTACAAGAGTATTTATTACTCATTTCTATTTAGTATTTTTTTTTGCAGGCTTTTGCAAAAATCTTGCATAACCTCGGACACGGGCTCGTGGAACCCTGGTTGAGAATCACTATTTTACAATAAAAATACGATGAGAAAAAATATATAATAAGAAGGAAGTAATAAGATTCCGGTAGCAACATGTGGTGTTTGTTTATTTGAGAAAAAATTAAGTGCGGAATTTCCAGTTTAATGTTTGACTGCCCTTAACATAATAGTAAATACTGTAAGATCTGTCAAAATACACTTCCTAATACCGGATATTCATGATATTACATTATATAAAAAAATAAAGCAGGAACACTTGAGAGAGCTTTAAAGTCTAAATCTCCATTAAATTCTTTGTCTTTCAGAAACTAAATTAAGAGAAACTTGAAAAGTGTATTAGAAACTAGAAGAGTAAAATCACTTTCATGTTAAAAAAAATATTTAACTATGAAATGTTTTATTTTGAAAGTTATCAACGTGAAAATATCCTTTTAAGTGATTGAAGCTACCTTTCTAGTTTCTAAAGCACTTTCAAAATTCTGCTTAAGCAGTTTGAAAATCACCTGTTTCTTTAAAAAAACATGTTTTGGAAAAAAATTAAAAAGGTTTTAAAACTAGAAGGAATAACTCAATAACTTAAAGAGTATTTTCATGTTTGATATCTTTTAAAATAAGCTTTTTGATGTCACTTCGATAATGTTCTATTATTTTTTAAATTTTTATGTTTATAAAAAGTTTATTTTGAAAGATTTCAAAATTGAAATTGACAATATTAAATGATTCAGCTACTATTCTAGTTTCTATACTTTTTTAGTATTGCTCTTCTGAAACAGGAAAATAACCAGAGTTTAAAAAAATCACTTGTTCATAAAGCATCTTCTGAAGAAAATAAACGTGTTTTAGAAACTAGAAGGGTAGCTCAATCACTTAAGGAGTGATTTTCACCTTAATATAATTTAAAATAAGGTATTTTTGGTCTGTTTGAAAATGACCCAAGTTTTAAACGAACAATATTTTTTTAAAAAAAATGTTGTCCATAAAAAATTTATTTTAAACGATGTCAACTTTTAATTGATTCTTTTTTACATAATTAAAATTTTGTCCTGTCATTTTGAAAGAGATATCAACTTAAAAGTGATTGAACTACCTTTTCTAGTTTCTAAAACACTTTTAATGTTTCTCTTTAATTTTGATTAGAATTAGAATTAGAAAGAAAAAATACTCTGTAAGCAGCCGGTTTGGCCTATGGCAGAGGGATTCTAAAATACAGAAATAACCAGGGTTCATCAAGAGGGTCGTTTACACTTTTTAAAACCAGCTTAAAGAAGACAAAAAAAATGCAAATTTGTATTTCCTTAATGAAATATAACCCACCAAACAGTACAACTGATAACCAGCAGTTTTATCTGAAAGGTGTAAATCAATTTTAGACAAATTTCATTTGTTATAAGTGACATCAATTAAGTTTTATATTTTTTTTTTAAAGAAAACAAAATTAAATTAAAAAAAAAAGATAAGAAGACAAAATAAAACAAGTTAATGAGAAATTAAAACATTTATCCAATTGAATTGAAGAAAATTAAGAGAAAATCCAAATACAGAGATCTTAAAAATTTAAATATATTTTGTCAAAAAAAAAAAGAAGACATCCTTTTAAATGACATTAAGATGAACTATTTTTTAATTTGAAATTTATGTTTTTTTTTTTTTTAAAAAAAAGTCAAAAATTTAACCTAAATTATATAGGAATTTATTGATGAGAAATACTCTTGAAAGGAATTTTCTCTTAAAATAAAAAGAGGAAGCGGAAAAAATACACATAAGAAGAAGCTAAGAAATGATGGCCTAAATAAATATCACATTAAAAATTAGTTCGTAAATCAACTTGAAATTTAACGTAAAATTTAAGCTGGTTTGGCTAGTTTTTTTTGTGTGTGTATTTATTTATCTAAATCTAGTTATTTATTTTACACATTCCAAAAACCAAACTTTGCAATAAATGTTCACTCAACTGAATTACTAAGAAAATGATGTTTTTGAAGTTTTGGTAAAAGTGGAGATATAACCACTTTATCAATTTTCTTTATATAATAACTAGAGCTCGGATTTTTATGCAATATCAACGCAAATGTTTCTCAATCTGTGGTCCACCCAATGACCAAATTGTCAAGTAACCATTCTAGTTTAAATATCACAACAAACAATTAGAATTTTTTTTTTATTTTCAATCAAAAACACTGGTTAGAGGCTAGAACTCTAGTTGACAACTGATAATAACCAGATATCTAGCCTCAAACCAGTTTTTTTGTATTAGAAAAAAAAAAGCATAATTGCAGTTGTTGTAACGAAGATGATGTTTCCTTCACAATTTGGCACATGGGACCACAAATTGAGAAACAGTTGCATGATATTGCATAAAAATCCGAGCCCTAATAATATAAGTTGGATGTTCCGAAGAAGAAGAAAAAAACGTTATCTTGAAGATTTGCACTTTTTAATCTTGTCGATTGCCATTCTAGTGCAACGTAAACAATAACTTCCATTATGAGCATGTAGTTTTCAGTTTTAACAGATTTCCAATGTTCATAAAAATTATTTTCATCTGGTCATCAAATGTAAAAAAAAAGGTCTAAAAAGTATAAAACATGATGTAAATCGGGTCTTGTGTTGTTGGTGTTTTAGTGTCTCAGTCCATGGTTATGTTGGTGAACTTGGGTATGGGTTCAATCTCCGTGCAGTGTGAATTAATTTTCAAATATTTCAGAAGGTGATGGACAAACAAACAAACAAAATTATGAAGTTAAATAAAAGCGAGCAATTATAAAAAAAAGACTGAGTCTCACTTTGATTAAAATGCATCAACTAGTATGCAGATGATTGCAGTAGAGTTGTGAGCTGTGCTCACATTACTCAACAAATTGTTGTACAATGCTGCGTAAGTTGTGGCATGCAACTTGTAATTGCAGACACTACTTTGCAAATTGCACAACTTGTGGTGTTGCAATCAAGAAAATGTATAGACACAACTTAATAAATTGTACTATAATTCTACACAGCTTGTAGTATGCAACCTGCAATTGTAGACACTACTTTGCAAATTGCACAACTTGTGTTGCAGCCACCAGCAAAATGTAGACACTACTCAACAAATTCTAGTACAATGCTGCATAAGTTGTGGTATGCACTATGTAATTGTAGACACTACTTTGCAAATTGCACAACTTGTGTTGCAGCAACCAGCAAAAAATGTAAAACACTACTCAAAAAAATTGTTGTACACTGCTACACAACATGTGGTGGTCAAGCTGGAATATACTTTACAAATTGTGCAACATGTATTCGGCAACCTGAAATTGTTTCACACTTTTCAAAACACAACAAAAAATACAACACAATTGCAATACATTTTACAAGAATTTCTTGAGTTGCATTGCATGACTCTGGCATTATGAGTATATATATACTAGTGGGGTAACCCATCATAAATGACGGGAGCAAAATTCATAGTGCGCATGCGCGTCGTTTGTTCCTTTTTTTACTTCTTTCATTTCAATTTCAGTCACCCCCTCTCACATTTTTCCCTCCACGTTTCTCTCTCTCTCTCTCTCTCTCTCTCTCTCTCTCTCTCTCTCCCCCCCCCCCTCTACACTTTTCAACCCTTTTCCCTCTCCAATTTAATATCATGGGGTTCTTGGATGGGAAGGGTGCAACATATAGTTGACCTTGAGAAAAAAAAGCTGTTCATTTCTTCATTTATTCAAATTTATATAAATTCCGATGTTACTCCACACATACACACACAGACCTGGGATATTATATATATAATAATATGTATTTTGCAAATTTGTCAGTTGGTTTATTCAGTAGGTAGAATTCAACACCTAATACCTTTGCTTCCATGATAAGAGTTAACTTTAATTAGTATATTTAATTGCAGTTAAATTCAAAGTTACAAAACAGTAAAACCTTATTAAATCACAGTTAATCTGCTGAGTTTTTTTTTTTTTTTTTGGAAAAAACTGTTCTGAGGGTTCAAGTTGGACTTTTTTTCTTGAATTTAGACCCGAATTGCAGTTGGACTCTAATGTATTTTTTTTTTCATTTGACACTTTTTAATTTCTCATTTAAAATATATAATAATGTGTTTATTTATTAAAAAAAAAACGTGAGAAAGTTCAAAAAACTCAGTCTAAACAAAATATTTTCACTTTATAAATAGCTAGTCATGTAACTTTTAATTTTTTGATATAAAATTCTATGTAAAGAAATTTAGTTATTTTTTCCATTGAAAACAAATTTACATAAATTTTCGACTGAATATTAAAAGAAGCATGAGAAATTTTTTTTAAATACAAATGATTAAAATTTTTTTAAAAATAATAATGATTTGTGTCTTGAATAAATGCATCAGTGGATCAAATATTTAAAAAAAATGTCTGTGAAACAACGAGACCAATAATTAATATTTCATCAGAAAGAAAAAAAGTTAATTAAGTGACTGGAATGTGGGCAACAGAAACAATTATTAATTAATAAATTAAAAATTAATTTAGAAATTTTTCTGAATAATAAAAGGAAATAATTAAATAATCTGTAAAATCTTTTGTTATTTATTCCTTAATTTCAATATTTAATTAAGTCAAGAATGTTTAAAAAAAAAATTATAGAAATTTTCAAATAATAAGATTATATAATATGAGAAAATTTTATTTTTATAATGATGATAGTTAATTAATTATAAAAATCTAATCAGCATGTTAGTTATATGCATCATTTAATTATTTGATAATTAATATTTTTATTCTTAATTGTAGTTATTTTTAACAAGTGAAATTCTATTAGAAAGTTGTAAAATAACTTGAGTTTTCAAGATTATCTTTAAAAGTAAACGATTTTATATGGCAGTTAGAAAATAACAAAATCCAAAATGGAGAGTTTAAAAACTCCATAAAATTTTATTTTTAAAAAGATCTTTTTGAAAGATCATTATACTCTTCTAGTTTCTAAAATATTTTCATTTTCTTTACTAAATTAGATCTGAAAACAGTTAATAAACCATATTTCTATTCAATTGCTCTTTTTTTATTCTAAATGTATTTGCGTTTTTTTTTTTTTTTGCAATGGCCGAATTCTGTACAAAAAAACATAATTGAACTGCAATTTGCTTACTTAATTAAAAAAAAATTTCGACCTGAAAAATCGTGAAAATAAATTTGAAAAATGACTCTCCAAGCAGCCAAAAAAGGCCTGTAAAGCAGAGGACAATAAGTCCAATTGCAGCATGCAAAATGCATTGTCAAAATCCAATTTCAATATATGTTCATGGCTTCACGTTCATTACGTGCAAATTACACGACGAGTTTACTAGTATACAGGGGGCCACATAATCTTTTTCCACGGGCCTGTGGGAAAAAATAAATGCACATTAAGTTCTCTGGTTAATATAACAATGTTTATTAATCATTTCTACATATTATATATTAGTATTTTGTGTGTCCACTCCATCTAGCGTCATTAAACAGCTAGCTTGCAGTATTTTAGGATACGAGCATAGCATAGAAGTAGAGTGCTGAATGGCCAGGTGCATCCCCAGATTTAAACGTTGCTGAACATTTTCGAGCGAGGTTCGGTTCGGTTCGGTTCGGTTCGGTTCGGTTCGGTTAGGTTAGGTTAGGTTAGGTTCGGTTAGGTTCGGTTCGGTTAGGTTAGGGAGAAAGGGTTATATTTTTTGGTAGCTGTAGTGACCCCCAACCTTCAATTTCTGGCCATGTTTTTTAGTAAAAAAAAAAGGTGAAAAAAGAAGAACAGGTGAGCAAATAAACGTTTATTTAGGTAAGAACTTTCTTGAAAGTTTGTTTCTTCACTTTGAACGTGAAGTGAATACTTAAATATGTCTCATCCATTACAATGAATGATATAACCGTGAATGGCTAACATACATTATGGTGCCCATTTGTGCGCCCCCCCCTCCGCTCCCCTCCTCTCCTCGCCGTTATCTTTAATAAAGTGGTTCTTAACATATAAAATAAAATGTGCTATTGGTTCAATTTACTTTTAATAGGTTCTAATCTTAATTGTCATCAACTATTAACTTGGTTTTTACAATGGTTTAAATGTGTTTGTGTTGGTTAGGCATAATGACCAAAATTTTGTTTTTACGAGGTTTTCTCTCTCTTTTTTGGTTGCCATTGAACCAATTTCAAGACCTTATTTCAAAACCATAACAAAGAAAAACTACTTTTTTTTTAATAATAATAAAAAACACAACAAGAAAATAGTCGTGACTAATATTTCGTCTATCATTCATTCATTCATTCATTTATCCCTCTTTTTGTCCAAAACTAATGTTGTGACCATTAGGTTATTTTATAAAAAACTAAATCTACATTAATTATACAGTGAGAGAATGCCATTTTTAAATGCCATTTTAAACAAAAGTTTGATAAAAACAACAAACATGTTTGTTGATATAGTTTTATAAAAGGAATGTTTTAAGTAAAAGTTAAAAAATAAAAAAGGGGGATTCAAGGAACCTTCAAATAGAATTAACCTTGACATCAAAGAAAGAATTCAGATTTTTTGAGTAAAAAAATCTTCCAATTTATTGCCTAACTTGGTTTAGGTTTATCCTTAAAATATAAAGTATATTATACTTTGTTTTGCCTAAAACATGGTTTCAGCAAAACTATCAAAATTTGTTTTAATAAAAAAACATAACTAATTAAAAGCCTAGATACACCGCCATCTTGTTATTTTGAGCAGACGACAATGAAACATTTGAGTGTTACGAATGTGGTTTTACTAAAATTTCAAGAAATTGTCTCGCAATCGTTCAATGAAGATACTTTAAAGCGCAAAATGCAATAGAAAGTATTGTTCATTAAGTGATCACTTTATATCAATTTTGAAAAGGTCCTTCTATTTTTAAATAATGTTTAAAATCGTTTATTTTTTAAACTCCATGTTAAATTCCATAGGACCAAAAAAAACTCCCACAAACGTTTGAAGAACTCTCGTTAAACACGATTTAAAGCAATAACAAAATAATTAGCACGTGCACTAATGTAGTGGCTTTACGCTGATTGCCTTTTATAAGCTTAGCACGTGAAATTATCTTTCTATTAACTTTTATCTGACGTCATACCTGGACAAAAACCATTTTTATACCAAAAACGATCACAGCGCCTACATTCGGAGAAATTTTCAATTAAAACCCTGTATCTAGGCTTTTAACTAGTTCATGGGTTGTTTTGATAGGGCTCATTAAACTTTTGCACGCGCATGCCATGTCTAAAAAAAACAAAATACACACACGTTCTAAAGTCAATATCCCTTAGAAATTGCGTAAAAGTTAGCCTAAATGATGCTTTTGCTAGTAGTAGGCAATTTATAAATATGCCTAGAGTAGAACGAATAATGACTAGGTGAAAATAGGAAAAAATAATAAGGATAAGGTTGGTTTTTTATCCTTTTCTCTCTCTCTCTCTCCTTTCACAAAAGTATGGAGCCCTGCAGAGGACTTTTAGAATTTTTTTTATTCTCGACATGTCGATCTTATTCTCGACATGTCGATCTTATTCTCGACATGTCGATCTTATTCTCGACATGTCGATCTTATTCTCGACATGTCGATCTTATTCTCGACATGTCGATCTTATTCTCGACATGTCGATCTTATTCTCGACATGTCGATCTTATTCTCGACATGTCGACTTTTAGTCGTTGCAAGCGCCCTCTTGTAGCAGCAGTAGTTTAATTATTAGAGTATGGTGTGCACACCATGGCGTAATTAACATGGCCGAATAAAAGAGAGTAAAAGTCGACATGTTGAGATTCTAGAAAAAGTCGAAACGTCGAGACTCTGGAAAAAGTCGACACGTCGAGACTCTGGAAAAAGTCGACACGTCGAGACTCTGGAAAAAGTCGACGCGTCGAGACTCTGGAAAAAGTCGACGCGTCGAGACTCTGGAAAAAGTCGACGTGTCGAGACTCTGGAAAAAGTCGACGTGTCGAGACTCTGGAAAAAGTCGACGTGTCGAGAGACTGGAAAAAGTCGACGTGTCGAGAGACTGGAAAAAGTCGACGTGTCGAGAGACTGGAAAAAGTCGACGTGTCGAGAGACTGGAAAAAGTCGACGTGTCGAGAGACTGGAAAAAGTCGACGTGTCGAGAGACTGGAAAAAGTCGACGTGTCGAGACTCTGGAAAAAGTCGACGTGTCGAGACTCTGGAAAAAGTCGACGTGTCGAGACTCTGGAAAAAGTCGACGTGTCGAGATTCTGGAAAAAGTCGACGTGTCGAGATTCTGGAAAAAGTCGACGTGTCGAGATTCTGGAAAAAGTCGACGTGTCGAGATTCTGGAAAAAGTCGACGTGTCGAGATTCTGGAAAAAGTCGACGTGTCGAGATTCTGGAAAAAGTCGACACGTCGAGATTCTGGAAAAAGTCGACGTGTTGAAATTAAAGTCGGCATGTCGAGACGTTGGAAAAAGTCGACATGTCGAGATTTTAAAAAAATCTGGCATGTCCTTTACAGGGTTTCGTACAAGATCCCACTAATCTAAAATAAACAAGTAAAGAAAATTAATTTGGGAGAAAAACCAACGTAGGGAATTTTTTTTTTTTGGATAAGTAAAATAACTAATTTGTGTTCGTGTGTGTTGTCGGTCAAATTCTTCATTTTTAAACAACTCACTTTGCCAAATTACGATGTTCCTTCTCTACCCCCCCCCCCCCCCCATGCACATACCTCGTACACATTGTTACAAAGTTTCATACATTGTTTTCAAATGGATTTAATATACAAATAGGTCGTTTATTGCTGAGTAATTTGTTCAAGAATCATTTTCATGCCTGACATACTGTATAACATATTAAAATTAAAACACCCACTCACACACACAATAGCTATTTAAATTTTCCAAGAATTACATTCCTTCCTACTACTGAAAATATTAATACTTTTTTAATAAAAAAAAAAGTTTCATGACTTTTGATCATATTTTTCAAGAAGAAACTCTAAAAAGAAAATGAAAATTGTGGGAAAAAAAGTTGTGAAAAATATGACTAATATAAATATGAAATAATTTTGGCAGAATTTAAATGATATACCCGGGTATTTCATTTTTTTATTTCAAAATTATTCTTAATTTTTTTCTATTTTTGTATTAATTAATTTTGATTAATTGATTTATTATTATTTTTTTTGTGAAAAGACTCAAAGTGGTCGGTTTTGGCAACTAGCTGAAACTAGATGACTTCATTTTGCAGTCAATGAGTTATCTGTGTGCCAAGGGTCTTAGGGTTGGAATACACAGACCACTCTTTTTTTTTTACCACTTTTCGACTGCAAAATAAAGTGGAAGGTGGTTGTTCTGTGGTTGCAATGTCTTTTCTATGGAAAGACTCAAGGTGGTCAATTTTGGCAAAAAGCTGACTCCATTTTGCAGTCTCAAAAGTGTTTAAAATGGTGGTATGTTTTGCTCAAGGGTCTTAGATTTATAGTATTTAGAACTTAGGGATTCAAAACGAGAGAGAGAGAAAAATGAAGCACCATTGTTTATTATATAAAACACATAAGACTACAGTGATTGTATTTGTAAAGTAGTTGACATGACCTGTCAACAACAACAACATTCAGTCTAATGAATTACACTTCAATCACTTGTGGTTCAAAATGAAGCTTTATCATTTATTTTATTTTGAAAAGTATTCATAAGCCTAACTTATATACAACCAATAGACCCAGGATAAATTTCTATACTTCCATCTATAATAATAATTAATTAAAGATCTAATCAAAATAGATTAATGGTCTGAAAAAGACAACTGACATCAAGTCTGTCAGAATTCAAACAGAAAATTGATTGGTAAGAACAATGTTTTTAAACTATTGAAAACTATGTAAAAAATAATTAATTAGTGCCATTCTTAACTATCATACTGTATTATGATTTGCACAAAACAATAATTTTATCTTCTACTATGTATTTTTGAATGTGGGTTGTCTGTCTGTCTGTCTGTTTGTCTGCTGTGAATTCCTAAATCATTTCACCTATAGGAGCCAAATTTGGCAGGAATACTTCCTATGTCCCAACAAGGGAATTAAGGTACCTGGGCGCCCCAAAAACCACCCTGCACGTGTAAGCGTGCAAGACAGAGTAAGGGAACAATTTCACCCTGTCGTTACCAGCCTGATCTAAACGACCAGGGTGGGAATGAATAACCAGGAAGATAGTGCTTGATGGCATAGGCCTACTTTATATGAATTACTAGTGGGGTAACCCATCATAAATGACGGGAGCAAAATTCACAGGCAATTGTGCGCATGCGTGTCGTTTTTTCCTTTTTTTTACTTCTTTCATTTCAATTTCAGTCACCCTCTCCCATTTTTCTCTCTCTCCCCTTCTACACTTTCCAACCTTTTCCCCCTCACCCCTCCCACTTTTCTCTCTCTCTCTCCCCTTCTACACTTTCCAACCTTTTCCCCTCACCCCCTCCCACTTTTCTCTCTCCCCCCCCCTTTCTACACTTTCCAAAGGAAGAGTTCAACTTATAGTTGACCTTGAGAAAAAAAAACGGTTCATTTATTCAAATTTATACAAATTCCGACGTGCTTCAAGTGTTTTGTACAGTGTTACTCCCCACACACACACACACACACACACACACACACACACACACACAGACCTGGGATATTATATATATAAAAATATCTAGAAATGTGATTAATTTTATTAAAAAGGCAAAGACCTTTAACTAATACCTTGAACACACGCATGAGTTAAATGAATTCAAATTAAATGTGTTTACGTGAATTATACGGAATCCAGTTAAGGACATGAACACCAAATAAAAATTGACTTTATTATTAATATTTTAAATTGAAATACTAAATAAATATTTTGTCGATAGGTTTATATGTTATATTTAAGTATTAACTCAATATTTTCAGATTAATTAACTGAATAAATTGAATTCGACATATTGTTTGTTTGCCCTTCACAGGGGGTCTCTGTAGAACACGTTTATTATTTAAATGCATTTAAATTGGCAGGTGTGTACTACGCATAAGTGTGACTATAATGTGACGACATAACCCTACTCCTGATTTTGACTACTGATGTTTTTATTTTATGATAACTGTATATGACTGATGACTGATGACGAGAATCTAAGTGACGTAACTAGAATGTGTTGTGATTCTATTACTACTGAATTTTCATCTTATTAGTGACTCTAGTCACATAAATAAAAATTAAAACTCATTTAGAAACTAGAAGTGTAATATCTAGTACACACCTGATAATTTAAATGCATTTAAATAATAAACGTGTTCTACAGAGCCCCCTGTGAAGGGCAAACAAACAATATATCGAATTCAATTTATTCAGTTAATAATCTCAAAATATTGAGTTAATACTTAAATATAATTTATATAAACTATCGACAAAATATTGATTTAGTATTTCAATTTAAAACTTTAAATAATAAAGTCAATTTTTATTTGGTTCATGTCCTTAACTGGATTCCGTATAATTCACCTAAACACATATAATTTGAATTCATTTAACTCATGTGAGTGTACAAGGTATAAATGAAGCAACTTAAAAGGGATTTTCGTTTTGATTTTTTTTAATATTTAATGTGTGATATCTACTACTCTATAAAGAAAATTTGCATAAACTTCATTAAGCTTTATAAAAAAAAATATGCTTCACTTCCTCAATAGACAAATTGTTCACAAATGTCGAGGAAGAAGATTTCTACTTTGATGTAATTTGCCTAAAATTAGCATAGACTTCATTAAGAGTTAAGAAACTCATTAACAATTTATATTAAAAATTATTATATAGCCTCAATTAGACCTCCCCTGTGATTAAGACAAAAGAAGAAGATAACCAAAAAAAAAAACAAAATATACAAATTTCTAAAAGTTACACAATAGAAAAAATCTCTCAACCCATTCTAGTTTTTATGCAATCTCATTAAGATGCATTACAATAGGCCTACATGGTTTTTTAAAAAAAGTTAATTTCTGATGCATGATGAATATTAAATATAAATATATATACTGTGTATATATAATCTATGATGATGATGATGATGATGATTAGGGCTCGGATGTTTATGCAATATCAAAGCATATACTGTTTCTCAATCTGTGGCCCAAGAAGGGCGACTTGTGAAGTAACAATTCCTAATTTAGAAATCAACCAACAATTGTTTTTTAAATCAAAAACACCGGGTTAGAGGCTATAAATTTCTACTTGACAACTGATAGTAACCACACATCTAGCCTCTAACCAACCTTTTTGATTAGAAAAAGCCATAATTGCTGCTTTTCTCTAATGATGATGATGATGGTGGTGATTATTGCTTCACAATTGGCACTTGAAGCCACAAATTGAGAAACAGTTGCTTGATATTTGCATAAACATCCGAACCCTAATAATGATCATGTATGGCCACAATGTGCAGAAACTTTGAAAAGTTCCTGTTTAGCAGGCAAATTAGCCTTATTTTTTATAGTATAGAAAGGGGTATATTTTTATACAAGTAGTGTATAATGGAATTATTTAGGCCATTGGCACGTCATAAAAAAAAAGAACTGCAAGAGAATTCCTGCTGCTTCTTCTGACTTGCCGTCTTTATTGTGATAAAGTATAGGTAGGCATAATATAACATCATTATTGTTTGATATACTAAGATAATAAATTCTAAAAGCTTCTTTCAAGCTATTTCTCTCTGCATGATATCTTTTGTAAAGTCATGAAAACATTTTTTTAATTAATCTTCACATTTTTTTAACCTGTTATAAGGTTAAACATCATATTTGCTTTATGCGCCTTTAAAGCTAAGCTTTGCATTGTTTTCCTAACTTTTTTTATATTACTGCATATTTGCGTTTTAAAGCTAAGCTTCGCATTGGTTTCCTAGCTTTTTTTATATTACTGCATATTTGCGTTTTAAAGCATAGCTTTGCATTGTTTTCCTAACTTTTTTTATATTACTGCATATTTGCGTTTTAAAGCATAGCTTTGCATTGTTTTCCTAACTTTTTTTATATGCATATTTGCGTTTTAAAGCAAAGCTTTGCATTGTTTTCCTAACTTTTTTTTTATATTACTGCATATTTGCGTTTTAAAGCTAAGCTTTGCATTGTTTTCCTAACTTTTTTATATTACTGCATATTTGCGTTTTAAAGCTAAGCTTTGCATTGTTTTCCTAACTTTTTTATATTACTGCATATTTGCGTTTTAAAGCTAAGCTTTGCATTGGTTTCCTAGCTTTTTTATATTACTGCATATTTGCGTTTTAAAGCTAAGCTTTGCATTGGTTTCCTAGCTTTTTTTATATTACTGCATATTTGCATTTTAAAGCAAGCTACTGCTGTTTGCTTTCTATAGCTTCCATTTGGTTATTTTGAAACAAATAAGTTGAATAACCAATCAGATTTCAATGAAAAATAATAAGGAAGCTCAGCTGGCTTCAAATCGCATTTTAGTTTTTAAAATATTATTTCCAAGTTTTCTGATTAATGATTAATTAAGAGCCTCTTATCTTGTTGTTTTGAGCAGACGACAATGAGACATAGGAGTGTTACTCTATATGAGTGTTACTAAAATTTCAAGAAATAGTTTCACAATCGTTCAATGAAGATACATTAAAGCGCAAAATGCAATAGAAAGTACTGTTCATTAAGTGATTGCTTTATAGAAATTTTGAAAAGGTCCTTCTATTTTTAAATAATGTTTAATATCGTACGTTTTTTTTAACTCCATGTTAAATCTCATAGGCTCAAAAAAAAACGGTCGCACAAACGTTTGAAGAACTCTCGTTAAAAACGATTTAGAGCAATAACAAAATAATTAGCACGTGCATTACTCTATTGGCTCCATGCTGATTGATTTTTATAAGCTTAGCACGTGCAATTTTTTTTTTCTATTAACGATCGCAGCGCCTACATTCGGAGAAATTTTTGAATTAAACCCAGCATCCAGGCTCTTAATAATTTTATATTAATTAGAAAAGAATTAACCAGAAAAGAAATGCACTTTCATTAAGAAAAATGAACTTTGGTTAAGTCTTGATAAGGCTATGCTTGATGCTCTTTTCACCTCTGAATTCTAGCCTCTAACCAGTGTTCTATGACTGAGAATGCTTGTTTTTCTTAAAATACTTTTTGAAGACACTAGTATGCTCAAGATTTTTGCTTGTGGCGCCAAAAAAAAATGAGCTACACCACTGATTTCATTCATTAGTGGTAACAATAATTTCTTTAGTAAAAAATATACAATACTTTTTTTAAAACATAGCCAACAATTTTTTTTTTTACAATCCTCCAATTTGATAATGTTTACAAAAAGAGAAGCTCTTTTTAGGGGGGGGGGTTCTTTTTCAAAATACCCAGAAGGTAGATTATAAAATATTTGAAAGCTTTTTTTTTACATCATAATTTATTATGTTGGTTTTGCAGACAACAACAACAACAACAACAACTTTTATGTTATAAAAGTGTAGACACCAAAACACTACATGATTGCAATTTGAAACATCATTATATTTTACAAGAAAGAAGGGAGACATAAAAAAAATGTCTTCCATTTTTATACATTACATATATTTGTTTCAAGTTTGTTTCTTTTATGTTGCAAGTCATCTTATGTAATTTTAAAACATATTTTAACTTAACTCATAATTGTAAAAAAAAAAGACAATAGAAAATTCTGAATTTTAACTCAAGGTGTTTTTTAAGAGGCTACATCGCAAAATTGCTTCGAAAAATCTCCGCAAAGAGCGCTAGCATCGTTTTTCTATTGAGCCCATAGACCCCACTGTTAAAGAAAAAACGTTAATTTTTTAAAATACACAGCCGCGGCAATATGTTTATTTTTTATGTTTAAAGTTGTCCAATTTTGATGGTTCAAAGTGCAATGTGCACTTTAAATATATGCTGATCTAGTGATAGAATGACGAAATATTGGTAAGTGTGGTTCTATTTTTAAGAAGTATTTCAAAATCGCGAATTTCTAACTCAACTCCGTTGAACACATCCATTAAAATGCTCGTAAAAATAGTTTAAAATAATTTTAAAAAAACCAGAAAAATATCAGCACCTGCGCCAATGTGTTGGCTTCACGGTGGTTTACTTTCAATTTTTTAAAAATTATTTTTAGGTATTTTTATGAACAGTTTTAATGGTTGTGGTTTTTCTTAATCAATGAATCAATAAATAACAGTTAAAAATTCACGATTTTGAAATATTTTTTTTAAAAAATAGAAGCACACTTCCTAATTTTTTGTCATTCTATCACTCGATCAGCATATATTTAAAGTGCACATTGCACTTTGAACCATCATAATTGGACAACTTTAAATATGAATAATAAACATATTGCCGCCAAAGACTGTGTATTTTTAAAAATTAACGTTTTGTCTTTAACATTGGGTCTATGGGCTCAAAAGAAAAACGATGCTAGCGCTCTTGGTGAATATTTTTCGAAGTAATTTTGCGATGTAGCCTCTTAACTCATCATCATCTTTTGTTTTATTAGAATTATTACAAAATGAAAGAATTACAAAATCAAGAATGTTGAAATTACCAATTTTTTTAGTTTATTATAATTATTATTATTTTCACACTTTTGACATTCAAAATAAGATTTTTTGATAAAAAGACACATTTGAGGTCAAAGTCGTGAATAATTCATAAAAGAATTCTAAAATATGTAGTTTTGAAATTCTTGGAAAACATTTTTGTTGTTGTTGTTTGAAGTTATAAAATAAACTTGTTAATTTAACTGCCAACATTTCTTGTTTTATAATTTCAAATTTGCTGAATGTGTGTGTGACACCATCAAAAATCATCATGTCATTATATTTGGGTATATAAAATCGAAATGTAGATATGATAGTAAGTTGTCACATCTAGCACATAACCTTAGAATAGTCATAAAAAATCAAATTTTAAAATATTATCATGACAAATATTGTCATATGACTGACTACCATATTCGCTGGTGCACTGAATAATAGGACAGTCTTATTTATAAAAAAAAAAAAAAACAATAGCGCACAAGCAGTGACATCATTAAATATGATTGTCGTAATTTTATTACTTTTTTTCTGTAATGAGACTCCAGGTAAAATCCATAGGTGGCCACTAACAAAATTAAAAGAGATTTGTTTGCATCATGTTTTACAAATTTATTTGCAGAATTATGAACAGTTGATTTTCAAAGCAAAATTACTAAAAAAGACTAGAAGAGTAGCTCAAATTTCACTTAAGGATATTATTTTCATGTTGAATATATGTTTCAAAATACACTTTTTATAGATGAAAGTTTAAACAAAATATCATCCGCTTAAATTTGAATCATTTTAAAACTCACATAAATAGCTTATTTTAAAAAATATCAACAGGAAGATTTTCTTAAGTGATTGAGCTACCCTTCTAGTTTCTAAAACACATTCAAGTTTTGTCTTCATTTTGGGACCTGAAAGACAAAGAGTTAAGATAGGCATTTTACACTTTAAAAATCATCTTTAAAATGTTATTTTTAAAAAATTACCAACTTAAAGATAGTTAAAGCTATTGCTGAAATTCATTAACTTTGATTTCACAAAAAAAAAGGTTTATTTGGACTTAGGCATTTTAGAAAGCTGCATCAGGCCACATTGAGAAATTCTGATTTTAACAATGCATATTGAATGCTACATTTGCATTTTTGTCTTTCTGTCGCAGGCCCTTTATGGCTGCTTGCAAAGTAATTTTTAAAATTTAAATTCCAGCTCGCAAAAAAAAAATGGCAGCCATTTTGAAAACATGTGTTTGCGCAACTATTGTTATTTTATATACTGGAAATAGGTAGTGTTGATGGTGTATAGTTGTGTAATAAAGTAGTAATTACATGTGACGTTTGAAGTGACATTTTGTTTTGGCATTGTTAAAATACCTGATCAGTGAAGAGGAATTTTATTATTATCAGAAGTTTAACTTAACATCAATTTGAAAAAATAGTCATAAACTTTAGTTTGTTTTTGCTGTTTCCATAAACTTCCCCTTAGATATTCGATTTTTCAACTGCAGCTGCGCAAACATAATGTTAAACAATTATTATAAATTCACATAGAAACCATGTGACTATAGGTTTACCCGGTAATTAATTACGAAGTTAACTTTTTTAAATATAGAATTGATTATAATCAGGGCTCGAATTTGTATGCAATAATTTGTGGTTCAAATTCCAATTGTGTCAATCAATAGAGAGCAACTGCAATATTATGCTTTTTCTAATAAAAAAGGGTGGTTAGAGGCTATGCGTCTGCTTGCTATCAGTTGTCAACTAGAGTTCTTCTAGTCTCTAACAAGTGTGTTTTTTGATAGATGAAAAACATAATTGTCGGTTGATACTTCAACATTGTCTCTTGAGACACAGATTGAGAAACCTTTGCTTGATATTTGCATAAAAATCCGAGCCCTACTGATTATACTATTCTTAGAACTGTTGGCAATTTTTTTTTTCAGCTAGGTTTCCGTAGGTTCAGGTAGTTAAAGTGTAAAATTCACTATATTATATATATCAGCCCATTTCAAAAAAGCATTCCTTCAACTGGAAACTTACATTTTGTAAAATAAATTAAGGCTCAGTTCGGATCAGTCTGTGAGCTCCACAATGCCCACTTGGCTCCTGAGGCTCACAATGCCAACCACGTCCATGAGGCTCATGAAGCCCAACAAGACCTATGAAGTCTACTGAGTCTGCTAGACCAATGAGGCCTACATAGTCCACTAGACCCATGAAGCCCACACAGTCCTCCAGGCTCCTGGAGGCTCACACAGCCTACCAGGCATACAAAGCCCATGGTTTTTCTTCATAAAATTGCCGAAGTTCAGGTCGAGCCCAGTCCAGTCCAGCCCATGGGCTTTTTTTTTATCTAGGTCTCTACTCCCAACCAATTTTATTTGTTTTACCTTTCTAATCAATGATCATCAATAACATATTAACATTCACAAAAAAAAATATGTTTTGTGTATTTGCCTTGAGCTCAAAATGTTATTTTCATATGATGTCTAATAATAAGTTACACAATAATTATTGGTGTTGTCATCCAGTAGGTATAATTAGAGTTATTATGTAGGCATTTATTAGACAACAACTCTCTCTTTCAAATGTTTGTTGTATAAAATACATAAACATCTACAACATCTACATACAACCCCTTCTTTGCCTTTTATGACAAAATAATGATTTCAAATGTTGACAGTGAGAGAGACACAGAGAGAAGTAACAACAAATGATTTGTTGGCATGTGTAATAGTATGAAACACCACTGAAGCCACAAAAACTATTCTACCACTATACTAATACTGTAGTATATTCATAATAAAGCAACCAAACTACAATAAAAAAAACCATATAAGAATGTGGTGGTGGTATGCAATTGGAAGGAAGAGAACAAAAAAATGCCACATTCTCAACATGATGGTTATGGGCACAAATTACTTCTCATACCTTTATGTCTAATTTGTGAATTTTTTTGGAGGGAGTATTGCAATGCCATTTGTGGAATGCCACAGAAAAGAATCTTTTGTTTTTGTTGGCTAAAACTTTAATTGGAATTTTTTATGCAATTATCAAAGCAAATTTTTCTCAAATTTTGTGACTTCAAGTGTCAATTGTGAAGTAATCAACATCATCATTAAAGCAACTGCAATTATGCTTTTTTTTTTCTAATTAAAAAAAGGCTATTTAGAGGCTAGATTTCTGATTACTAACAGTTGTCAACTTGTTGTCTAGCCTCTTACCAGTGTTTTTGATAAAAAAAAACACAATTGTTCGTTGATATTTAAATGGAACTTCACAATTGGCACTTGGGCCACAGATTGAGAAACATTTTGCTTGATATTGCATAACAATCCGAACAACTGGTTAGTTATTGTACTAATTTCTCTTAAGTTATAGATTTTTCAAAAAATTATTTTTAGGTATTTTAATGGTTGTGGTTGTTCTTAATTAATGGAGTTTAACATAAGAGTTAGAAATTCGCGATTTTGAAATATTTTTTTAAAAATAGAAGCACACTTTCTAATTTTTTTTGTCATTCTATCACTAGATCAACATATATTTAAGGTGCGCATTGCACTTTGAACCATCAAAAGTCGACAACTTTAAATATGAAAAATAAACATATTGCCGCCGCGACTTTGTATTTTAAAAAATTAACGTTTCTTCTTTAACATCGGGTCTATGGGCTCAATAGAAAAACGATGCTAGCGCTCTTTGTGGAGATTTTTCGAAGTCATTTTACGATGTGTATAGTCTCTTAAAAGTACTTTTCAATTATAATTTATTTTTATTAGAATCTTAACTTCAATAGATCTCTATAATTTTGCAACCAAATAAATATGCTGATGGGCATACCATAAAAATATCGAATTATTTACTAGGCGGGCCAAAAAAAAAAGATGGCTTAAGGTGGTGTATAATGTATAGATTCTATAGGAGGGTGCAATAAAGAAGAGGGGAGACTGTTTTATATTTTACTAAGGGGTCAAAGGTTATACAAACGAACCATCAATTGTACGTGGAAAGCAACAAATTAAAATTGACCTATAGGAGGGGGAAGGGGGGGGGGGAGAGATGAAAGAATAAAACTAGAATGGTCATAAAAAAAATCATCCTGCCATAATAATAATAAGTATTAATAACGGTTCTATAGAAAATCACAGTTCTCTCTTCCCCTTTTTTTTTCATAAACTAACAGCCACATTAAGCTAAACTTAAAACATTACTTAAGTCAAAACTCACAATTCAAGGATTGGAGGTGGGAGTGAACTTAAGTACAGTTTGAGTTAAGAGGCTACATCGCAAAATTACTTCAAAAAATCTCCACAAGGAGCACTAGCATCGTTTTTCCATTGAGTCCAATGGACCCGGTGTTAAAGAAAAAACGTTAATTTTTAAAATTTACACAATTAATTTACACATTAAAGTTGTTCAATTTCGATGGTTCAAAGTGCAATGTGCACCATAAATATTTGCTGATCTAGTTATATAATGACAAAAAATTGGTAAGTGTGCTTCTATTATGTTACGCGCTTATGAGTACGCGCTCCTAAGAAAAAAAAAACATCCATTAAAATGTTGGTAAAAATACCTAGAAATAATTTTTAAAAAACCACAATTAAACCACAGTGAAGCGAACACATTGGAGCACGTGCGGTTTGGGTTTTTTCGAATTATTTTTAGGTATTTTTACGAGCATTTTAATTGATTTTCTTTTTTTTGCTTCCAAGCGCGTACTCAGTGGAGTTTAACTTAAGAGGTAAAAATTCGCGATTTTGAAATAGTTTTTAGAAATAGAACGGCACTTACAATTTTTTGTCATTCTATCACTAGATCAGCACATATTTAAAGTGCAAGTTGCACTTTGAACTAGAGACCTACATAAAACCCATCGACCAGTGGGCTTTTGCAAAAGCCCAGCTCAGCCCATGGGCTGGACTGGGCCTGGGCCGGAATTTTTATATTAAAGGCCTGTGGGCTTCATGGGCCTGGTGGGCTTCGTGGGCCTAGTGGGCTTCATGGCCTAGTGGGCCTCGTGGGTTTGATGGCCTTTGTGGGCATCACGGGTTTGGAAGGCGTTTCATCATTTCTCTCATGGGGTTCTTTACAAATGTATAGAACTGAACCACGCATTATTTCACACATTAATAAAAGTGTAACATATTCCTCACTGACCAATCAATAAAATAAACATATTAAAGCCATTAATGGGGCAGTTTCTTTTCTTGGTAAGCATGCGAACTTGTGAACCATTTAGTGTGGAAATTAAGAGACCTACACAAAACCCATTGGATGGTGGGCTTTTGGGCTCGGGTTGGATCGGCATATTTATGTTAAAGGCCCATGGGCTTTGTGGGCCTCATGGGCTTTGTGGGCCTGGTAAGCTTCATGGGCCTGGTGGGCTTTGTGGGCCTGGTAAGCTTCATGGGCCTGGTGGGCTTTGTGGGCCTGGTAAGCTTCATGGGCCTGGTGGGCTTTATGGGCCTGGTGGGCTGGGCCCAGCATAAAGTCTCATGGGTTGGGCTGGGCTGGGCTTCAAATTTTTACTTAATGTAGGTCTCTACTTTGAACCATCAAAATTGGACAACTTTAAATATGAATAATAAACATATTGCCGCGACTGCTGTCTATTTTAAAAATTAACATTTTTTCTTTAACATATTGGGTCTATGGGTTCAATATAAAAACGATGCTAGCACTCTTTGCGGAGATTTTTCAAAGTAACTTTGTGATGTAGCCTCTTACACACACACACACACACACACACACACACATTGATGTTAGATAATGAACCATTAATAACATTTTTGAATATTTCACTCATGAAAATACATATTAAATGGCTCCTTTTATTTTGTGTTCGCCCCTTCTACTTTTCTAACAAATGCCTTTCTAGTATATTATCTACATAAATGAAGTATATATATTCTTTACAAAGAAAAGGACTTTTTTCATGAATGGTTAACTTGTCATTTAAGATGAATGGGACACAAATTTAACCCAACTGTAAACATTGTTTAATGAACACATTGTATTTTCACAACAAAAGTGTTCAATTTTCATTCTATTGTTGAAAGTATTGATTAAAACTTTTTATTATGCAATATTTTATCGATCTGCTTTTATTTTTTCTCTCTCCCTTCTTTTGTGTGTCAACTTTTAAATTGCTCCTCCTCCTTCCCATATAATATATATATTGTAAATAAAAGAACATTCAAAATGTAATATTACATTTTACACTATTATAGACACATCATCCTTCAAGCATTTTTTTTTTCCTCTCAAAAAAATGATGTGGGGGGGGGGACAAAATGAAATTTAATATTGCTTTTGTGTATAATATAAATTGACACAACACAAAAAAAAACGTGAGCAGAAAATATTCAAGAGTGTATTTTTTATATGAAAAAAAAAATGCTGAAAACAAGACCAAAGTCCATCTTTTTTTTTTTTGGAAAAATAAAAAATGCATTCGCCTTGTTAAAAAATAAATGGCGCCATTATATTTAGATGTAAAACAAAATGGGGATTTTTTTTACAAATTTGCACCAAAAAGCTGAAAGCCAAACAGCTGAGTATCAAACTATTTATTCTGTCTTTCAGAAGTGTAAAATTAACACCGCCATCTTGTTGTTTTGAGCAGACGACAACGAGACAAATGAGTGTTCTTATATGGTGTTACTAAAACTGCAAGAAATCGTCTCACAATTGCTCAATGAAGATACATTAAAGAGCAAAAAATGCAATAGAAAGCACTGTTCATTAAGTGATCACTTTGTATAAGTTTTGAAAAGGTCTTTCTATTTTTAAATAATGTTTAAAATCATAAATTTGTTTAACTCCATGTTAAATCTCATAGGACCGAAAACCCATTCAACAAAAGTTTGAAGAACTCTCGTTAAAGATGATTTTGAGCAAGAACACAAAGACGAGCACGTGCTCTCGTGTATTGACTTCACGCTGATTGCTGTTTATAAGCTTAGCACGTGCATCTCTTTTTCTATTAATTTTTATGTGACATCATACTGGGACAAAAACCCATTTTAACACGAAAAACAATCGCAACGCCTACATTTGGAGAAATTTTGAATTAAACACTGTATCTAGACTCTTAAGAGAAACTGGAATAGTGTAATAAAAACTAGAATAGTAGTTCTTGATCATTTAAGGATATTTTCATGTTGATATCTTTCAAAAGGAAAGTTGGATCATGTTCAAACTCATATAAAAGTACCTTCAATTCCTGCAACTTATTTCTGAACAAAATTGATAAACAAAATAAACTTTGGTCCTTTTGAGACAATTTCAACAATTTAGCTGTTATTGTGTAACGTTTAGAAAAAGGGGTTTGTAAATTTTGACAAAGATATCCTATTATATCATAAAAAATGAGGGTAAGATAAAGAGTCCAAATTTGAACCTCAAATCATTTGCAAATTAAACTATAGGAAGGGGGAGACTATTAAAGGAGTGGGAAAAGGACACCCTTTTCTTGTAGAAAAATCTACGTATAAAAAGTGAACAAAGGGGTTACCACTTCATCGTCATCATCATCATCATGATGTTCATCGAGTTTAAAAAGAGAGAAAGTGGAAACTTGGCTATTGTTATTTAATAACCCCAGTGTCACTCAAAAAATGGGGTTGTTAAGTTTTCACAATTGCTCTTTGTAAAAATAAGAAAGAAAAAGTGGACTAAATTATAAAGTGGACCCTCATGAAGACACCAATATAGTAGGAACCACACCCCCCCCCCCTTCAAAAATACACCAAGGCTGCGTTTGAAAAATGCATCAGGAAGTATATCTGTTCTACTGCATTATGTTTGAAGTTCTTTGAAAAGTAATCCTATTTTTGAAAATTACTGTACATAGTCATGAATAATACAATGGTTGAATTTAATTAAATATTCTGCAAGTAGCTGTTGGGAGGCCTGTTGCACAAGGCCAACATTTTCAAGTGCAGCAGTAAAATAACTTCTCAATATGCAATAATGCATGTCTTATAAAAAAAGCATTGGTAGAAAAATCTAAAAATCCCATAAAACATTAATTTCAGGCATAAAAATGTATTTGAATTTGAATTTCAAAAATTAGTCTGCAAACAACCAAGAAGGCCTATGGTAGAAGGACAAAAGTCGAACTGCAGCAACTGTGAAACGCACTGCCAAAACCCATTGGAAGTGAGTTTCATTGTAGAATGTTTCTAGAAAACTGCCAAAAGGGACAAAGCAAGATGTGCCAAAATTTCAATTCGAATTTATTAACTCTTCTAGTTTCTAAAACATGTTCAAATTTGTTTTTCTAATATTTTTTATGTAAAAAAATAGTTAGTTTATAATTTATTATGTAATAAAGTTAACTATATTTTTTGCAAGAGTTCCTTAACTTCTTTTGAACCATTTTTTTTGTTTCTCCTTTGAGTTTCAGTAAATATTACTAAATATTTGTGTTTGATCTATATATTCTGCAAATAGCAGTTAGGAGGCCTGTGACAGAAGGGCAAGATTTCAGATGCAGCATTTAATATCAAAAAGTAGAAAATAAAACATCAATAAAATTTCTCAATATGCAATTATGCATTGATAGAAAAATCTAAAAAAATCCCATAATACAGTTATTTCAGGCATAAAAAAGCATTTGAATTTGAATTTAAAAAATTAATCGACAAAACAACAAAAAAGGCCTATGGCAGAAGGACCAAAGTCCAATTGTAGCAACTGTGAAACGCATTGCCAAAACTCATTGGAAGTGAGTTTCATTGTAGAATGTTTCTAGAAAACTGCCAAAAGGGACAAAGCAAGATGTGCCAAAAACCTCTTCTAGTTTCTAAAACATGTTCAATTTTTTTTTTCTAATATTTTTTATGTAAAAAAATAGTTAATTTATAATTTATTATGTAATAAAGTTTAACTATATTTTTTTTTTGCAAGAGTTCCTTAACTTCTTTTGAACCATTTTTTTTGTTTCTCCTTTGAGTTTCAGTAAATATTACTAAATATTTATGTGTACTGTTTTACTTTACCGAGAAACACGAAAAGTTTTCCGCTCCACATGAGATGATAATAAGATATTCATTCAGAAGAGACATAGGCCTATACATAATTTTAAAAACCATAATATAAATATATACTATTCATAGTTTTTTTTTTCATAAAAAAAAATGAGGAACAAAAAAAAAGGGACAGGTGAAAACAAGAGGGGGAGGGGGGAAATGGTGCGAGCAAATACACGTCAAACACACCTGAATTTTCAGGCCGGTGCCCGGTGTTTCACTTTGGCACAGTATGATGCCATTCTGTAAGAACGAAAAATGGTGGCCATTTTTCTTCTCGAATGATCATTTGTTGTTTACACACCTGGCTTCTTTACAACATGATGAAATTCTACCTTGCTTCAGGCATATCTTTTTTTTTTTTTAAAAGAAAAGCGGCATTCGAAGGAAAGGAAGGGAAGAAAAATTTACACAAATACATAAAAAAATTTAGGGGATATTTGAGGTTGTTTTAGGAGGGTAACATCCTTGTAGGTACAATGTAGTATTAAGCCTAAATTCAAGAAGGAAACTTTTTTTTTTGCACTTGAACATCAACTTCTAAACCCTCTGAAATGGGTTTCCATTGAGTATCCTTGAATAGAGATAAAAATTTTGGAACCCTTTCTGAGAGGATTCAAGATGATCAAGAAGATCAAGTGTCAAGTTTTTGTCTTGAATTATGGCTTTAGCACTTGTATATTAATGTTTGGAAGTGTCTTATTTGTTGATTTGATAGGTACCTTTGTATAATTATGTTGAAACCCTGTTCAGAGGGTTCAAGTTGAAGATGAAAAACTTTGGCGAGCCAAGTTTAGGTTTGGCTTCATTATCTTTGTTGAATATTGATAGGATCCTTTGGTACATGAAGTTTGATATGTTGCAACCCTGTTTGGAGGGTTCACGTTGAAGTTGAAGAACTTTGAAAGTGCCAAAATTTCTGTCTTTAATTTGACCTTTAGCATTTCAACTTCAAACTCCTGAGCAATGTTTTAACATAATGTACAAAACTTCTATCATTATGTTGCAACCCTGTTTGGAGGGTTCAAGTTAAAGTCGAAGAACTTAAAACTGCCAAAGTTTCTATCTTGAATTTGACCTTTAGCACTTCAACTGCAACTTAAAACTTCTGAGCAATGTTTCAATATACTGGTCAAAGCTCCTATCATTATGTTGCAACCCTGTTTGGAGGGTTGAAGTTGAAGAACTTTAAAAGTGCCAAAAATTTCTCTGTTGAATTTGACCTGTAGCACTTCAACTTCAACTTAAAATTACTAAGCAATGTTAACAGGATTTACAAAGCTCCTATCATTATGTTGAAACCATGTTCAGAGGGTTCAAGTTGCCCCTTAGAACTTCAACTTCAACTTAAAACTTCTGAGGAATGTTTCAACATAATGGTCAAAGCTCCTATCATTATGTTTGCAAAAAGTGTCAAAGATAATGCCAAAATTGCCAAAATTTCTATACTGAATTTGACCCTTAGCACTTCAACTTCAAACTTTTGAGCAATGTTTCAACATGATGTTCATAGCTCCTATCATTATGTTGCAAACCCTGTTCAGAGTGTTCAAGTTGGAAGTTGAAAGAACTTTAGAAGGTGCCAAATTTTCTGTCTTGAATGTGTGACCCTTAGCACTTCAATTTCAACTTCAAACTTCTGAGCAATTTTGTTCACAATATGGTGTACTTGTACTAAAGGTTCCTGTGAATACAACAAAGACAGGCATTTTGAAGCATCCCCAAATTTGTGTGTACTTGACCTTACTTTGTAAATTTTCTAACATCTGTCAGTATATATAACTGAAAAACTAGAAAATGAAATTTGGCACCAACAACAACAATATCCAAACAATGGTTGAAGTACTTCTTTTATTTTTAGCAGTAAATAAGAGAAGAAGAAAAAAACCCACTTCATGAAAGTTTGTTTATAAAACACACAACACACACGTCATTTTTTGTGGTTCCTTATAAACTTAGTCTTCTTAATATTCTCCAAAGTAAACATTTGTTCATCCAATTTTGGGGTGACCATTTTACGGTAGACTATGACAGAAAGAGGTAGTTTTATTAAAGTAAAGGAAGGGAGGCCCTGATGAGGAGGAGGAGGGGAAACTTACCTAAATAAAATAAACCCACCTACCACCATTATTATACCCTCATCTGTGTTTGTATTCACAAATACATATGAAACTTTACCCTCCAATATACAATGAAAATAGTAAATATACCTAAATTTACTTTGATTATATTTGAACAAGAGTTGCTAATATTTACACTAAGATGCAACGTGTTTGTTTACACTAAGCAGCGGCTGACATCTTCTTACTAACAAACTTTCTATACACTTGTATAGGAGTTAGTACAGTTCACAATTAATCATAATATTAATATTTTTATATGCAAAGGACATGACTCCACCTAATGACTAGTCATTGCAAAATGGTCACCAGTGACTAGTTATAGTCAAATCACCTTGTCTAAATTATCTTTGTGGTCATTTTGTGACTAGTGTGTTCTATTCTAATTTAAACGTTTCTAACCAAAGGCAGAGTTCCACTGGGGGACTTGTCACTGCAAAGTAATCACTAGTGACTAGTTATATTCAGGTTATATTGTGTAATATAGTTTTGTGGTTGTTTTGTGACTAGTGTGTTCTTTTCTAATTTAAACATTTCTATCCAAAGGCAGAGTTCCACTGGGGGACTTGTCACTGTGAAGTAATCACTAGTGACTAGTTATATTCAGGTCATATTGTGTAATATAGCTTTGTGGTTGTTTTGTGACTAGTGTGTTCTATTCTAATTTAAACATTTCTAACCAAAGACAGAGTTCCACTAGAGAACTTGTCACTGCGAAGTAATCACTTCATAATAAAAGCTATTGCAAATTTGCTACTGGTCATAACTATTTTGCAGTCACTAGTGTTTAACCAGGCAATTAGTCATTGCAAAATATTCATGCAGTGTCCACGAGATGTCATCCTGTCTACCATAACTAGTAATCATAATGTGATTAGTGTTTGTGTATTATGTTCTTGAGGTGGACCGCTATTGGAATTTGAGTGACTAGTATGCAGTGATTATTCTCCAGTGACTAGCCAATCAGGGGAGAGAGGTTATTGTACCATTGTCATCGCAGCATATATATTTCCATTTTAATGTACATGTATACTTGTCTAAAACAGTCACACATGTTACAAGACTAATTAACAATGCAATTTTTTTGCAAGTTGGCTGCTAGTGACTTGTCACCTAGTCACCTAGTGGAACCAAGTTCTTAAGTTTTCATGTAATCTGATAAATGCTAGAATAATGATAAATTTCACTTGTAAAATACCATTGACTACACGCACACAAAAAAAGCTTTCTCATTTAGATTTTTTTGTGAATATCTTAAAATCCACCAATTTGAACTACTTAGTTTTATTTTACTGTTCAAATGTGTTGATGTTTTCTTTTTTAACTTTTGCTTGTTTTAGATGTGTTTTAAAGATTAAACTAAGATTACTAATGTGTTGCACCAACTTTTACTTGAAGCATGTATGTGTTTGTTTGAGAGATTATACTGCTTTTTTTTATAAGTGGCAACAGAAAAAGAGAGAGAGAAAAAGTCACAAGTCTCTTCCTCCATTAAGAGTGTTTTTCTTCCATTTTCTCAAACAATGTTTATACTGATCTTTATCTATCTTCAAACTCTCAACGCCAACGACCACCAAATAAATCTACTTACGCTAATGTATTTGTTACTATACCAAAAAATCAGGCATTTTTTTTCACAGTGAATATTGCATTGTTGCAAAAATCGCCATTTTATGGAGAACTGAATAGTCTTTGCAATTTTTTTTTAATCTCGACATGTCGACTTTATTCTCGACATGTTAATTATGCCATGTTGCGCGCACCATACTATAATTAAATTAATGAAAGCGCCCTCTTGTAGCAGCAATAATTTAATTATTAGAGTATATGGTACGCTCAACATGGCATAATTTCATTAACATGGCCGAATAAAACAGATTAAAAGTCGGCATGTCAAGATTACAGTTGACATGTCGAGATTTAAAAAAAAATCTCGCTGTCCTTTACAGGGCTCCGTACCATTTTTTACACTAAAATGGAACACTTTTTAGCATTTCGTAATTCTGAATATTATTGAAAATTAAAATCTCTTATATTGAATGGTATTAATAAAGTTGAGCATGTACTCACGAGCCATGTTGAGTAGTAGGTGCCTCAAGAAAATGGAGTAATGTTCCATTTTCATATTCAGTAAAGTTGTCATAAGAAAATGGAGTACTCACCTACTCTTGACAATTTGAGCAAGTGCTCACTTTTCACATTATAGAATTGGTTTCTATAACCAATTAATAATTAATTTATGAAGTATATACTCATTTTTATTCATATGGAAAAAATTAAGTACGTGCTCACAGTTTGAGCAGATGCTCATCATATGAGCAGATGCTCACAATTTGAGCATGTACTCGTGAATTTTGTTCGTACCAATTCGAGCCCCTGCTCCCTAAACTGAATAAAAAAAAGCAGGTGTACTTTTATTAATACCTCCCAATGTTTCATGATTCTTCTAGTTATGAAACAAAAGCTGAATGCTAAAAGTTGAATGAATGCTAAAAGCTGACTGGTAAAAGCTGAATGACTGGTAAAAAAGCTGAATTGTAAAAGCTGATTGGTAAAAGCTGAATGACTGGTAAAAAAAGCTGAATGACTGGTAAAAAAAAGCTGAATGACTGGTAAAAAAAGCTGAAGCTGAATGACTGGTAAAAGCTGAATGATTGCTAAAAGCTGAATGACTGCTAAAAGCTGAATGAATGCTAAAAGCCAAATGGTAAGATCTGAATGATAAAAGTTGAATGAATGCTAAAAGCTGAATGAATGAATGCTAAAAGCTGAATGAATCAATGCTAAAAGCTGAATGAATGTTAAAAGCTAAATGAATGCTAAAAGCTGGATGAATGCTAAAAGCTGAATGAATGTTAAAAGCGAAGGTGAATGGTAAAAGGTGAATGCTAAAAGCTTACTGTTATAAGTTTCTAAAACAGGTGATTCAAAACCACTGATCACTTGAATAAATTCTAGAAGAAAAAAAAAGTGTTCTAATGTGTAAAAGCTAATCCATTAAAGCGTATAGAAATTTATCATTTTGACAAATTATAGTTTTTAATGATAAGTTTAGTTCACTAATTGCCAGTACTGATGATGGATAATGTGAATTCGAATTCTCAGTGGAAGGCAGTTAACAAGAAAAATCATCACACAGAAAAAAACACTCCTTTTGAAAGTCAGCATTTTTTCTTCTTCTAAGAAATTAAGGGAAAAAATTTCGGGTGCATTCGGAAACTAAAGAAAAAGCTATTATTTCTAAAGCAAACAAAAAAACGTAGCATCTGGAAAATACATGTGGGTGGGGGTGTCTGTCTGTACAAGGAATCATGCTAGCTCCACCTACCTACTCTTCTCAAGAAAGCAAACATCTAATCAACCTACTTACTTTCTTAAGAAAATTCAGTTAAATATGGCGACCTTCAGGGTGAAGGTCAAAATGTAAATAATCTGTTTATACAGACGTAATGTTTGCAAAATGGCCTCCAATATATTAAGCTTTTTATGGTTTCATATTTGAGAAGAAAATGACAAAATCAAGCACATCCGGGAATTCTTTTTTTTAAAGGATTTTTCTAGGATGTGCAGCAGTCAATCTTGTAGAGCAGTGGCAGTGTGGCGTCCCTACATACTAAAAAAAGGAGCATGGACTCCTGGAATAAATAATCGGTTTCTCGACAGCCGCCATTGTCTTTTTCAGTGTAGTCTTTGGGTAAAGACAAGACTTTAACATAGAAGTCTATGGAAAATTCGTTGCATGTGGGCTTCTTTTGCTGTTTCTAGTAAATTACTCGCACAATTATCAATAAAATTGAATAGATATGAATCTGATTTGAGTGCATAGTCTTAAGTTTGCGATTGCACCCATTTTAGAAAAAAAGTGATTGATTGATATCTGTTTGTAATAGATTGATGTCATATGTACTTTGTGTCGTAAGACATAAAAGACATTTAAAATATGCTACCACCCAGTAGTTACATGTCAACGTCAAAGTTAAAAATAAGTCATTCTGCAAATGAATCAGCCAATTTGCAAAATCAGCAATTTGGGTAGAAAAGCTTACTCATTGATTAGTAATTTAGGCGGTTTGCAAAGAATCTAAACATCAACTTTATTGACATTATGTAGATTGGCTTGATGTTTTAGGCATTGTGCACAATGCAAATAGCCATTATGCACACAATGCACCTAGCCTGAAATGCCAGCAATTTTTCAAATTTGCCATCAAATTAGGATTAATAAATTTTGCAAGAATAACTGGTTTTCTTATTTGCCTAATTGCCTAAAATCCCTGCCATATGGTATAACTACATCATAGTAGCAAATCAGTCATTCTGCAAATACTGTAACATCAGTAAATTTGCAAAATCAACAATTTGGTAGAAAACTTTGCAGATTGATGTTTAGGCAGTTTGCAAGAATGCACACAAATCAATATACAGTAATACTTTAATTACATTTTTCTAGACGTGCTTAATGTTTTAGGCATTGTGCACAGTGCCTGATTGTTTAAAACGCTACTACATGTATATGGTAGCTACATCATAGTAGGCAAATCAGTCATTCTGCAAATACAGCAGTAAATTTGCAAAATCAACAAATTGGTAGAAAACTTTGCAGATTGATTGATATTTTAGACAGTTTGCAAGAATGCCTACAAATCAAGATACAGTAATACTTTACTGACATTATCTAGATTGGCTTTATGTTTTAGGCATTGTGCACAATGTCTAAAACGACAGTTTGAAAAAAAAATGCCAATTTTGAAGGTTTGCTACCAAGTGGGTTGATGTTGTGTAAAAATTGGCCCCTATAAAATTTTACTTAAATTGCTTAAATTGCCAGCCATTTTGAAACATTTTTCGCCTTAATTTGATAGTTTTGCAAATTGGCTCATTTATTTATAAAAATAACTTTTGATTTTTTTCTTTTTCTTCACTCACTTTGTTGCAAATTGTAGATTTGTGCAACAAAATAGTAAATGAGAAAACAGATTGTTTTGTTGAAAAATTACTTTTAAGTGTTTAGTACAAAAAAAATATAATTTGCAAGAAAAAGTAATCAATGTAATAAAACAAGGTAAACATGTCACCTGAACAAAAAAAAAATAAGATAATTTATCAATTAGTTTGAGGAAGATGCACACATTTTCACTTTGGGTGGCCTCACCTGAACCCCCCATTTTACCTGTGAATTTTCAATCTTAAATTTTTTTTTAGAAACAGAAAGAACCCTGTTGAGTTTTAAAATGTAGTTTGTTATTTTTTTCTACTTTGCTCCAGATGAGTAAAATGACACAGGCAATTAGAAAACAGGAGAAACACAAGTTGGCTCCGCCCTTTTTTAATGACGAACGGCAACTTCTAATTGGTTGGTTATGTTGTCTGACGTAAAATGCTTCGCCCTTTTCAACGTCGAACCACACAACATACCAATTAGAAGTTGCCAGTCGTCATAAAAAGGGCGGAGCCAACTTCTGTTTATCCCTTTTTCTAATTGCCTGTGTAAAATGACTGATAAAGTGGTGATAATAGAAATTTTGAAATGTATGTGGCTTCTCATATCATAATCCATAGTTTAAAATAAAACATCAATAACCCGCCCCCCTCCCCAACCCAAAATGGTCATCTGTTTGTGACTTGACCCTCCCCCCCCCCCTTCTAACAAAGCAAACAAAATAATAATTTAGTTTGGGTGGAGTTAAGAAATTGGATATTTGTGGTTTCAAACCCCTCCCCAAAAAATAAAGATAATGCGGTCATCAACTTTTCTGTGTGGTCCTTTAAAAAAACCAGGTGCAGAAAATAACACAAAACACATTTAAGATGGTTTTTTATGAACACAGCTGATTATAAGTCTTGTCTTTCAGAATGAACCAAAACAAGACAAAAACTAGAAGGGTAGCTCAACCACTTCAGCTGTATTTTCATGTTGGTATCTTTCAAAATAAGCTTTTTTTATTATAAAACTAGTGGGGTAACCCGTCATAAATGACGGGAGCAAAATTCACAGGCAATCATGCGCATGCGCGTCGTTTTTTCCTTTTTTTACTCCTTTCATTTCAATTTCAGTTACCCCTCCCACTTTTCTCTCTCTCTCTCTCTCTCCTCTTCTACACTTTCCAAACTTTTCCCCTCACCCCCTCCCACTTTTCTCTCTCTCTCTCCCCCTTCTACACTTTCCAACCTTTTCCCCTCTCCAATTTAATATCATGGGGTTCTTGGATGGGAAGAGTTAAACATATAGTTGACCTTGAGAAAAAAAACGGTTCATTTATTCAAATTTATATAAATTCCAACGTTACACACACAGAGACCTGGGATATTATTATATATATAATATCCCAGGTCTGTGTGTGTGTGTGTGTGTGGAGTAACTGTACAAAACCATTGAAGCACGTCGGAATTTATATAAATTTAAATGAAGAAATAAACAGCTTTTTTTTTTCTCAAGGTCAACTATATGTTGCACCCTTCCCATCCAAGAACCCCATCATATTAAATTGGAGAGGGGAAAAGGTTGGAAAGTGTAGAAGGGGGGAGAGAGAAACGTGGAGGGTTGAAAAAAAAGTGGGAGGGGGTGGCTGAAATTGAAATGAAAGGAGTAAAAAAGAAACAAACGACGCGCATGCGCACAATTGCCTGTGAATTTTGCTCCCGTCATTTATGACGGGTTACCCCACTAGTATATATACTAGTTGTGGTAGCCCCGTCCTAGGAAGGTAAAATTTACAAAAAAAAAATCATTTGTAATTTTGTACACTTCTTTTTTGAAATTGAAATTGTGAAATTGTGATGAAATTTTTTTTTCCATTGCTTGAGACCGTTAAATACAGAAATTTCTTCTCAAAATATCGTCAAGAATTACCCAACGATTGACAAAATAATTTTTAAAATTATAAATAATTCATTAAAATTACGGATGGGACATTCGAATCTTCAAATCCTGCGAATCTTGAAAAATATTCGAGATTTGAAAACTCGAATCTTGGCGCTTTTTTTCGTCTTTCGTTTCTTTCGAATCCTAACCGTTAAAAAAACTGTTAAAAACTTTGGTAAAATTAGTTTGAACTCCAATTGACGTCCAACAGAAGCGTTTACTAACAACAAACCAGTGATTGTTGCAATTTCGGTGGTACCCTGGATCACCAATGAATCACCTTGTGGCCTGACCCTGAGTGCCGCCACACTGTGTTTATTATTATTAATAATTTAATATTTAATAGTATTTCATTTATTAGTATCTTCTTAATGAATAATATAGGATTCTTATAGGAAGGATTCGAGATTCGTTAGATTCGAGGGATTCGAGAATCTTTTAGGATTCGGATTCGAGAAAATTTAGGATTTGTCCCGCTTTTCTAATTAAAATCATAAAAAAAAACTTAAAAATGACGTGACTTTTCCTGAGTCACCAAACGACGCCGTATGAAATTTATAAAAACGAAAGTCTCCCCCAGAATTTAGTAGCAAATGTTGTCACCGCACATTTCCATAATTCCTTAATCAAATACATGTATTCCCTGGTCATATTAAATTCAATACAACTTTCCAATCAACTCGAGAGCCACGTGACAGCTAGGTGGGGATAATTCCAATATCCGTAGTACTTTGAAATGAATAGGGAAAACATGTATTTGAATAGGGATTTAAAAGTAATGTGAGGTGACAACATCAAAATTCGAGTAGAGGAGTATACTTTTGGAGTTTTTTCTTATTGCCAATGTCTGTTGTTTGGTGGCGCATCTATCTGATAAAGTCCATTTATATGAAGTTGATTGATTTTTAATTTTTTTTAATTATATTAATGACTTATTTTAAATTTTAAAAATGGCTATCGTCTTGACAATTCCTTCTTAAGATGTTTTATGAAAAGGTGTAGGAAATGATGATGATGATGATGTTGAATTACTCTTAAAAATGGCTGACAAATTTAAATCCGAATTTGATTCAAATATATTAATTTATTTTTTTTTTTTTTCAACATTTTTTTTTGGTCATTTTATAGGAAATATAAATGGCGATCAGATGTTGGTTTTCAACTTGAGCGGAATCGACACGCACGAGGAGATGTTACGCGGCGAGCTACACTTCTTCAAACGTCGAAAGATAAAGTGGCAAAGACGTCCGAAGTCGCCGCCACCCGAATACCGAATGAAACTATTTGACATAACGAGCGAAAACGTTGCCCCATTGGCCACATCGGAAGTGCCGCGTGAAGTTCACGGTTGGCACGTTCACGATGTTACTAAGATGGTTAAGGATTGTCGTACATCTTCCCGATGGGAACAACATTTACTTGGCATCAAATTCGAGGGTCTCAATAAGAAATTAAAATTTTCAAGTATTCCACTTAATAAATTTATTAAATTGAATTCGCTTCCATTTTTAATTGTGTTCTCAAACGATCCTGCAAATAACACGATTAACGATCTCGAGACCCATGTCGGTGACAAATGGTACGAATCGGAGACTTTGACGGACGACGACGACGACGACGACGAAGATTACGACGATTTCGATTATTTCGATACGAAAAGTAACCAAGTATCGAGTGGCAGCGGTGGCGGTGGCGGCCGTCGGAAGGATTCGACGAAAAACTTCCCGAAAACTGGTGTCGTTAACAAAACGGCAACGGGAACGATATCATCGGTGGCGCCATTTTTGAAAAGATTTTCTCGATCCGTCAAAATACCGAAAGGTGTTGATTTCAACTCTCGTGATTCCAGATCTTTGTTAAACAATGAACTTCCAGACAATTCCATCTTTTCCAATTACATTCCTCAAACTAGTCCTGGAATACTTCAGTCTCGTAATCGACAACGACAAAGGAATAAACCGAAAACGATTCCTTATCCTCACAGAATGACTTTCGGAACAAATCGTAAAAAGGTTTCGAAACAACAAGAAGAAAATCGTCAGAATAGAAAGTTACCAAAAGCGTGGCAAGAACAACAGCAGAAAGACCATTACCACAGTGAAATAGAATATCGATCGAGGCACGAAAACGATGCCACTGCGGATATCGTTAACGAAGATGACGTTCGAGGAAATAATATTTGTCGAAAACAAAAGCTCGTTGTGGATTTTGCCGATATCGGTTGGGGTGAATGGATTATTTCGCCAAAATCATTTGAAGCGCAATACTGTTCGGGATCTTGTCCTTTTCCATTGACTAAAGTAAGTTTTTTTTTAACCATGTCTGATCAGAATTGGACTATATGAAGTCCCTCTGCCACAGGCCAATTGAGCTGCTTGCAGAGTACTTATTCAGATTCAGAATGAGTATTCAGAAATTTATTTATTTATTAAATGGATCAAAGGTTATTAATTAACAGCTAATTACATAGTCCACGTGTCAAAAAAATATGGACAAATGTCCATTATACACACCTACAATTAGTTCTTAAATTAATTTATAAATTAATTTATAAATGTGACATTGCATGTGTACAACGACGTGAATGTTTAAATTACTTGTTCAAAGTTGCATTAATTTAGAAGATGTTCTATTTTTCTTAAATGATCACCCATATCTACTAGAGCGCTTTTTTTCAGGATCAGCATCATTCTTATGTAATTTACAAAGCGCTATATACGATGCGCTCAGCAACATATTTAGCACACCTCTCTCTCCCCCCCCCCAATTCTCTTGCAGCTAGAAGGTCACAAGGTTAGATATATGATAAGCTATCACATTACACATACTTTTACAATGAAATCATTCACGAAAACATTCATCATTTAATTGACACAAAAATGCAAGTACAAATTGTAGGTGTATATTACGGGCTTTTTTGCCGTTGAAAAGCGCTGACCGATCCTGGTCGGTTAGGATCCGGCAGAGTGCGTCGGTAACCCGGGCCCTCAAACGGCCAACCGTGGTCATAAGTGGGTTCACGAAGACCAAAACTGGCCAAGGTTTGGTTTATGTCCTTAACTGGATTCCGTATAATTCACCTAAAAACATTTAATTTGAATTGATTTAACTCATGTTACAAGCCTCCTGTGCTCGTAATTTATAAAACTATAAAACCTACACGTTTAAAAATTTAATCGATTGTTAATGACATATCAAAGTATTGATCTACAGAGAATGAAACAAATTTGTAAAGAATTTAAAAAGTTATTGAATTTTAAAAACTGAGATTTAAATTGTATTTTTTTTTTCCTCTGATGGAAACCATTTTTAACCATTTTTACCCTGTTTTATTTAAAACTAGTGGGGTAACCCGTCATAAATGACGGGAGCAAAATTCACAGGCAATTGTGCGCATGCGCGTCATTTTTTCCTTTTTTTACTCCTTTCATTTCAATTTCAGTCACCCCCTCCCACTTCTCTCTCTCTCTCTCTTTCTCTCTCTCTCTCTCTCTCTCTCTCTCTCTCTCTCCCTTCTACACTTTCTAACCTTTTCCCCTCACCCCCTCCCACTTTTCTCTCCCCCCCCCCCCTTTCTACACGGTCCAAAGGAAAAGTTCAACATATAGTTGACCTTGAGAAAAAAAAAACGGTTCATTTATTCAAATTTATATAAATTCCGAGGTGCTTCAATGGTTTTGTTACTACACACACATACACATACCTGGGATATTATATATATAATTGCGCATGAGCTATGTAATGGTTCAAATCTTTGAGCTCTTTGTTTGGTAGGTTCCCCGGTGACCTTTCCCCGATGACCTATACGGAGCTGAAATTTTGAACTATCAAATTTTGATGGATTCACGAGTAACGTAAGGCCTTGCTTCCATTGGGGCGAAAATTTTGGCCGTGTAATGCATTTCTATTAGTTAGCTATAGGAGAAAAGCCATTCAATAGAACCGCCCGCAATTCCAAAAATAGCGCAAATATTCGCCAAAAACAGAGGTTGAAAAAAATAAGTTGAAATTGATTATATTTTTGTTTAAACCTTTGGTAAACCTTTGGTGAACCTTTGGTGAATATTTGCATTTTTTTGCGATTTTTGAGTCGCCATCTTTTTTTTTTTTTTTTTTCTCATCGTTTCTGTTGAGTGTTTTTTCGTCGATTTTTTTTCCTTGAATTTATCATTATTTTCAGGTAAATTAATCTATTATAATTAGTTGTAGGATATATTTAACTATAATTTTACAGAATAAAAATAATGCTGTTTCAATGTAAATTTTGATGAGAAACGGCAATTTATGGTTTAGTTAAAGTGGTATGGCAAATGTGGTTTTCTCACTTCAATTGGCCTAACATAATGAAACAACCTCTAATAGTGAATAAGCGGAGGCCACGTTTATTCTATTATTAGTCGCCGTATCGATATTCTTTGTTCCTACTAAATAGAAATGCATTAACACATTTTCTCCATAGGAAACACTTGTTATTTTTCAACAGTTGAAATTTTCACCAAGTTCATATTTTCGCCACAGTGGAAACAAGTCCTTATGGATAGATTTGAAGTGGTTGGCTTTAAAGCTTTCGATCCAAACTTCGTTTTGCAGCTGAAATCGACCACCAAAAGTGGCTCTGCGTATTTCCAACTCTTTAACAGCCTCTCTGACACCAGGCCCCTGCATTGAGAGTATAATTAATTAAATATCAAATACTTTAACCTCACCCTGTATATATATATAGCTTTTAATTAAAAAAAAATCTCCATCAAACCTCAAAGAAGAAGAAGAAGAAAAAAAGCTTAAATTAAAACAGCTACTTAATAGTAATTAAAACAAATTAACTAAAAAAAAATGGGAGGCTTGTTTTTTGTTTTGTTGTAAAACTTAGCTCGAAGGAAAACATTGAAGACGTGAAACTCCCATTAAGAAAACTTTTTAATAGAAAAAAAAATCTGTTACAAATTGTAATTAATAAAAGAAGAGAAAATTAAAAAAAAGAGGGAACCTGGAGGCTAATTTAACGAAAAGTCAATTTAACCCGAGATAATAAGCAAACAAAACAAAAAAAAAAGCTGCTAAGTTCGTCTCCGACTTAGCTATTAACCGATAATAAATTTCTAACCGCGTCTTAATGTTCACTCGAACATTAATTAATTAATTAATTAATTAATTAAATAAATAATTTTTTTTTTTCAGAACATGAAACCATCGAACCATGCCACTATTCAAAGCATCGTACACGCCATTGGAATGCAACCGAACGTCCCGGCACCGTGTTGCGTTGCCGATACCATGTCGTCGGTAACGTTACTTTACTTTGACGAAGATCGGAACGTCGTGCTCAAGAATTATCCCGGCATGACAGTTGAGAGCTGTGCGTGTCGTTGAATTTTTTTTTTAAAAAAAAATGGTTTATTTAAGTAAAAAAAAAATAATATAAAGAAAAAAAACATCCACAGAATTTTTAATAAAAAGTTTGTACAAGGAATGTGATTCGTGAAATTCGGCAATGGTTCCCACAAACTTTTCTTTTTGCTCGTGGCACAGTTATTTTTTTGTCCTGAAGAAATCGCGGCACGCTTAGCAAAACGCATCGGCATCACTAGCGTGCCACAGTGATATTCATCCCTAAAACGGGACAGACTAATCGTAGGTCACGAGGTGACCTACACTCAGAACTGTAGGTCACTCATTTACCTACACGTTAGAACTGTAGGTCATTCAGCAGCATACACTTCAGAACTGTAGGTCACTCATTTACCTACATGTTAGAACTGTAGGTCATTCAGCAGCATACACTTCAGAACTGTAGGTCACTCATTGACATGCACAAGAACTAATTATGGGTCACTCAAGGAACTGATTAAAAGGATGAACTGATGAACGCATGAACAGATGAACATTGACATCACTGAGTGACACACAGTTCACATCTAAAAGTGTAGGTCACTGAGTGACCTACAGTTCATATCTAAAAGTGTATTTGACTGAGTGACCCACAGTTCACATCTAAAAGTGTAGGTCACTTAGTGACCATAGTTCACATCTAAAAATGTAGGTCACTGAGTGAACTACAGTTCATATCTAAGTGTACGTCACTGAGTGACCTACAGTTAATATCTAAGTGTACGTCACTGAGTGACCTACAGTTAATATCTAAGTGTACGTCACTGAGTAACCTACAATTCACATCGAAAAGTGTAGGTCACTTGGTGACCCACAGTCCACATCTAAAAGTGTAGGTCACTTAGTGACCAACAGTTCACATCTAAAAGTGTAGGTCACTGAGTGAATTACAGTCCATATCTAAAAGTGTAGGTCACTGAGTGATCCACAGTTCATATCTAAAAGTGTAGGCCACTGAGTGACCCACAGTTCACATCTAAAAGTGTAGGTCACTTGGTGACCCACAGTTCACATCTAAAAGTGTAGGTCACTTGGTGATTCACAGTCCACATCTAAAAGTGTAGGTCACTTAGTGACCCACAGTTCACATCTAAAAGTGTAGGTCACTGAGTGAATTACAGTCCATATCTAAAAGTGTAGGTCACTGAGTGATCCACAGTTCATATCTAAAAGTGTAGGCCACTGAGTGACCCACAGTTCATATCTAAAAGTGTAGGTCACTGAGTGAATTACAGTCCATATCTAAAAGTGTAGGTCACTGAGTGACCTACAGTTCATATCTAAAAGTGTAGGCCACTGAGTGACCCACAGTTCATATCTAAAAGTGTAGGTCACTTGGTGACCCACAGTTCACATCTAAAAGTGTAGGTCACTTGGTGACCCACAGTCCACATCTAAAAGTGTATGTCACTGAGTGACCTACAGTTCATATCTAAAAGTGTAGGTCACCAAAAATTCAAGAAACGAAAAAAAAAACCGCCTATAGTACAGAAAAGATGTCCGGGAACAATATATTAGCTCAGCTTTTCACCTTTTCAAGAAAACAAAGCATCTATTCCCTATACACTTGTTTTCTCGAGAAGATTAACATAGAATAATTCTATTATTAATTATAATTAAAATATAAACTGAATAATGGAGAATTTCAGTTTGAAATGTCACAATGCAACGAAATATGTCTGTGCAATCCCAAGATGTGCTTGATTTTCTCGTATTTGAGAAAATGAAATGGAAGAAAATCAAGCACATCCGGAAATTATTGTCTTTTAAAAGAATTGTTTAGAATTCTAGAAGGTGGAGAAAATAACCCTTTCTACATTCTTTCAATAATAAAGAAATAAGGTGCTTTTTAGTTTCCGATTAAATATGTCCTTTGTAATTTTCTTATTCAATTTTAATTGAAACATATTTCTTGAGAAAAATAATAATTATCTTAAAATATAATTAGAGATAGTGAATTTTTAATCATTTTTTCTTTTCTTATAAGTAAAATAATAGTCATTAAGGCAAAAAGAATCACGTTTTTTGCTGTCAAAAAAAAAGACTTGGTAGAGGCTATAGTTACCCTACAAATGGAGTATCATTGTAGGTTAAATATAGCCTCTAACCAGTCTTTTTGATTGCAAAAAGCATAATTCATCTTGGCTTAATAATCATCTATATTTAAATAAAAAAAAGCTTTCAAGTCATTAATATTAAATTCAGTGTATTTATGAAAAAAAATATGAATGTATAATAATTACTATGGTTCGGATTTTTATGCAATTTCAAGCGAATGTTTCTCAATGTGTGGCCCAAAGTGTCAATTGTGAAGTCATCATCATCATCATCATTAGAACAACTGCAAGTTGTGCAATTATGCTTTCTTTTTCTAATCAAAAAGGCTGATTAGAGGCTAGATGTTCGGTTACTATCATTTTTCAACTGGAATTCTAACCTCTAACCAGTGTTTTTTTATTAGAAAAGAACATAATTGTTGGTTGATCTAAACGGAGTGATTATGACTTCACAATTGGCTCTTAAGGAGCCACAGATTGAGAAACATCTGGCTTGAAATTGCATAAAAATCCGAGCCCTAATAATTACTAATAGTCATATCTCTATTAATCATAGAAAATTAATTAAATGTATTATCATATATTAAGGTATTTTTACATATATTGTATTATGTCACATCATAATTATTGTCACCATTAATTAATTAACTTTATATAATGAAACTTATGTTTTAAAATTTAATTATCACTTTTCATCATTATTTCATTTGTGCGTTTTTTTTCCCATTATTTTCTATAAATGTCTTATTGTGTTTATTATTATTATTATTATTATCATTATTATTATTATTATTATTAATATAATTATTATAATTATTATTATTATGTATAGTTCTAGTGTTGTAAATAGAATAATTTCAACTCAGCGAACTTGATAATTGTATTTGTAAAAACAAAATCCATAAATAATATTCATAAATAGAAATGTAGTCAATAGTTTAATTTAGAATATTTTAAACAAAAATTTTTCACTTTTCATATTTCTTTATTTTGTGTGCGGTTCGAAAAAAAAAGATTTTTTCTTTGAGGCTAGTCGCGCATATTGAGTCGCGTATGACGCGTGCGAGGCTACACAGCATAGCACGCTCTTTTGTAACCAACGGAAATTAATAGGACGACGGTTAAATTGGTAACACAACGCTACACAGCGCTGCTCGCATCTGTTTACAGACGCGTGACGCTGTGGTCGAGACACAGTTTCTCGTGCCCCGCACGAGCGACGTGTCGTTTTCAACAGGTATTTTTAGGCAAATTTTCAAAAAAATTCATCGTCATAGTGAAGTTGTGTTAGAATTGAATGCGTCGAGCAATATATGCGAATCACTACGTTACGCGTGGAGCGTTTTCGCGTCACGGCACTCGTGTCAGGTCGTTTCACACGCGCCATACACGTACGCTCAATATGCATTCCTCTGTGATTTATTTTCCTGGCATTCATGTGAAAAAATGAAAAGGGACTTGAACAGTGTTTTAGAAACTAGAACCGTAGCTCAGTTACTTAAGAGCCTAGACACAGTTGTTTAATACAAAATTTCTTCGAATGTAGGCGCTGTGATCGTTTTTGGTATAAAAATGTTTTTTTTTCTCTCGGTATGACTTCATATAAAAATTAATAGAAAAAGAACTGCACGTGCTAAGCTTATAAAAAGCAATCATCGTGAAGCCAATACATTAATGGACGTGCTAATTTATTTGTTATTGCTCAAAATCGTTTTTAACGAGAGTTCTTCAAACTTGTGTTTGATGGTTTTTTGGGGGTATATGAGATTTAACATGGAGTTTAAAAAAATGTACGATTTTAAACATTATTTAAAAATAGAAGAACTTTTTCAAAATTTCTATAAAGCGATCACTTAATGAACAATACTTTCTATTGCATTTTACGCTTTACTGTGCGGAATTTATACTAGCTCCGCCTACTTTTCTCAAGAAATCCTTCATTGTTTTGACATAATTTCTTTCTGGAGAAAAAGTTATCATTAAAATTGAGTCACAGTGGTAATGAGTGATTGAGTCCTGCCACATGTGGACACCATACAACCACCTGTTTGGCCACCGAGTGGCTCTATTTGTGAAGTAAGCCACACGACTACTTCGTAGCGACACAAAGTGGTCCATGTGAAAAAGGTTTATGCGAACTTTTTTTTTTTTTTTTACCTCAAAATTACAGATTTTTTAACCAATTTGAAAGTTATGGAGAGTAAAATGATTGTCATTTTGGAACAACTAATAAGATAGCGGAAATGTCCCAGACTTACAAAATCTTTTGGAGTGAAAAAGTGTGATTTGAGAGAAGGGGGATACAAGATGTATTTTTCGTAGAATTGGGTAGGTGTGGTGGACACTTTACATGGGCTTACCTACACACCTGATTTTTTTTGGGGGGGGGTTCAATGATGGTGAGGGGAGCAGGAGGATTAGAGGTAGGGAGAAATTAGTGTTAATGTTAAGAAGAAACCCGACAGCGGTTGGAAAATTTCCTATTAATTAACAAACCAAACATGATGAGGAACCAACAAAGTACTCATCATCATCATCATCAACATTTAACAAAGAGTAAATTAGTTTTTCTTACAAAATTTGTTCATGAGAAAAAAGCACAAAAGTTTCTCGAGATCAAAAGAAGAATGACAAAATAAAGCTTTTACATGAAGCATACAAAAAAAAATACACAAGAAACTTAAGAAATTTTGGACAAAAAACAGCAAAGAGGGCCAATGAAGAGGGGAAGGAGAAGAGAAAAAAGCAGAAAACTTTCAATTTAAGTTGGTATTAAGTAACCATTTTGCAAAATATGCAAATTAAAGACAAGAACAAAATAAATCACTGGTTATTCTACAAGAAAAAAAGCAGAAAATAACAACAAAATTTAAAAAAAAATAGAACCACACTTACCAATTTTTTGTCATTTTATCACTAGATCAGCATATATTTAAGGTGCACATTGCACTTTGAAAACTTAATATTGGACAACTTTAAATAGGAAAAATAAACAACAAAATTCAATTTTGATACACTTTTGTCCGCCATCTTTTCTCTTATCGATGGATAGAAGTGGGTATATTTTAATAACGACTCTTTTTTGGATAAATATGCACTACTGAAAAAAGGAAGCGCAACTTTTGATCTACAATGGTGAATAATTTGAGTCGTATACAATTAGTGGTCAAATTTTAGGGTATCATGAAACTTATTGTTAGTGGGGCCTATGGGATTTAACATGAGCTAAAAAAAGACGATATTTTAAAGCGAAATTAAAAATAGAAAAACTAATTATAAATTTTTGCCAATGTATCACTAGATGAGCAATATTGTTATGTACATATTGCAATTTGAATTTTGAAAATAACAATTTTCTTTGCAGAAAACAAAACATTTGCCTGAACCATCTATTTAATAAAATAGGAATTTCTCTTTCTCATTTACTTCAATAGCTTAGCTGTAGCTTAGCTGCTTAGTGTGTTAAAATGCTCGTAAAAATACCTAAAAAATAATTTTAAAAAAACCACAATCACACCTTAAACTACTACTTTACTAGTCTTTACTACTTTAACTCAGATTAAACCACAGTGAAGCCAACACATTGGCGCACGTGCTGATTTTTTGGGGTTTTTTTAGAATTATTTTTAGGTATTTTTACAAGCGAGTTCAAATTTTTGCCACTATGGAAACAAGGCCTTAGATTATAATCTATTTTAATGTTTCATTTAGATAAGAATTGTGGTTTGAATCCATTGAAAAATGGCAATTGTTTGCGTTTTCTCTCTGTCTGTCTCTCTCTCTCTCTCTCTTTATTGTGAACAAAGACATTCCAGCGGTCAATTTATTGCTTAAAAATGATATATTTTGTAGCCTCCTATAAAATATATATGGGTTCGTGACAAATCTTGAAAGATTATTTAAGTTTTGCTTTGTCGGCTCTTTTTGTTTTGTCTTTTTTTCACAAAGTTCAATAAAAAAAAATCATAATAATTTTTAATAACGAAATAGTTTAAAATATTTATGATTCACCAGTGAAATATTTAATTTCATTTTTTTTTTTTGTTAAAAAAAAAATCAAAATGAAATTTGTTTTAATTTACACGAAAGAAAAAGCATTTTTTTAAACAACACATAAAAATTAATTAATCTATTTTATCTCTTTTAATGATTAACTTTCTTAATTTATCAAATAATTTTTTTTAAAAAAAGTAATTTATAAAAATTGACTCTTAACAATTACAGGAAAACCTAACTAAGATTCAATATGCAAGTATATAATTTATTTCGTCACTGTAGTGTTAGATGGCGCCACTAGCCCTCCTTCAATAGAAATGTACTGACACTTCTTCAACTCTTGACTCTGACCTTCCTTTTTGTCACGTGGCAAACTTTTAATTGCGTCATCGCTATTTCTCTACACGTGCTCTCTCTCTCTCTCTTTCTCTCTTTCTCTCTCTCTCTCTCTTTCTCTCTCTCTCTCTCTCTCTCTCTCTCTCTCTCTTTCACTCTCTCTATCAATCTCTCTTTCTCTCTCTCTTTCTTCACTTATATTATGTTCTGGGTAAGTTTGTCCACGTGCTGATAATTAAGGTTGTTTTGGACGCTTTCAGAACTAAAAGGGTGCATTCGATTTCAACTAATTGGCACGAGTGTAGTTGGCCACCTATGGAGGTTGCAAGGCGCCATCTATCTTACATTTGTATGAAAAGTATTTTTATGATGATATTTTTTTTAAAAAAAATAAAAGTTTCTACAAATAAAGACAGTTTGAAATAGCTTACATGCTAATTTCCATAGACGAACAGTTCGCTTCTAATCGCCTATGGAAATTAGCATGTAGGCCATTTTCAGAATTATTTTAAAAATAGAAAGGACTATAATTTGGTTTTGTAAAAGTATCAGTGGATTCAAAGTACGTTTGAGTGCTTTATTACACTTTAAATTATGTTTTCAAAAATAACTGCACGCAAAAAAAAGGACTAAACGAAAACCGAGCACACACCATGTTAAACGGCTATACCAGGTATTGCATCATCATAATCTCAGGTTGTTTTTTATATAGACTCTTATAGAAAAAATGTATTAATGGAGATGCTGGCGCCATCTATTGATCATTTTCTTCAACTCGCCCATCTGGATAGTCTCATGTTTTCATGTTGATATCTTTCAAAATAAACTTTTTATAGACAAATGGCATCAGGTTAAACTTTTGTTATTTTCAAACTGACACAAAAAGTTTATTTTGAACAATATCAACATGAAACATAGCTGTAACTGATTGAGCTACTCTTCTAGTTTCTAAAACACTTTCTAGTTTCTCAGTTTTCACAGTGTACGCTCCTTATAGGAAACATATATTAATGGAGATGCTGGCGCCATCTACTAGTAATTTTTTTATTATCAACTTACCCATTTCAGATAGCCTCTAACTCAACATGGAGTTGAGCTACCCTATATATATTTCTCTTGCAATGAAACCTTTGTCGAACGTTGCGATAGCGGTGCTCAATTTAAACTTGCGAATAAAAACGCAGTATTAGAATGATAGATTCTGAAGAGCGGATTTTATTTGCTACAAAAAATAAGATACTGCGTTTCTATTCGCATACTCAAATTGAGCACCGCTTTCGCCAACGGCCAGTAAAACCTAACAGGCATCTGTAGACAGCTTCAGAATTTCTTTAGCTCCGCTCTTTTATGAAAGTTATTAGTTTCTAATTGGTTTGTTACTGGGTCTGATGTCCCATGCTCCGCCCTTTTCAATTTCTAATTGGTTTGTTACTTGGTCTGACGTCATAAAAGGGCGGAGCAAACGAAATTCTAATGCTGGGCACAATTGCCTGGAAACCTATTGCTTTAGGAGAAAGGCAATTGACAACAGGATGAACAGAAGTTGGCTCCGCCATTTGTATGACGAACGGCAACTTCTAATTGGTTTGTTGTGTGGTTCGACGTTGAAAAGGGCGGAGCAGTTGACGTCAAACTACATAACCAACCAATTAGAAGTTGCGGTCGTCATAAAAAAAGGCGGAGCCAACTTCTGTACAGGCATTTAGAAATCGGAGAGAACTTCAGTTGGCTCCGCCCTTGTCATGACGAATGGCAACTTCTAATTTGTTGGTTATGTATTCTGACGTCACATGCTCTCCGCCCTTTTCAACGTCGAACCACACAACAAACCAATTAGAAGTTGCCGGTCGTCATAAAAAGGGCAGAGCCAACTTCTGTAAGGGCATTAGAAATCGGGGAGAACTTCAGTTGCTCCGCCCTTGTTATGACGAACGCAACTTCTAATTGGTTGGATATGTAGTCTGACGTCACATGCTCTCCGCCCTTTTCAACGTCCAACCACACAACAAACCAATTAGAAGTTGCCGGTCGTCATAACAAGGGCGGAGCCAACTGAAGTTCTCTCCGATTTCTAAATGCCTGTAACTTCTGTTCATCCCGCGTTTTCTAATTGCTTGTCTTTCGCAGTGCCATCTATTGAGGGAAACACGAAACTAACAAAAAACCGCACGAAATCTAAGCAGAATGATCGTTATAATTCGTTAAAAAAAATGTCTAATTCCGATTCGAAAACGTTTAAAAAAAGAAAATGTGTATTAAATGAGAATAGTGTGACAACAAGTGACGAAGGAACGGTTCTGACGATGGAAACGGATGAAAATTCAACGAAATTTCGATGTGAACATTGTTCAAAGGGATATGCAGTAAAAGGTAACTTAAGGCGCCACATTAAAACTTCGCATGCCGACATTTATGCTGCGAATTCTCAGCCAAAACCTACAAACTTTCGTTGTTCCGAATGCACAGAATCGTTTGAAAGATACAAAAATATTATCGAACATTACAGAACGTCTCATCCGAACATTACGATCAACGAGGAAACGATTTTTTTCACATCAAGAGAAGAATATCTGAAATGGAAGGACCAGACACAGAGGGACACTTGTAGTGAATTTGTCGTTAAAAGAGGTAGCAAAAAACGAAAAAACGATAAAGGTACAACGGAGTTTTATTTCTGTCATCGTAATGGTGATTACAGACCGAGAGGTAAAGGTGAACGGAAAATAAAGAAAGGTGGTTCGAACAAAACCGGAACGTTTTGTCCCGCGAGAATGATCGTTTTTACGAACACTTGCGGAATTACGGTTACGTACGTTAGCACTCACGTAGGACATAGTTGCGAACCGCAACGTCTGAGGTTCGTTAAGAACGAGACGGACACGATTGCGGAACAACTACAAGTGCTCGATTATAACGATGTCGTTGCGATCGATACTTGGGTGAAAGAAACGCGGCAACAGATCGACGACGATAATCCGATTCTTTTGTATAAGCCACAAGGAGAGGTTAGCGAAGCGTTGCCTCAGTTTCACGTCAATGACTTTCTTCTCGGTTTCATGAACGGAGCGCAAGAATCCGTTTTCGAACACTTCGGCGACAATTTGGTCGTGGTCGATAGTACGTATCGTAGTAATCAGTATGCGATCGAGTTGATTAGCCTATTGGTTGTCGACGAAAATTTCGAAGGGTTTCCCGTCGCCTACTTGTATTGCAATCGTCACACTCAGGCACACTACGAAGCTTTCTTCGCGTCGATCCGTCAAAGAATTAGTCCGAAGCCACGAGTATTTCTATCGGGTGATGTTCCTGCTTTTTATAATGCTTGGAAGGATGTATTTGGTGATGTCGAATATCGTCTGTGGTGTAATTTGCGTGTTAAACGTTGGTGGCAAAAGAATTTGAACCGAGTAGTTACGAAAGAGAAACAGGAAACGACGATGGCCAAACTGAAGGCATTGATGAGTGAATCGGACGAAAATACGTTTGAGATTTTATTAAAAGCGTACTTGGCCGATTTTCTTGCGGATCGTGACACGAAAGAGTTTGGAGAGTATTTCGAAAGTAAATATGCGAAAACGCCAAAAGCCTGGGCCGCTTGTTACCGTAAGGGAGCCAAAATCGATGCAAACGTCATAAGTGATATACGTCACGAATACGGGAAATACTATTGCAAATTAAACGGAAGACACGGTGCGCAAATCGATAAAGCGATCACCAGTCTTATGGACTCTCTAGGGAAGAAGATCCTGCAGCGTGCGTTTTCTCTGGAACGCTTTAAACTCTATTGCGATAAAGTATTTAGCAGAATTCACGAGCAAAGCGTGAACATGAATGCGAACGCTATCGAAAACATTCCCGGGATATCGTGGACGGTAGCTTCCGATACTATTGCACAAATGTATAAAGTTCGCAAACTGGAAGAACATCCGTGCTGTTTTCTCAGATGTTTGTTTTGCGATGTTTGTCTCGATCAGTTTGCTTGCGAGTGTAGTTACAGTAAGTTGTCGTACAACATTTGCAAGCACATTCACTTCGTTTGTCAGAGATTTTTCGGAGGTTGTGACAAAGGTGACGTCATAAATATTTGCGAATATGACAATATAATTATACACACGGACAATATCGAAGAAGGAAGCAATGTCGAATTGTATGCGATAACGGAGCAACTCGAAATACCGATCGGAATAACTAGCGAAGAATCGCTCGCTACGAAAAAAGACGAAGTTCGAACAATTCTAATGTCGGTTATTGGAGAACTTGACAATTGTACAACCGAAGAAGAAGTGGATGCGATAAAAGCAAAGGCTACAAATATAATTCCGCATGTCAATGCGATACGCATTAAGCAAAGTTATTCTGCTTTTGCCGGAATCTCGTTCAGCTCCTAACAGAAGCATTAGCGGGGTTGATGATCCGAAGCAGTTACTTTATTTTTTAAAAAAATATGATGACCGGATATTGTTACTCAAAAGTGGCGTAAATAAATTAATAAATTATTTGTAGTTTTCTTTAATTTCAGTATTCAGTAGAGTCTCGGTTATCCGATGTTCAGTGTTATCCGAGATGTTTTTTTAAAATCGCGAATTTTTAACTCTTATATGGTAAACTCCATTGAGTAAGAAAAAAACAACCATTAAAATGTTCGTAAAAATACGTAAAATTAATATTAAAAAGCCAGAAAAGGTGGCTTCGCTGTGGTTTAATTGTGGTTTTTTAAAATTAGTTTTACGTATTTTTTACGAACATTTTAATGGATTTTTTCTTCTTACGAGCTCGTACTCAATGGAGTTTAACATAGCGATTTTGAAATATTTTTTTTAAAAAATAGAAGCACGCTTTCCAATTTTTTGTCATTCTATCACTAGATCAGCATATATTTAAGTTGCACATTGCACTTTGAACCATCAAAATTGGACAACTTTAAATATGAAAATTAAACATATTGCCGCGACTGCTGTGTATTTTAAAAACTAACATTTTTTCTTTAAAATTGGGGTCTATGGGTTCAATAAAAAAACGATGCTAGCACTCTTTGTGGAGATTTTTCAAAGTAATTTTGCGATGTAGCCTCTTAAAGGTAAATTCTTGCTTGGTATCTTTCAAAATAAGCTTTTTAAAAGCAGATTTTTTTTTGTCTATGAAAAGTTTATTTTGAAAGATACCTAACATGAAAACACCTTTAGGTGATTGAGCTACCCTTCTAGTTTCTAGTTTCTCTTAAGAGCCTACAGTGAAAAAAAACTTACAAAAATCTTCGCATGTAGGCGCTTCTGTAGCTGTGACGTCAACATGTGGCAAAAAAATCAATTTTGATACACTTTTGTCCGCCATTTTTTCTCTTATCGATGGATAGAAGTGGGTATATTTTAATAACGACTCTTTTTTGGGTAAATATGCACTACTGAAAAAAGGAAGAGCAACTTTTGATCTACAATGGTGAGTAATTTGAGTCGTATACAATTAGCGGTCAAATGTTAGGGTATTGTTGTGGTTTTGATTACACACACCTGTTGTGGTTATTGCACAACTTTATTAATAAATTGAATATTGAATAATCTCAACACGAACACTGCAAATTGCATTTGAATGGCTTTATTTATTTGCCACATCAATTTATTTACTTGCATCGACCATGAGGTCCACCACTAGAGTTGCCAGAGGAATTGCCTGAGGTCGAAACCTGCAGAACAACACCTAAGCTGGTCCAAATGACCAAGTGTCTGTTTATGATCCAGAGGAACACTGGGGTTCAACGTGACAGTTAGATGACTAGCAAGACAAACTGTCCACATCGATAGAGCCGCTGAAGGCACCCCAAATTTGCCCGTAAGCACTGCCTTTGCAATGAGAAGGCTGGAAGGATATGGAGGGTTAGTGACCATTGCTGTAGTGGTGAACGTGGAGGGTTACTGACCATTACTGTAGTGGTGAACGTGGATGCTTTACATATACAATAATTGGTACATGATAATGAATTGCAAAGTACATGAAATTATACACAACCAGAAAACACATTGTCAAAAACAATCTAAACAAGATAATCATAACGTAGATAAACTATAAGTTAAGATATAACAATATTTACACTAAATAATGTGTGCGTGGTTGTAAACATGCACGGTCATGCACGAAGTTAATGAAAACGGTTTTAAAAGAGAAAATGAATAACTGCAGATCACCACAGTATTATGAAACTTATTGTTAGTGGGAAATTTAGATCCTATAAAATGTATAAACGGAGGAGCGTTTGTCGCCTATGGGATTTAACATGAGCTAAAAAATGAAATTAAAAATAGAAAAACTAATTATAAATTGTTACCAACGTATCACTAGATGAGTAATATTGTTATGTACATATTGCAGTTTGAATTTTGAAAATAACAATTTTCGTTGCAGAAAACAAAACATTTGCCTGAACCATGTAGGCCTATTTTTTAAAATAAGAATTTCTCTTTCTCATTGGCTTCAATGGCTTAGCTGTGGGGCGCCACTAAACGGCGAAAAGTGGAACTATAACTCATCTGCTAATATTCAAAATGGCGTCACACACATAGGCTCTTAATTTTGCTCTTCTGAAAGGTAGAATAATCAAGAGTTCGAAAATTAGCTCTTCATAAAATCATCTTAATTTCAATTATAATTTGTTTGAAATTGGAATTATTTTTCATTTGTATCATGATTTTAAATTATTTTAAATGTTATATAAAATATTTATCTCATTTTCTACTCATTGAGGTTTAACTGAAATAGGTTTCATATTGTCGTCAATAGATGGCGCTCCTAAAAGTATTTTTTTTTGCACGTTTGTATTTTATTTGCAGGAGGGTACAACGAATTGGAGCTGAGGATTGTCACAAGGTGGCGCTATCTTCGCTTTAGAAATGCTAATTTTGGATTGATCTATGAGATCAATGGTAAAAGGATCGATATTATCGATCATTCATATAAAAATCCAAATTCCTGCTAAATGAGGCTAAAATTGTTGAATTAAATCTTAATTTAAGTTGTAAAATCATACATTTTTTCAAATTATTTATGATCATGTCATAAATATTGTCGTTTTGATAATTTTGATTCTATTTTTAAAGCAAATTACATTTTTCCTGGGTTTCTTTTAATTTTTCTTTATTATTTCAATAAAATAGATTTTTTGTACATTGTGGTTACAATCTCGTAAATCACTAGCAACCTAGTGGCATATGGACGAGGCTACGGCTCTCATGACAGCTTATTGGCCTCCTCTTCAATGTGGCAATAATTGTGTTAAAAATTGGGGTAGGTGAAGACAGTGAAGTGAGGCTAGTTTTCAAAAGGTTGCCATAAATTTTTACGTAGAGGTTACAGTTACGACCAATCAGATGAAAAAACACATATGACCTATATTGGAGACTCGTCTGCTTAGAGGCTATAGCCATACTCTCTTCCACGGTGGTTACATTTCATATTAAGTAATTATGGCCGCGATCTCGTCCCTCAATAGCGAAATATAACCTCTTGAACGAGGCTACAACTCTCTTAGCCTCTTCTCCAATCCTCAATTTGTTTTGGCCGCCACTTCTCAACAAATGATGTTGAGTAGACACGGAGGTTATATAGTGACGACCAATCAGAAGAGAAAACACTTATGACCCATATAATAGACTCCTTTGCTTAGAGGCTATAGCTATACTCTCTTCCAGGGTGTTTTTCTTCATTATCCGATCTGGTTACGGTCATGCTATCATAAATCAATGCCGACCTAGAATATCTGTAAAGAGGCTACACCTCTCATGATAGCTTCCTAGCCTCTATCGCCAACCCTCTTGTTCTTTTATGTGGCAATGCTTCGGTGATTGGATCATTTTGGTTGAATTGTATGTTGGGAGACTTGGCTATAGAGGGTATAATCTGTCTGTTTATTGTTTTTGTGTTTGTTTCTGTTTAAATTGTTGGTTTCCAGTCGTTTTTTTCCGCTAATAAGATGTGAAGGTGTTTAATTAAGTGAAATCTAATTTAATTCTCATTCGTTAATTGATTGTTTTTCTATTGAAATACAGGAGAGTTCAGTTTGAAGTTCGAACACCTGAAAGATGTTTCTTCATCTTACTCCAGAGCATCATCATCATTATGTTTCCCATAATGCATTTCGTCAAAATGGATGATGATGACGACGATGATGATGATGACTTAATAAGGTGTTTCAATCATGTTTACGGTGGATTACCGGTATTGTGTTTTTTGTTTTTGTTTTATGTGAATGAAAATCGATCATAAAATGAAGGGTTAGCCTCCTCCTTAACCCACCATTCCGCCCTTCCGTAACCCACTGCGGTATGGGAGCTAACGTCGGTAAAGGTACCAGTTCACTTTTGGATGGTTTACCCTCCACACAAGGTACCCTTCACGTTGTAATGTTGGGTTTAGATTCTGCCGGTAAAACAACAGCCTTATATAGGTTAAAATTCGATCAGTATCTTAATACGGTACCTACGATCGGTTTTAACTGTGAGAAAGTGAAAGGTACCATGGGTAAGGCTAAAGGTACCAGTTTTCTTATATGGGACGTTGGAGGACAAGATAAGTTACGACCGCTTTGGAAATCTTACACGAGATGCACGGACGGAATCGTATTCGTTATCGACAGCGTCGACGAGGAAAGGATGGAGGAGGCTAAAATGGAACTCCTGAAGACGGCTCGTAGTCCAGAGAACCAAGGAGTTCCCATACTCGTGTTGGCTAACAAGCAGGACTTACCGAGTGCCAAAGATCCGGCGGATATCGAGAAACTGTTGGGTCTTCACGAGTTGGGATCTAGTCATCTGTGGCACGTGCAACCGGCTTGTGCCATCATAGGAGAGGGTCTCGACGAAGGTCTCGAGGCCCTTTACGAAATGATATTAAAGAGACGTAAACTATCGAAACAGTCGAAACGTAAAATTAGGTAAATCGGCTCTTGACGGCTTTTGGTCGAGTTGTTGGCAGTTACAAAATTTTTTATCATTACGAGATCGAAAGAGATCATTGTTTTTTTTTTTTTTTGTTTTTGTTGTTTTTTTGGCCGTTTTTGTCTTATCTGCACGTGATCGTATCTCTCGATACTCGTTTCTTGCGAGTTGAATTCGTGGAGGGAAACGAAGTTGAAAAGGCGGCTTTCTCTCGTAAAGGTTGATGCCGAACGGGTGTCTGGTTCACAGTAGATTCATTTGCATTTTTGTGTTTTTTTTTTTTCTTCTGATGAATGAATGAATGAATGAATGACCCGTTTTCTTGTAAGTAGTACGAGAGGCACGTTGACCGATGATTTGTTTTATGTTTTACGGCTTCCTACAACACCTTAGTCGGAATGGTTTTACTATTATTAGTATGGGATTAGTTGTTCGGATGTATAGCACTGATAAATTTCATCAACAACACAAAAAAAAAACCCTTATTTATGAATATATCAGATGTGATGAATTACCCATGATGCACCTTGAGGTGGTTTTCGAGTGTAAACGTGGAGGGTGGGCTTCTCGAACTTTCGATCATCATCATCATCGGGAGAGCAAAATGAAAGAGAAAACCTGAACGTATTTTAGAATTTAGAAAGGTTGCTTCAATCACTTTCAAAATGAATGTTCATGTGTTGTGATATCGTTCAAAATAAACTATTTAAACCGTGTTTAAAAATGACTCAAATTTAAGCAAAAAGTGGTATTTTTGTCTATAAAAAGTTTATTTTGAAAGATGTCAACATTCGAAAACACAACACTACTTTTCTAGTTTTTCTCTTAATTTTGTTTTTTTGCTTTTGAGTTCTATGAATCGAATGTGATGTATATTACCCATGATGCACCTTAATAAGGTTGTCAATGGGGCCTCGGATTTATATGCAATATCAAGCAAACGTTTCTCAATCTATGGCCCAAGAGTCAATTATGAATTGAACACCCTCTGTTTTATAAAAATAAACCAACAATTATGTTGTTGTTTTTTTTTTTTAAATCAAAAACACTGGTTAGAGGCTAGAAGTCTAGTTGACAACTAATAGTAACCAGACAGCTAGCCGTTAGATAGCTTTTTTTTATTAGAAGAAAAAAGATTAGCTGCAGTTGCGACACAACTTCACAGTTGGCACTAGGGATACAAATTGAGAAACTGTTTGCTTGAAAATTTGCATAAAAATCCGATCTCTAGTTATTAATTATTGCAATCACTGTTACACTTTGAGCTTCAGTTGCTCGAAATTCGGTTACGTAGTCATGTGTTAAACTGAAGTTATTTCACAAATGGCAATCTTACATTATATACTCCTGTAGCTGTTTCCAAATGTAACCTATTTGTTTTGTTTGTTAAGATTCTATTTGGAAAAGATGGTAGGACTAGGTAGTAGGTCTACGACAATTAATTGCTCGTAGCACTAATAAGAAATTTCATCAAAGGCTTCGGTATTCGCCCCAAAAAAAGCTTGCACGAGCGAGCATTTACTCGTGCTAGCCAAAGTTTGCCCGTGTTTCTTTGAAATGCTCGCCTTGCATCCGTATCGGAGCAAATACGTAGTTGTTCGCGCAGGTGCTCCGTCCTTTACAGCGAACACAACAAGCATTTCAACAAGCCAGTAATCACTAGGCACGCTAAACAAGCACGAACACGTCTTTTCTTTGATGTACGGCCACAGAATAAGGAGACATACAGAAGGGAAACTGAGCAATTAACTTGCGACAGAATTTTTCTGCGCATGTGCGGCGGCGCCGCCGCACATTGAAATGTATTACTTTCACGTACGCAGTAACACATCCAAAAATGGCGGCTATCAAGTAACCGGTTACAAACGCCATTTTGAAATGTATCACTTTCACACAGGCAGTAATATATTCCACAGTGGCAGCTATCAAGTAACCGGTTAAAATAAGAGAAGCTTTCAGTCCAAGGTCATGAAATTCTGTCACAGCCACTTCAAAGGCGCCGCAAGAGAGTTTCCCTTCTGTATGTCTCCTTATTCTGTGGTACGGCCATCCACACAATCGTTTTTGGAACATGAGCGAGCGAATGTTTGCTCGCTCGCTAACCGGTACTCACCAGGCAATTATTGAGTGAGAATGCTCGCTCGCTCTTGCTCGCATTTTTTTTTTTGGTAAATACCCAGCGAAACACGAAAAAAGCCCACTTAAGATTCAAATGTGATGTATTACCCATGATGCAGCTTAGTAAGGTTGTCTTTTGCAATCCACGTTAACTGAGTATCTGATGCTCAAACACCATTTTTGGCAGTTAAAAGCCGTTCTTAGGCACGCAAAGTTAAAGTAATTTAAAAACCCAGTTTCGAAATATAAAGGTCTACGTATTTTTAATACGAGCGCAGTTTCGAAATGTAGCCCTTTGCTGCGAAGGCTATACATTTCGAAATGTCTACTTATGTTGGAGGGATTACGACCATGATTTTAAGTCAATTACGATGCATTACCCATGATGCATCTTAATTCAGCGTTCAGATCCATTCACCTGCTGCTGCTGCTGCTGCTATTTAAACACTACAATCCATATTTAGAAAAAAAATTTAAGCCAATACTCAAAACCTTTTTACGTAATGTCGTACAACAGCCGCACTCCTGACTGGATTTTTTTTTTTTTTTTTTTTCCAAATGAAGCACAAATTTTAAACTTATTGAATGTTGAACTTTTGCAACTAATGAAGTTTGACACAAAAAAAATGGCAGCACGCAAAAATATTTATCTTTGTTTCATGTTTTATTTGGTTTTTAAAAGTTATAACACAGGAATCACATTTCGTGTCGAACATCTTTGTTCGAGACACGTTTTTGTCGCATTTATGTCGTTCCTACGTAATAAGCACTCAGTGGTTGTTACGCTGTTACAGATACACATTACACAAATGCGAGTATTCTTTCGATTAGGAGCCACGCTAGCCTCTAAGCTCTAAGTCTGATAAGTTATTATGTTGGTTGTACCAAAGGGCTCGCAATAATGCGAAAGAGCCATACGAGCTCGTACATAGAGGCTAAGCAGCTTTTAAATCTATAAAGAATTTTCGCCCAAATCTCCTTGGTTCAAAGAACACGAAACCGCAATTCCAATTGACTGAATGGTTGTAATTGCTGCGTGCAAGCTCGTTTACGAGAGTTCTCTAGGTCTTAAGGGTTTAAGACCTAATTAGTTTTTGGGACTGAAGACGATTTCGAACAACACCTCGTGGACAGTCTCGTAGATTGCGATCATACACCGTAGTACATTCTTAAATGCACTTCCTTAAGCTAAACAGTTTCTGATTATAGAATCAGTGATTCATTTGAGTCAGTGCAGCTATAGCGCCCTCTGGAAGATGGTTCTGATTGCTGTCTTGCACGATCCCCATTCATCTTCCCTTCAATCATAGAAGCGCACTACCCTTGCGCCTTCTTTTGTTTCCCCCCCCCCCAAAGAAATCGCATTATCAGAACCTCTTGACAGAGGGCGCTGCAAGCGCCGAGTGGAAACATTGGTTACATATAGTTTCTATGTTAAAATTAGTGAGTTTGGGGGGGGGACATCCTCCTTATCTCTACCATTCATGGCTATTGGTCAATCTAGAAAGTATTGGACCGTTTGCGCCCTCTAGTTACCCACAATCCTACTCTATCCTCTACTGTGAATTGTAGACGAATAGAAGATAACTAGTTCACATTAGCTCTAGGTGGCGCCACATGACACTAGTAATGAATTTTTAATAAAAATAATATGAAAAAATACAGGGTGCCTCCAGATGAAGAAAAAAATGTAACTGATTATATTTTAGTTTGCACCAACATAAAAGGACTTTTGGGTATCATTACTACCATGTCACAAACTGTGACAAATCATAAGAATGGGCCATGTCGCGTAACAATGCCCATTGCCACATTACTTTAGAGATTCTCCTCGCTTTATACGTATAATTACAGATTTGATGGGTGTTTAATTGATCTTCATCAAACCCAAAAGGGCCAAAATGGTTCTTGTTTTTTTTTTTTTTTTGGAAATGACATATCAAATGAAAATTATAGCTTTGACCAACTTTCTAAATTATATTGAATGTTAAAAAAAAATTAAAAAATCTATAAGATTTTTGGACTAAAAGTTAGCCATTTAAAAAAAAAAGATGGCTGCCAAAAAAAACCCCTCACATCTTAAAAAAATCTTTGCCTAATTTTAATCTGTTACGAATGGCCGTGTCCGATTCGACTGTTCTGGAATTATATATGTAAAAAAAAAGCAGAAAATGCGTCCGTTTGGATCAGAGCTGTTCTCGAGGAAACAATTTTGAACAGCTTTTCTGCATCTTTTTTTTTTTTTTTTTTTGAAAGTTTTGCTTTAAAAACCGGTTGTAAAAATCATTCATGAGTGAGGTTACAAATGCAATCTCCACCATGTTTGCATTGTTTTTGAGTCTCTCTGAACTCAACTGTTCGTTTCGAAGTCGAAATCATGATGAAAATGTTATTTTTTGTCCTTTTGGTTTTGCTGCTCTTTTTTTTTTTTCTTTCTTCTGCTTCTTCTTGTCTGTTTGATGACTTTTTAGAGCAAAGCCAAGAGCACAGCTAAAGCAGATCTTCTCGGGCACGGCTTACTACCTCATGTGATAAAATGTTAAATCAGAATTATGAAATTGTGGTTTCGAATACTCAACTTTTGATTCAAGAATGTGTTCCAGTGTTTTCTAGTAAGCTTAAAAGCTTGGCGCAACACTAGATCAGAACTTACACAGGAATCGGTGTAACAACTGTATTTGGGTAAAGCCTCGGAATGCTATGGAATCAGTTCCATTCCAAGGCCCGTGTACGGGTATATAGTCCCGTTTTTGTTCTGGTCATTCCGCGTTCATATCTAGTGTGCGCCAAGCTTTATCGCTCTGGTCAACTATAACCTCGATAACTGAGGAAGCTAAGTTTTTGGTAAAAACGTCTAATGACATCCCTCGTTTCATTCGCTAGCAATTAAAAGTTAGAATTCGTGGCGCCCAGTGGTCGCTCGGTAAAGTTGAAAATATCCAACTTTATCGCTCATATCCAGCGACAAGCAGTTCAATTTTAGTAGCAGCTTTAAAAGAAGTTGACGGTAGCGAATTAATAGAGAGTTTGCGCCACACAAAAAATAGGCACGACAACTGGATTTTACGACAACTTTGTGAAAAAATTATCTCCAGTTGTCGTTCCTATTCGAATCTATACGATTATAACAGAAGTTATAGTCGTACACAACTACAAAAAAAGGTAACTGCGCATGCGCATTTCATATGGGGAGGCCCACTTCCTGTTAAAAAAATTTTTTTTGCCTCCATCTTGGCTTCACCAGTTAAAAACGCGAAAAAACGAAACCAACTCCAAAAACTTACTTCAAACTTCCAATTTTTAAACAATTGTTAAAATATTTTTCCAATATTAATTATTAAAATAATTAATACTGTTATTCTTTACCAATGAATTCGTTTCTTTACCGATGAATTCGATTCTTTACCATCGAACAGAAGGTGTGGGTGGGTATTTCCGGTTTAAAATCTATATTGTTGTTGTGTGTGGAAGTTGTGAGCGCAACCTAAAGGCTACAACTACAACTTTTCAACACAGAACATGACTATCTACAATTAGTAGTAGCTGTAGATAGTAGTAGTTGTACTGTGGCACAAACTCTCTAATCAGCGGGCAACTGGCGAATTGTTAAGCTACTGCACTTGAGCGAGAAGGCCGGACGGCAGCTCGTGCACAGAGCGTAACAGCGGCTCGAAGTACATCATCCGGTGACGCCATTGCTTCGAGACTGGTTGTTCCCACAAAATCCTCCCCAAACGCTCGCAGCGGCATATGTTTTAGCTGCACCATGTAAACGGGTTAAAGCTAGCGACTTTTATCAGCCAGAAATTCGCTCTGAATAAGCGATAAAAGAAGCTAGCGACTAGCGTCAAAGGTAGCCAAGTAGCCTATACTCCAACTGTATTACCTAGAAGCGTTGCTAGCCTCTACCTCCAATCCTCAGTGTTTTTGAGATGGAACAGGCCAACAATACAACACCCTTTTATCATGTGTTACTTCTTTTTCTCTTAACTTTTCCATCCGACATATTCAGGTTATACCTGACCAGAGCATGAAAGCCAAAACTTAAAATCGTGTGTTCAAACGATTTCAAAATTTCTTTTAAAGTTTTTTTGTTTAATTAAGACAGAGAACATCAAAACAAAGTTAATTGACGGAAGATTCGTTTGAATAAAAGTGATAATTTTTTGCATTTTTTTTTAAAAAAAAGAACTATTTTGAACAAGTGAATAACAAAATGGGTTGTTGAACACTTTTAGATTAAAGTGTGGCATCTTAAGTGATAAATTTATTAAGTGTTAATCACTTTTTTCTTCTTCTTAAAAGCCCTGTCAACACACAGAAGCAACAGGTGGCAACATTTATGCCGAAAGAAATTTTCCTTAATATGAAACATGTAGCAACAAGACGAAACATGTTTTTTCATAATGGAAGAACATGCAATGTTGCTGGCGCAAAGTGTTCACTATAAGGCCAGGCACAAATGAGGCAACAATGCAAGCTTGCAGCAATCAATAGTCTCTAGCAACTGTTGCTGGCGACACTACACTAGCGCCACCACTGCATTTGCAAGCAACTTGACGGAACATTCGGCAACTAGCAAATGAAACAACTAGTAGCAGTTTTCTTATGAAACATGGTTGCAAATTAGAGGTGGAAACTGGTAGAACCTAAACGTTTCTACTCTTGTTTGCGATTTTAGGGAACTGTTTTGATCAGTTCGACGATCTTGACGAACCGCGCAGCAAATTATGCGCAATATTGCGCAGCACAGTAGTCTAATGTGTTGTGCAAATCTGCTAATGCGTTCGTCAAGATGGACGAACTGATCAGAACCGGTTCCCAATATGCATTAGCAAGGTTTGAGCGGCACGTTAGATAAATGTGAGCGGAACCGTTTCTACTTGGTTCGGAACCGGTTCTAACAGTTTCAGTATTTGGCGAACCGATTCTCCTGGTTCTGAACCGATTTTTGCCGATTTACTTCTAATCGGCAAAAATCGGGATTGGCGAACAAAAAATGTTAACCGATTTCCGATCATTAACGCATTCAACAATTAGGTCTGCTTCTCGATATAATCTGACTTGATCGGAGCAGTTTTTAGAGATTGGGGTAGGGGGTGGGGCAATTGCCCTCCCCCAGCTCTTATGCCTGTGTGTACAGCCTACACTTTCTGTTCCAGAAATCGGCTGTGAAATAAACTCTAGCAGCAAAAATCGATAGTGAAAATCGGCATGATCGGCTCGGTTAAATCGATCGGCATGCCAATTTTTTTTGTGTGTGATTGGTTTGGTATTAGCTCGGTTAAAAAAAAGTGTAATCGTACAGCCTTATACCTAGTACACACGTGAGTTAAATGAATTCAAATTATATGTGTTTAGGTGAATTATACGGAATCCAGTTAAGGACATGAACACCAAATAAAAATTGACTTTATTATTAATATTTTAAAATTGAAATACTAAATCAATATTTTGTCAATAGTTTATATATTATTATTTAAGTATTAACTCAATATTTTCAGATTATTAACTGAATAAATTGGATTCAGCATATTGTTTGTTTGTCCTTCACAGGCCTCTGTAAAACACATTATTTAAATGCATTTAAACTATCAGATGTGTACTGGGTAATATACCTTGTACACACATACACAGTTAGATGCATTTAAATATTAAGTACGTTCTACAGAGCCCTGTGAAGGACAAACAAACAATATGCTGAATTCAATTTATTCAGTTAATAAATCTGAAAATATTGAGTTAATACTTAAATATAATTTATATAAACTATTGACATAAAATATTGATTTAGTATTTTCAATTTAAAATATTAATAATAAAGTCAATTTTTATTTGGTGTTCATGTCCTTAACTAGATTCCGTATAATTCACCTAAACACATTTAATTTGAATTCATTTAACTCATGTGTGTGTGTGTACAAGGTATTAGTTTAAAAATGTTGCTTCTGTGTGTGGACAGGGCTTAATGTAAATCGGCACCTTCTTGTTATATAAATTGCGAGGGCCTACTAAAATTTGTTAGTTAAAAAAAAGGTCAACAAAAAAACAAGTTCATTAACTTATTTGTCGTTTCAAATTATGCTTAATTAATTAATTGTGTACAAATGAATATTCACAGGTTTTCTTTTTCTGTACTTAATTTACGAGACAATCGACTATATTATATTATATAAATGATTCCGTTGTGAATGTTGAGCTTGTTTTTTGTGTGTGTTGTTTGTTATTTTTGATGATATTCTTAATAATACTGTAAAATTTTATCTGTTATAAAAATTAATTGCAATAGTAAATAATTAATGTTAAATTATTTTGATGAATTATTCACAGATTGTGTGAAAAATAAAAAAAATAGAAAGTTTGAGAAGAAAAAGCGTTTAAAAATCTTGGTTATATAAAAATTACGAAAGTAAAAAAATATATAAAAATAAATAATTGAACAATTGTATTGTCTTTTTTTCTGGTTTACACCCAAATTATTTTTAAACAAAAAAAATTAATTTTTTTAATATGAATTCAAGTCGCCTTGTTGTCAACGACAAGAATTTTTGTCCGAACAGGTGTAGGGGTGAGTTTGTGACAAATGTTAATGACAGGCAATTAGAAATCGGGACATACAGAAGTTGGCTTCGCCCTTTTTATGACGACTGGCAACTTCTAATTGGTTGGTTATGTAGTCTGACGTCACATGCTCCGCCCTTTTCAACGTCGAACCACACAACAAACCAATTAGAAGATGCCAGTCGTCATAAAAAAGGGCGGAGCCAACTTCTGTTTGTCCCGATTTCTAATTGCCTGTGTCCAATTGGAATCAGCCCACCAGGAACTGGCAGGAAGACACCCTTGTTTTATATTGTTAATAGTTAGGGTCGCACGTACCCAATCATAAACTGCACTCTACAAGTTAATTAAGCCATTTCGAACCACACAACAAACCAATCGTCATAAAAAGGGCGGAGCCAACTTCGGTTCATCCCGTTTTCTAATTGCCTGTGGAACTGGCAGGAAGACACCTTTGTTTTATACGGTTAATAATAAATAAATGGAAGTCCATTGTAGTTTGCCACTGTACCCAATCATAAACTGCACTCTACAATTAAGCCACGCCTTCCTGAAGAATGAAGTACCTAAACATTGTAGCAAAGCTAAAACAAAGTTTCATTTGCCCAAAAACAGGCCAAAAGGAACCTTCTTACCATTTGCTAGGCAATTTTGACAAGTCTGAAATTTATTTTATGATAACCCCCTCGAAAGGGGGTCTGGGCCGATCCCGGATAGAATGCAATACCAGGCCAACCCGTGGCAGAAGTGAGGCAAGCCTCGTACTTTCCACCTGATTTCAAAAATCAGTTTAACATACTGGTATATCTATGATATACAAGTCAGCTGTTAGACTAACTAGAACAGATACTACACTTTGATCTTAGCCATGAGGCCGAGAAGCGATACACATACCGTGCTCGGTACCACTATATCCCCAAAATGGAACCACTCACATATTGGTGAATGGTCAAAACACTTATTTCATACAAAATCTCAAGAAAATCTATTAAAAACTGGTATAAAATTCCCTTAAAAACATATGAATATAATTGTTACTTCGAGAAACAGATTCTAAAAATTCATTTTGAATTATTCATACAAATATGTAAATCCGAAGAACTATAGAACCGAACCAATCAGCTCCCTAAGATCAAGGGCTCCATTCTGAGAGACAGCCTCTCTCTCCTCCTCATCCTCCTCTGCTCTTTAGAGCCCTCTCGAAAATAGAAATAGAAATCCACTCGATTAAAGCCACATTTTCGCAATACGAGTTAACTAGAACCGAGCACACTCGTACGAGACCCGCGCTCATCGGAGAACTCTGAACAATGGTTAGCACACGTCTCGCTATACTCGGTTCGTTGGCCGATCTCATGTAATGGAGCTTTCATCGTTCCACGGCCCAGCCGCCATTTTTTAATGCTACTTGTATCTGAACTGACTCGCAAGAGTCGAGCACGGTCCTACTCCACTCGGTTAGGATGACTCCATCCAAGTGGGCTCGGTCCGAGCGTACTCGTATCGTGAAAATGCGGCTTCAGTCTCTCATTGATTTTCTTTTTACCCGTTCCGAAAGCGTTTCGGGCCTTTACTTATTCCGCGTGTGTGTTCCAGCTTTGAGTTCAATTTGAAAGATTTTTTTTGCTAGCAGTGAAAAAATCTCGAAAACTGTCACAATGTGGCCCTGTGGCCCTTTTACAGTTCTTCTTGAAATTGGAGTTTTCCGAAGTTAAACGGGTGACCTTCATTTTATGCTTTAAGGCTTTAAAATAAAAGTTCCATTTTTTTTTTGTGGAATTTCTGTTTTCTGAAAGATTTCCATCAAGTAGTTGTTCTCATTGAGACACTCCTCCTCCTCCTCCTCCCTCTTGGAAAAAAGAGAGGCCTTGTTTAACAGACAAGAGTCAAGTTTTCTTTTAAAAGCAAGATAAATGTTACCTAGTTTATTTTTGCTGGTTGGAAACTTTTAGAGGTTAATCTTATCCATGTTCGAGTTCTCTTTAAAGGTTCGTTTCCACTTATACGCATAACTTTTAAGTGGAAAAACAATGCTTTTAAATTGACAAAACTGTGATCATCATCAGGCCCTCGGACCTTATACCTAGTACACACCTGATAATTTAAATGCATTTAAATAATAAACGTGTTCTACAGAGCCCTGTGAAGGACAAACAAACAACATGTCGAATTCAATTTAATTCAGTTAATTAATCTGAAAATATTGAGTTAATACTTAAATATAATTTATATAAACCAATTGACAAAATATTGATTTAGTATTTCAATTTTAAAATATTAATAATAAAGTCAATTTTTATTTGGTTTATGTGTCCTTAACTGGATTCCGTATAATTCACCTAAACACATTTAATTTGAATTCATTTAACTCATGTGTGAGTACAAGGTATTAGGGTTGTAACATGCAAATGTTTAGTAAGCTAGGCTACCAGCGACATTATATTATGCCGCTGGTAGCGTAGCTTACTAAACATTTAACACAGAGAAAGAGAGAGGGTAGGGCACATGATGCGAGGCTACCAGCAATCATGCGTTACCGAGTAACCTAGCTGCTAAACAACAATAATAATAATTTATTCACTAAAATATTTTAATTTTAAATTAACTAGAAATTCTATGATGTTTGGTTGACACGTGGGCAACAAGTTTTTTTTTTGTTGTTTTAATTGCAGTTATCAAATGTTTTCTTATGAACTTTGATGGTGGTTAAGCTCAAAAGTTGACTTTTTGCGCTTCAGGGGGTTAAATTTTAAATTTGAAGTTCAAAAATTCTTGTTTTTTTTTTTACTTCTGCCAAGGTGAACAGTGTTTTTTTTGTGTTTGTTTTAATGGTTCCTTCTTCCAAACTGGGTTGGAAAATGGAAAGACATTAAAAATACAGGCAAGTGTGCCCAGCAGTAAAAATTTTGTTGGCCCCGCCCCTTTTATAAGCGTCAGATCAATTAGAAATTGAAAAGGGCGGAGCATATGTGACATCAGACCAATTAGAAATTGATGACGATCATAAAAGGGGTGGGGTCAATACAATTTTTTACTGCTGGACACACTTGCCTGTCATAAAAATTCCTCAGGAATGAGGAGGTGATGTGTCTTTATACATCCCACGTATGATGCGCCGTGCGTGTCAAAAATACTCAGCATTAATGACGAGCATCTCTGCCCAACAGGCATCTGTAGACAGCGTCTGAATTTCTTTGGCTCCGCCCTTTTATGAGCGTCAGACTAACTATCAACCAATTAGAAATTGAAAAGGGCGGGGCATATGTGACATCATACCCAGTAATAAACCAATTAGAAATTGATGACGCTCATAAAAAAGGTGGAGTCAATACAATTTTTACTGCTGTGCACACTTGCCTGTCATAGAAATTCCTCAGGAATGAGGAGGTGATGTGTCTTTATACATCCCACGTATGATGCGCCGTGCATGTCAAAAAATACTCAGCATTAGTGAAAGGCATCTCTGCCCAGCACTTCGTTTTTCGCGTTTTTTCGTTGGAGACAGCATTAATGATTTTTCATCAAACCAATTAGAGATTGCCGTCCCTCGTAAAAGGGCGGGGCATATGACATCAGACCATTATCAAACCAATTAGAAACGGGGAAAAAATGAATTAACACTGTTAACATATGCGAAAAATCGGATAACACGAATTTTCCGGTTCTCTAGAATAGGATAAAAAAAAATTTGGGGGGAAATTTCTTTCGATTAGCAGCCACTTAGCCTCTATGCAGGAAGGTTGTAAAGCCTTTTCGCCAATTCCACAATCCCTTATAGCATAGAGGTTATAGTGGCTGCTAATCGAAAGAAGACCCAATTCTTTTAACACGAAATTTGTTTAGTGCAAAAAAATATTCCAGGTTAATTTTATTTCGTGGTTATATAAACACCCCACTAATTAGGAATATGGGATATTCGAATCCTCGAATGCAGGCGAATCTTGAAAAATATTCGAGATTCGTAAACTCGAATCTTCGGGCTTTTTTCGTCTTTTTCGGTTCTTTCGAATCCTAACTTTAAAAAAAAAAACCATTAAAAATTTTGGTAAAAGTTAGTTTTAAGAGCCTACAGTGAAAAAAAAAACTTACAAAAATCTTCGCCTATAGGCGCTTCTGTAGCTGTGACGTCAACATGTGGCAAAAAAATCAATTTTGATACACTTTTGTCCGCCATCTTTTCTCTTATCGATGGTTAGAAGTGGGTATATTTTAATAACGACTCTTTTTTGGGTAAATATGCACTACTGAAAAAAGGTAGAGCAACTTTTGATCTACAATGGTGAGTAATTTGAGTCGTATACAATTAGTGGTCAAATTTTAGGGTTATTATGAAACTTATTGTTAGTGGGGAAATTTAGATCCTATAAAATGTATAAACGGGGGAGCTTTTGTGGCCTATGGGATTTAACATGAGCTAAAAAAATACGAGATTTTAAAATGAAATTAAAAATAGAAAAACTAATTATAAATTTTTACCAACTTATCACTAGATGAGCAATATTGTTATGTACATATTGTAATTTGAATTTTGAAAATAACAATTTTCGTTGCAGAAAACAAAACATTTGTTTGAACCATCTATTTTTTAAAATAGGAATTTCTCTTTCTCATTGGCTTCAATGGCTTAGCTGTGGGGCGCCACTAAATGGCGAAATGTGGAACTATAACTGTCATCTGCTAATATTCAAAATGGCGTCACACATAGGTTCTTAATTCTATTGACGTCCAATAGAAGCGTTCACTTAGCAAAAAACCGGTGATTGTTGCAATTTTGGTGTTATCCGGATCACCAATGGATCACTTTGTGGCGACCTTGAGTTATTAATAATTTAATATTTAATATTATTTCATTTATTTGTATCTTCTTAATGAATAATATAGGATTCTTATACGAAGGATTCGAGAGATTCTGATGGGATTCGAGAACCATTTAGGGTTCGGATTCGAGAAAATTTACGATTCGTCCCACTTCTAATTCTAATATTTTTTTTAAAAAAAATGCTCCAAATTTAAAAATATTTGATGATAAATGAAAAATATATTTTTTATTCTAGAATTGGTATTTTTTTTTTTTTTTTAAATCATTTTATTTTCCGAGTTCAACGAAATTTGAACAAAACGCATCAATGAGTTTTTAAAAAAAATATAAACTTTAATGATGTTTGTGTCTGAGTGTGTTTTGAGCTTCAATGATGTTTCTTCCATATAATATTATTATAAATGTACATTCTCTGTATTTGTCAATCTGCGAAATCGGTCAATCTGCATATTGCCTAGCCAACTTGCAAAACAACCAACCTATTAATGAAACTGCAAAATTCGATAAATAAAATGTATTAAATTTTGCAGATTCACTAGCAGGTTGGTTGTTTTGCATATTGCCTAGGCAATATGCAGATTGGCTGATTCCGCAGATTGACATTAACATGTTACTTGTACATATTATTTAAGAGGGTTACAGAGCGCCACGGACGTTTTTTTGACAGACGACATTATGATTGCAGTGTCTGACGTCAGAGGCGCCACTTGTATTGAATTAGCATAGACATAATGCTAATTTAAATTTCAAACATACAGTTAGGTTTGGTAGTCATTATCTGGAGACATATAAGTTTTTAAAATGTGATTAAAACTGTAATAAATATTAGATTGTTTAATGGAACAGATTAAAAAAATTTCAGACTTTAAATCTGCCTCTAAATATTTTTAATTAAATATTTAAAAAGGTGTTTTTTTTTTCTATGCAAAATCTCATAGAAGAAAAAAAGCTACATATTTGGTATCCATTATCTTTGTTTTACAAAAGAGATAATAGTAAAATAAAAAAATGTGGTGGTAGATTTATTTGTTTTCTATAAGAACAATTAAATTTCATTACCTAATTGCATGTGTATATTTTTATATTGAAGTAAAAGTCGTAATGGGCCAATTTTTTCAGATCAATAAAAATCTGATTGAGTCAAGGCCTGGTTAGAGAGTACATGACGTCACATTACACATAATATTCTATTATGTAAACTATGTGTATGTTTTGTTTTAGATAGAAAATGTTGACCGCCATGATTGTTTTTGCTGGGTGTAAGTGATGTCTAAAAATTCATTTACTCTACTTACATGCATGCTAGAAGAAATTTGATGAATTCCTCTAAAAGATCTGGTGGAGTTTTATAAACATATAAAATTTCATGCAGAAATATGTATTTATAACCTTAGATGATTACCTTGAAGTTCATGAAAAACCCCATCGGCATCAAATAATTACAGCTATGTCCTGTACTATAGAGCATAGCAAGAGCACCCAATTTCAAATTGTACAGTTACTATAGAGTTATTATGGAGTCTATAGTATCTCAATGGCAACTGTCAAATTTGAAATGGGCGTGCTCATTCTTCTAAAAGGTGGGATGGGTAAATTTAAAAATAAGAAAACAAGAGCAAGAAAAGAAGACATGGCATAAAATTTTAGATTGTGTTCCTCTCAACCAAAGCCTCTATGGCACCTTATAGAAGGTTATGTCTAACCTAGGTTTATAGGTTGCCATGGAAACAGACAGCCTATATTTTATAAAAAAAAGGCATTACAACAAAAAAAATAATGTATTTTCTATATATATATATATATGTACACTTTACCACCTATGTATAAAATGCCTAGGCAATATGCAAATCCACACTTTTTTTGCTAGTAAATATGCAAAATTCAGCAATTTAGGTCATGGACAAACAGAAATGTTTCAGGCAATTTTCAAAATCACTAAAATTTCAGGCAATTTGCAAAATCACTATCATTTCAGGCAATTTGCAAAATCACTAACATTTCAGGCAATTTGCAAAATCACTAACATTTCAGGCAATTTGCAAAATAACTAATGTTCTATGCAGTGCCAATTTTTTTAACTTTAAGGCAATGTGTTAAATACTCAGGCAATAGACAAAATTTAGGGCGTTTTAGGCAATGTGCAAAATTCGTAACTTATTTCAGAGAATATCTAAAATCACAAACTTTCCAGGCAACACACAAAATGACAACTTTTCAGGCAATTTGCAAATGATTTGCGAACCTCCGCGGGACGGATTTGCGAACCTCCGCGGGACGGATTTGCGAACCTCCGCGGGACGGATTTGCGAACCTCCGCGGGACGGATTTGCGAACCTCCGCGGGACGGATTTGCGAACCTCCGCGGGACGGATTTGCGAACCTCCGCGGGACGGATTTGCGAACCTCCGCGGGACGGATTTGCGAACCTCCGCGGGACGGATTTGCGAACCTCCGCGGGACGGATTTGCGAACCTCCGCGGGACGGATTTGCGAACCTCCGCGGGACGGATTTGCGAACCTCCGCGGGACGGATTTGCGAACCTCCGCGGGACGGATTTGCGAACCTCCGCGGGACGGATTTGCGAACCTCCGCGGGACGGATTTGCGAACCTCCGCGGGACGGATTTGCGAACCTCCGCGGGACGGATTTGCGAACCTCCGCGGGACGGATTTGCGAACCTCCGCGGGACGGATCTGCGAACCTCCGCGGGACGGATCTGCGAACCTCCGCGGGACGGATCTGCGAACCTCCGCGGGACGGATCTGCGAACCTCCGCGGGACGGATCTGCGAACCTCCGCGGGACGGATCTGCGAACCTCCGCGGGACGGATCTGCGAACCTCCGCGGGACGGATCTGCGAACCTCCGCGGGACGGATCTGCGAACCTCCGCGGGACGGATCTGCGAACCTCCGCGGGACGGATCTGCGAACCTCCGCGGGACGGATCTGCGAACCTCCGCGGGACGGATCTGCGAACCTGCGCGGGACGGATCTGCGAACCTGCGCGGGACGGATCTGCGAACCTGCGCGGGACGGATCTGCGAACCTGCGCGGGACGGATCTGCGAAGCGCGCGGGACGGCTTGCAAACTACAGAAAGGCTCTATAAGGTTCGCAATCCGTCCCGCAAAGGTTCGCAATCCGTCCCGCAAAGGTTCGAAATCCGTCCCGCAAAGGTTCGAAATCCGTCCCGCAAAGGTTCGAAATCCGTCCCGCAAAGGTTCGCAATCCGTCCCGCAAAGGTTCGCAATCCGTCCCGCAAAGGTTCGCAATCCGTCCCGCAAAGGTTCGCAAATCCGTCCCGCAAAGGTTCGCAAATCCGTCCCGCAAAGGTTCGCAAATCCGTCCCGCAAAGGTTCGCAAATCCGTCCCGCAAAGGTTCGCAAATCCGTCCCGCAAAGGTTCGCAAATCCGTCCCGCAAAGGTTCGCAAATCCGTCCCGCAAAGGTTCGCATTCCGACCCGCAAAGGTTCGCAAATCCATCCCGCAAAGGTTCGCATTCCGACCCGCAAAGGTTCGCATTCCGACCCGCAAAGGTTCGCATTCCGACCCGCAAAGGTTCGCATTCCGACCCGCAAAGGTTCGCATTCCGACCCGCAAAGGTTCGCATTCCGACCCGCAAAGGTTCGCATTCCGACCCGCAAAGGTTCGCAAGCCGTCCCGTAAGGTTCGCAAACAATTTGCAAATTGCCTGAAAAGTTAACAATTTTGCTCATTGCCCGAAGTAAGAATTTTGCACATTGCCTAAAACACTGAATTTTGTCTATTGTCTGAGAAATTCTGGATTTAACACATTGCCTGAAAAGTTAAAAAAAATTGGCACACTGCCTAGAAAATTAATTATTTTGCACATTGCCTGAAAAGTTAGGAATTTTAAAGATTGCCTGGAAAGTTTGTGATTTTACACATTTTATGAAAAGTCGATAATTTTGCACATTGCCTGAAGTTAGGAATTTTGCACAATGCCTAAAACTCTGAATTTTGTCTATTGCCTGAGAAATTCTGGATTTAACACATTGCCTGAAAAGTTAAAAAAAATTGGCACACTGCCTAGAAAATTAATTATTTTGCACATTGCCTGAAAAGGTAGTCATTTTAAAGATTGCCTGGAAAGTTTGTGATTTTACACATTTTATGAAAAGTCGATAATTTTGCACATTGCCTGAAGTTAGGAATTTTGCACATTGCCTAAAACTCTGAATTTTGTCTATTGCCTGGGAAATTCCGGATTTAACACATTGCCTGATGATTAGTATGCACATGACCTAAATTGCTGAATTTTGAATATTTACTAGCAAAAGAGTGATTTTGCAGATTGCCTAGGCATTTTATACATTGGCCGTAACATACATATTTATTCATATATACACACACAGATACATATAAATAATAGTGAATATGACATCATGTTCAAAAATAGCATTTGAATGTGACACTACATACATCCTTGGATAGATTAGATGGCTTGATGTTTCTCTATATAGAAAATACATTATTATTCTTTTTGTAATGTCTCCCTTGTTTATAAAATGTAGGCTGTCTGTTTCCATGGCAACCTACCAACTATGTTGAGACATAGCCTCCTATCAGGAGTTATGAGAGGCTATAGTTGAGAGGAATACAATCGAAATTTTATGCTGTCTCTTCTTTTCCTTCTTGCTGTTTTCTAATTTTTAAATTTACCCATCCCACCTTTTAGCAGAAAAATGGCTCCAATTTTAAATTTGACAGTTACTATTGCATACTATAGACTATAGTAACTCTATAGCAAATGCCTACAACTTGAAATTTGATGCCAACGGTTTTTTTCATGAACTTGAAGGTAAGTTTCTAAGGTTATATATGAATATTTCAGCATAAAATTTTAGATATTTATAAAACCCCACCAGATCTTTTAGTTGGATTGAACAGATTTTTTTTAGCATGCATGGAAATAGAGAAAATTAAGTTTTTGTCAGCACTTAAACCCACCAAAAACAAATATGGCGGGTCAACATTTTTCAGGTAAAACATAGTTTTCATAACAAAATATAATAAGAGAATATACATCCATTGTAGCCTCTAATGCATCCCCCACAAAAATTTACCATTTATACATAAGCTGCATATCATATTAGAGAATAACCATAACGTCCTATATACATAATAAACGATGCGAGCACCCTCTATGAATATTTTTCAGAAATTCACCTACTTCACAACCCTCTTAACAAGAAGAACATCATTTACGGTGCCATGACCCTGAATTCAGGTTCCCCTCCGCCTCCTCCTCCTCCTCGTATTATAAGCTAGATAAGAGAGGAGACTAGACAATTGAAGGCGATAAGATTAGATTAAACACTTCCTGTTTACACCAGCGAAGCGAGAAGAAAAGGTGAAAGCTCGAGTCACTCCATTAACACACGACCACATTATTTTTTTTTTATAATCTTCACGATTTTATGTTGGTAGGAAAATAATTGCGGTTTGTTTTTTTTTCTTTCTCAGCTAATAACAAAATTTATGAATTAATAATTAAATTTATTAATCGAAGTAAGCGCCATTAGAATTGACTTATTTTTGCCAAGTTTATTTATTCCGGTGGTGTAAAATTCCGTAGTCCTCGAGTTGATAAAATCTCGAAATGCATCATTTTTTGGCAGAAACAACGTTGTTGACAATGTTTGTTTCTTGTCTATTTTCAATTCAATAGCTTAAATTGAAACAGAATTAACAATAAAACCAAAGTTAATGTTAGTCAAATACAGACCGCAAAAGGCACTTTCAAATGATATAAACACAATGTATTCAATTAATTAATAATTACACTTATATTGAAAACAATCGAGTTCAAAAACCGCAATTATTTTCCTACCAATCTAATATTTAATGACGTTTAATGTAAATGTCTCAGTACAAGTGGAAATTGTACTGAATCGAAAGGACTAGGTCTGACGTGGGGATATATTTCCCCTACAACAGACAGTAGAGATTCCGTGGTTAAGGGGCTCGAGATGATAATTTACCTCGGGGGCCCCGAGCTGGTTCTCTAATGGAACGGACAAGAATATGTTTTCGTGTTAGGGTCGTGTTTTTTATTATTCTGTCTTTCAGAAACAAAATGAAAAGAAACCAAGGAAGTGTTTTAGAAACTAGAAGGGTAGCTTAATCACTGAAGGTGGCTTTATATATATTTTTTTTTTGCTTTTGTCCCACCAGATGGCGCCACTGCAGTAACTAATGCTATGCTCCGTAGACATTTTTTTATGTAAAATTTGGACACAAAAGCGTCAAGCGAACGTTTTTTTTTAGAAACAACATTACGTAAAATTTTTAAATTGTTTTCAAAACTAGAATAGTAAAAGATTGTTAAAATTTTTTTCATGGCAACATCTTAAAAAATAAACAATTTTATAGTTCAGTTTGAAAAATGACCTATTTTTTTTGGTTTTTCCATTGACATTTCATGAAAAAACTGTTTTCGCCTTTTTTTTCAAACTTGTTATAAAAAGTTTATTTTGAAAGATTATGAAAAAACGTTTAGCAGAATCACCAACTATTCTTGTTTATAAAACACTTGAATTTTTTCCTTATGTTTCTCCTGAAAAACATGACAGGGGAAAGAAACCTCCAATAGAACACAATAGCCACTGCAGTGGCGCCATCTGGGAGGAAAACAACAAAATAAATTTGAAGCCGCCTTCGGGGTAGTTTATGTTTCAAGAGTGTATATAGATTTACGTGATTGAGCTACCTTTCTAGTTTCTATAATACTTTCTAGTTTTTCTTAATTACATTCTTAAAAGACAGAATAATCAGAGGTTGGAAAAATTAGCTGTTTATATCAGCATTTGCTTTTTATTAGAGAGAATTTAGCTTTAAGTAAAGGTAGCGCCATCTATTGGCGGTACAGCGGCACGGGAAGTTCAATTGGCAGGGTCTGTTCGCGTATAAATGGAGATAGCTCAACTAAACGTTAAAGGAAAAAACATCGGTGAGTGAGTACATATGAGCCTCTGTTCACTGATTGCGTAATCACGACAGTAAATCTTAATAAATGCGTTTAGCTCTAAGTAGAGATAGCGTCATCTATTGGCTACAATCAGCAACGACAAAATGTTCTCGTAGTTAAGTTACCTATATGTACTTATCTCAGCGGACACTCTTGTTTATTAAACATACTGTTGGGTAGGTGGCGGTGTAATCATTTATGACTTATAGGGTTCTTAAGATAGGAAACTATTGTCGCGTCACCTATATGTGAGAACGTTTAACTAATGTAAATGTAGAGTGTCTCTGTAGTCTGTTCTGTTTTCTATATTTTTTTTAGTCCGCTGTTAATTGACTTTTGTCGTTTTTTCCCCCGTCTTTTTCTTTGATTTTTTTTCTTAATTTATTGATTTTAATATTTTAAATAATCAATGAAAAGTTGACAAAATAATGGAAGAAGTTTGTGAAGAGTTCATGAAAGATGCTAAAAAGGATGAAAGCAGCGGAATGATAAGCGGAATCATCGACGGAAGCGACAGATTTGAGCTTTTCATTGGACGTCTGAAATCCATTGGAATATCTTTCTGTGTTCGAACTTCAACTGATTCAGCTCGAAAAAACAAACAAAACGGTAATAACTGGAAATTAAAGAAAAACTATAACAGGAAAATATAAAAATCGCTCTCAAATTCGCAGGAATTTGTATTAAAACTGCGGGGAAATCATTCTTCGAAAAACAAAAACCTGCCAGAAATGTACAAAAAAGTGTATGAAACTTGAAAGTTGCAGGAAAGCTAGTTGCAAGAAAACATTAAAAAAATTAGAAATTTACAAGAAACTGTATGAAAGTTGCAGAAAATTGCAAGAAATCATTTTAAAACTGCAGAAATTTACAAGAAACTGCATGAAAGTTGCAGGAAAACAGCAAGGAATCATTAAACAACTAGAAATTTACAAGAAACTGTAATAAAATGTCAAGAAATCATTTGAAAAGTACGAAAATTTACAAGAAACTGTTTGAAAATTGCAGAAATTTACAGAAAATTGCAAGAAATCATTCATAAACTGCAGAAATTTACAAGAAACTTCATGAAAGTTGCAGGAAAACTGCAAGGAATCATTAAACAACTAGAAATTTACAGGAAAATGTCAAGGAATCATTTGAAAAGTACAAAAATTTACTAGAAACTGTATGAAAATAGCAGAAATTCACAGAAAATTGCAAGAAACTCATTCGTAAACTGCAGAAATTAACAAGAAACTTCATGAAAATGTCAAGAATTCATTTGAAAAGTACAGAAATTTACAAGAAACTGCATGAAAATTGTAAGTAAATTTGCAGCAAAAAACTTGTAGAAAAATATACGACTCATTAGTAAGCTTAAAAAATCAATAAAACAATGCAAGGATTCAAGGAACTGTATTGTAAGAATCTGCAAAAGAGAAAGAAAACTATTAAAATACACAAACAAAGAAATTTCAAGAAATTTACTAGATTTTCTAGGAAATTGTAGAAATATAAAAGAAATTGAAATAAAATATGCAGGTAAAATCGCAAGAAAATTGAAAGTAACTGGTTATATTTTGAAAGATATTTTCACGATATTTTCACGATATTTTCTCTCGTCAACTTTCGAACAAACTTTGAATAATTTCTTTTTCACGAAAACATCTATTTCGACGAAACGAATCAGTTTAGAACCGAAATTTCTAGTGGATTTTGATAAAAGTCGTTTTTTTTTCTTTCTCCAACTAAGAGTTCGCAATCAAATTCGACGGTTCCGGATGCCCGTATACGATCGTGAAGAGAATTTACTACGGCTGCGTTTACGGACAGGAATATTACAAACGAGGATTAACCGAAGACAAACAAGTCTCTCTCTCTTTCTCTCTGACTTTCTCTCTCGACGGAAACTAAACTTATTCTCTTTCAGATTCTTATTAGTTTATTCTTGTTTTAATTAAGGACCATGTTTACGGAAAGAAACATAGGATTCGAAGTCAGAACACGAAGAAACTCGGTTGCGACGCTCATCTCGCAGTCAAACAGATCCACGTCTTCATCGACGAGGCTTTCAGGCTTCACGAGCTGAAACAGAACAGCCAATGGATGAAACAAAAGGTGATCGTATATATATCATATTTTAATTTATAGGAAATGTTTCGAATTTAATTTTTAAGTTTTGTAAAGTTCATTAGGTAAAGTTTTAAATTGAAGGGTGGATTTAGTTAACGAAATAAGCATTCATGACGTGAACTTTTAAATCGAAGCCTCGCTGAGAAAGGGTTTTCGACACAGAAAGATGCAGTTTGATTGAATATTCTCGCAAACAGGGTTTTTTACTGCAATGTTGGAATCCTGCTAAAGTAGGAGGAGGAGCTTTTAAGTTGAAAGTTCAAGGGGGTGAGACCCAAATTCAAGAAGGAAACTTCTCACTTGAACTTCGTTCATGAAACCCTTCTCCTCCTCCTCCTCCTCCTCTAGTAGGATTCCAATAGACAGTAAAACATGTTTAATTACTCTTCTAATTTCTAAAGCATTTTCAATGACTCTTCTAGTTTCTAAAACATTTTCAATGACTCTTCTAGTTTCTAAAACATTTTCAATGACTCTTCTAGTTTCTAAAATATTTTCAATTACTCTTCTAGTTTCTAAAACATTTTCAACGACTCTTCTAGTTTCTAAAAAATTTTCAATGACTAGTCAAGATTCTAAAACTTTTCAATGACTAGTCTAGTTTCTTAAACTTTTTCGGTGACTAGTCTAGTTTCTAAAACATTTTCAATGACTCTTCTAGTTTCTAAAACACTTTCAATGACTAGTCTAGTTTCTAAAACATTTTCAATCACTTTTCTTCTTTCTAAAACGTTTGCGTTTACTCTTCCAGTTTTTAAAACATTTTAAATAACTATTCTAGTTTCTTAAACTTTTTAAATTACTCTTATAGTTTTTAAAATATTTTAAATTACTCTCCTAGTTTCTGAAACATTTTAAAAAACTAATTCTAGTTTTAAAACGTATTCAATGACTATTCCAGTATCTTAAATATTTTCAACTATTTTTTCCAGTTTTGAAAACGTTTTGAATGACTTTTCTAGTTTCTAAAACGTTTTCAATTTCTATCCAAGTTTCTTAAATATTTTCACAAATTACTCTTCTTATTCTCTTAAAATATTCTTTTAGTTCTTTAGTAAAGTTGTTTCTGGATATAAATTATAATTGTTTTCTCCTTAATTTGCATATTTTGCAAATGGCTGACTTTTTAAAAATATAAAAGGATCAGACTTAAAACACGGAAACGGATGGAAAGTGACGGAAACGCGCGGGAAAATAAATATTAGTCTACTATAGGCGATTTCCCGAGGCACGGGAAAGCAGGGAAAACACTTACGTACACACGAAAAGTGCGGAAAACACTTACAAAAACACGTAAAAGTGCGGAAAACACTTACAAAAACACGTAAAAGTGCGGAAAACACTTACAAAAACACGGAAAAGTGCGGAAAACACTTACAAAAACACGGAAAAGTGCGGAAAACACTTACAAAAACACGGAAAAGTGCGGAAAACACTTACAAAAACACGGAAAAGTGCGGAAAACACTTACAAAAACACGTAAAAGTGCGAAAACACTTACAAAAACACGTAAAAGTGCGGAAAACACTTACAAAAACACGTAAAAGTGCGGAAAACACTTACAAAAACACGTAAAAGTGCGGAAAGCACTTACAAAAACACGTAAAAGTGCGAAAACATGTAAAAGTGCGGAAAACACTTACAAACACACGGAAAAGTGCGAAAAACACGGAAAAGTGCGGAAAACATTTACAAACACACGGAAAAGTGCGGAAAACACTTACAAACACACGGAAATGCGCGGAAAACACTTAAACAAACACGGAAAAGCGCAGAAAAGACAAGCATTTCCCTGTGTGTTTGTAAGTATTTTCCGCGCATTTCCGTGTGTTTGTTTTTTCCGCGCGTTTTTGTGTGTTTGTGTTTTACGCGCTTTTCCGTGTGTTTGTTTGTGTTTTCCCATGCCTCGTATCGCCTATAGTAGATTAATATTTATTTTTCCGCGTCACTTTCCGTTTTCTAGTCTGACCCATATAAGGAACACCAAATATTTAAATTATTTTCAGTCTCATTGTATTTTATTTATTCGTCACACAGATTTCATTGAAGTTGAAAGAACAACTTCGTGGCGACGGAACGACGGCCATAATGCGATACAAAGTATCGATCTCTTCTCGTCACAATCATCCGATAACTGACGATAAACAAGTTATGGTTCATCCGGAACTTGTAGCTAGAATACAAGAACTCGTATCCGGTGGAACGACGTCTGTTAAAAACATCAAGATCCACTTGAGAAAGAAAGTGAAGGAATTGTTTTCCGGAATGACTTTACCGGATCAGTTCGATCTGTCGTTTTATCCGACCGAAGAAATGATTCACAACCACGTTTTTCTCGCGTTGTTTCGTCACAACAGCGTCAGATTCGATCAGGACGCTCTCGAAGACGCGATAAACAATTGGAAGGAGACGGAACCTTCGTCCAAGTTTCATTTTAGGCCATACGTTGCATTGGAAGACGATTTTCCGGACGGAAATTCGTTACTTTTTTGTTATCAGGCAACTTGGCAACAGAACCTGATGTTAACTTACGGCAACAACATCTGTTTGCTCGATACGATGCAGAAGACGACGAAATACAGTTTACCGCTGTTTTTCATCGTCGTCAAGACGACCGTTAGATACGTAATCGTCGGTACTTTCGTCTGTCATACGAAATCGTCGCGATGTATCGCCGAAGCGTTACAAGTGTTCGTCGAATGGAATCCTACGTGGAAACCGCCATTTTTCTTGACGGATTACTCCGAAGAAGAGATTAATGCGATAACCGTCGTGTTTCCCGGTTGCGAAGTCGGAATAAGCGCTTTTCATCGCGAACAAGCTTGGACGCGTTGGGTACAAAAAAGCGGAAATTTACAACACGGAAGCACGGAAGAGTTGCTACGACATTTTCGTACGATTTCGCATTCGGAAACGGAAGAAGAATTCGATTCCGCTCTCGAAACATTGTACGAAAGCGACCTCTGGAAGCTAAATGGTAAAGTACAGACGTACTTTACTTCCGTTTGGCTTCCGGAAAAGAAACGTTGGGTCGATTGTTATGCGGAGAAGCCGTTAGTTATCGATACTTCGTCGATCGACGACGAAATCGAAAACCAAAATAAGATCTTGAAGGACGGTTATTTGAGGCGCGTGGCGGCCGAAACGTCGATTTCTCTTGCCGATATGATAAAAATCGTGATTGATCAATATTTGGTCGAATCGTATCGCGTCTATTGCGAGGAGAACCTCGAATCGGCAACCGAAATCGAGGAATACGAGGAACTGCCGCAGTTTTTGAACAATAGTCCGCTGCCGTTTATAAGGCACGTTATCGAACGGTATTTAGCGGCAAGAGTCGAATATTCTGCGAGCGACGTCGCAATCGTAAGCGATAATATCGTGAACGTCCGTAGCGTTCTCGATAGCGAGACCGGCGAACACGTTCTCGATTACGATACGGTCAGTTGTACTTGTGCCGATTTCCGGCAATATCATTGTCCGTGCAAACATTTTTGCGCTGCGTTTTTGTACGCGGAAGGTTACGGCTTCGATAGGTTACCAGAAGTTTATAGAAACAATCCGCTCGTGAGATTGATCGAACCGACGGAAACCGGTTACGACGAAGAAGAGCTACCCGTGACGGAAGAAAGTTCTTCCGCTCTGGCCGAAGCCGTAACGGAAGCGGACGATTCTAACGTACGTACTTTAGAATCTTCTTCTTCGGCCGCCGACGTTTTAGACTCGTCTACGGTCCAAGGAGAAGATTCTAAAGTAGGTTTAGTTGTTGGTGTCGTCGAGAGTTGCGACGAGAAAGAGCAAGTGAGCGAAGAACTGGAAAATCAAGAACCGAATAACGAGAACACGGTCGAAAAACTTCAAGAGTCGATCCGCGATATCGCGAGGGATGTGATTAAAATGTCGTATTCGAGTACGGATTTGGATCTGATGGAACGAACTAGATATTTTCTTTTGAGTGGTGCGAATTTACTTCGTAGTGGACTTAAACAGCGAGGAGGAGACGATTTCGCAGAAACGATTTTGAGAAAAAGGCCTCGGCTCTCTTTGAATTTCTTTTCAACAAACAAGAAAAATAAATAAATATTTATTTAAAAAGTATTTTTTTTTTAATTTGTTTAAAATTTTTGTTTATTCATTAAAAAATATGTAATTAAAAACTTTGAAAATAACTTTTTAAAAGTTGTAAATGGGCGCCAAATAACAGTTCAGTTTATTTCTGTTTTTAAAATTCTACATTGTAAATTGACTTCGAAAAATCTCCATAAAGAGCGCTAGCATCGTTTTTCTATTGAACCCATAGACACCAATTTTAAAGAAAAAAACGTTAATTTTTTAAATCCACAGTCGTGGCGGCAATATGTTTGTTTTGCATATTTAAAGTTGTCCAATTTTAATTTTTCAAAGTGCAATGTGTACCTTGAATATATGCTGATTGAGTGATAGAATGACAAAAAATTGCTAAGTGTGGTTCTATTTTTAAAAAATATTTCAAAATCGCGAATTTCTAACTCTTATGTTAAACTCCATTGAGTACGCCCAATTAAGAAAAAACATCCATTAAAATGCTCGTAAAAATACGTAAAAATAATTTTAAAAAAACAGAAAAAAATCAGTACGTGCGCCAATGTGTTGGCTTCACTGTGGTTTAATTGTATTTTTTTAAAATTATTTTTACGAGCATTTTAATGGATGTTTTTTTCTTACAAGCGCGTACTCAATGGAGTTTAACATAAGAGTTAGAAATTCGCGATTTTGAAATAGTTTTTAAAATTAGAAGCACTAAATTACCAATTTTTTGTCATTATATTACTAGATCAGCATATATTTCAGGTGCACATTGCACTTTGAACCATCAAAATTGGACAACTTTAAATATGAAAAATAAACATTGCCGCCACGACTACTGTGTATTTTAAAAATTAACGTTTTTTTTTTAGAAAAACGATGCTAGCGCTCTTTGTGGAGATTTTTCGAAGTAATTTTGCCATGTATCCTTTTAAGCAGAATATTATATATATATATATATTAAGCCAAGTCTGTCTGGCGATGTGTAACACTGTACAAACAAGGACCTTCAGTATTTGAATGAAATAGTTAAACTAGAGTGGTCTGTCATACATGACGGGTTACCCCACTAGTATTTTAATACGGGACTGGCTCACTACAGCTAACTGGGTCACTACAGCTACTAGGCTCACTACAGCTACTAGGGTCACTACAGCTACCAAAAAGAAAATATAGACCTTTATTTCATCAAAAGGGTCACTACAGCTACCGAGGGTCACTACAGCTACCAAAAAATATAGACCTGTTTATTTATCAATATGTTTAGTTTAGATTACATTCGGTTCAGTTAGGTTTCATTATGTTCAGTAAGGTTCGGTTAGGATCGGTTAGGTTTGGTTAGGATCGGTTAGGTTCAGTTAGGATCGGTTAGGTTCAGTTAGGTTTGGTTAGGATCGGTTAGGTTCAGTTAGGATCGGTTAGGTTCAGTTAGGTTTGGTTAGGATCGGTTAGGTTTGGTTAGGATCGGTTAGGTTCGGTTAGTATCAGTACTTTTTGGTTCGGATCGTTAAGGTTCGGTTAGGTAAGGTTCGGTTAGGTTATGGAGAAAGGGTTATTTTTTTTAGCTGTAGTGACGAGAAAGTGATAAAAAAGGTCTATATTTTGTCCCCCTATTTTTTGGTAGCTGTAGTGACCCTTTTGATGAACAAAAGGTCTATTAATTTTTTTGGTAGCTGTAGTGACCCAAGTAGCTGTTCTCCCCTTAGTAGCGCTTGTGAGCCTTGGTAGCTGTAGTGACCCCCAACCTTTTAATACTTGTCAATATAGTTTATTTTGAAAGATATCAACATAAAAGTACCGTGATGCAGTACATTACGTACATTCTAGTTTCTAACACTTTCAATTTTCTCTTTAGTGTTGGTATTCTGAAACTGCAGAAAATAACCAAAAGTTCAAAAATCAGCTGTTCAGAAAACATCATAAGTAAGTTTTGTAGTTTCTCTTAATTTTGCTCCTGAAAAACAAACTCATTTAATAGTAGACCTATAGACCTTTTGATGTTGGTGGTTATTTTAAGAGAATTCAGTATTGACAAACTAGGATGGACAAGCCCGGAATTGAACCAGGTTTTTTTAAAAAGAAAAAAACGATGTGCGTTGCGTGGAACGACGCTCTCAACGGTTCAGCGCTTCCCGTTCCCATTACACTTCAATTGTCGTCTGATCTGAGTGAACCGAAGCAGTCTAACTGCGTTATTATTTCGGACACTTTGACTGCCGGACACTTTGCCGGTCTTACGAGTGTCGTAATCTAATTATGAGGCTTACTGCTACTTCGAAATTCAACTTCAGAAACAGGATTTACATTGGCGGCAGACGCGCCTCAAATGTAAACCGTAATTACTAAGTAGCCGTTCAGAACCGCAGATGGCTTTTTTTTTAAAACCATCTCATGTCGTTGCAATTTGTGGTTGCGGCGGACAGTTTCCTCTCCCGAAACAGCCGCACTAATAGCTCGGCGTCGATCGACGACCACCACAACGCCTCCAACAAGAGAGAGAGCAATTCCCAGCAGTGGTCTCGAACCCGTGTCGTCTGCACAGCGGGCGGAGACGCTACCAACACGCCACACGCACATCTAGCAATCTATAATTTTCCAATCTTTAACGCCGTCTCTGCCACCTTTTAGTAGTAGCTAGAAATATTCTAGTCATTAACGACGTCTGCGCCACCTTTCAGTAATAACAAGAAGCATTGAAAAAATGTATCGACTGCAGCGCCAATGACAACAAGCGGCCAATGTCCGTAATTCATTTCTCGATTGGCGTTGATGGAAGTCGGTCGTGTTTTTTGACGTTTCCGCATGAATTTTCCGCAATTTTTTCGTTATATTCAGTTCGTTATCAATTTAAAAGTGTTTAAAATGTGTTCAGTGACATCATTTAATCCTGTACGACGTAATTTAACTGTTAAAAGGTGGTAAAAATAAGTTAAAACGTATGTTTTCTTTTAGTAATTAAGATGATTTCGTTGTCGATTTGCACTTTGAACTTTGTTCTGTTTGTTTAACGATAACGATAAGATGAGAACAACGTTTAAACGTGTTTTACAGGCGGTGACTTTAATCAGTTTCGTCGTTTATATGGGTCAAATGTTAATAGGACCCTCGGTGACGACGGATTTGACCGTTTTAGGAGGTTCAGAAACGGCGACGGAACGAAATCAGGCAAAACTTTTAGGCGGAAAACTTCCGGTCGAAGACGGTGAAGAACGTTTGACGCCTTCGCGCAGCGCTGATGATTCTGTTGCTCGCGAAACGAACCGCGCTCTGTTCTCGTTAAGCGCGTCACGCGACAATAATAATGTTATTGATGAAAGTGTTGGTGATGAGAAAGAGAAGCTGAAACAGCGTCATTCGAACAAATTAGACTTAAATGATGTTTTCATTAGCGTTAAAACGACTAAAAGTTTTCATAAAAGTCGTCTTGACGTTATTCTTAAGACGTGGTTTGCGTCAGTAAGACAACAGGTAAATATCTGAAGGTTATTTTTTTTTTTTGCGATTAGCCTCTATGTACAGGCTTTTTGTACAGCTGTTTTGCATAATAGCGCGCTTTCCGCGCGGTTTTGTATGTACCAAATAATCTATGTGTCTTTTCTTGGAGGCTAGCGGATTATAATTGTATGATTGCTCTGAAAAATGAAAACTGAAAAATTAGCAGAAATTTTCGGTAAAGTGCAAGAAAAATATCAAAAATATTGTAGAATTCTACAGAAAAATGAAAGAAATTGACATACGTTTGCATTAAATTGCATAAAAATGATTGAAAACTACAGGAAACTGACAGAAATGACAGCTAAACTGCTAGAAACAAATTGAAATATGCTGGAAATTTGTATAAATTTTGTAGCAAATTGCAAGAAACTTGTTAGGAATGTGAGAAAATGTTGTAGAATTCAGAATTCTGCACGAAATTTATAGAATTCTGCATTAAACTTGCATACATTCCAGCTAAACTGCTATGAACTGGCAGAAATCTTTCAGAAAATGATAAAAAAACTTGTAGAAATATCGGAAAAAAATGGCTGAAATCTACAAGCAACTTGTAGAAATATCGGAAAAATGGCAGAAATCTACAAGCAACTTGTAGAAATATCGGAAAAAATGGCAGAAATCTACAAGCAACTTGTAGAAATATCGGAAAAATGGCAGAAATCTACAAGCAACTTGTAGAAATATCGGAAAAATTGGCATAAATCTACAAGCAACTTGTCGAAATATCGGAAAAATGGCAGAAATCTACAAGCAACTTGTAGAAATATCGGAAAAATGGCAGAAATCTACAAGCAACTTGTAGAAATATCAGAAAAATGGCAAAAATCTACAAGCAACTTGTAGAAATATCGGAAAAATTGGCAGAAATCTACAAGCAACTTGTAGAAATATCGGAAAAATGGCAGAAATCTACAAGCAACTTGTAGAAATATCGGAAAAATGGCAGAAATCTACAAGCAACTTGTAGAAATATCGGAAAAATGGCAGAAATCTACAAGCAACTTGTAGAAATATCGGAAAAATGGCAGAAATCTACAAGCAACTTGTAGAAATATCGGAAAAATGGCAGAAATCTACAAGCAACTTGTAGAAATATCGGAAAAATGGCAGAAATCTACAAGCAACTTGTAGAAATATCGGAAAAATGGCAGAAATCTACAAGCAACTTGTAGAAATATCAGAAAAATGGCAGAAATCTACAAGCAACTTGTAGAAATATCGGAAAAATTGGCAGAAATCTACAAGCAACTTGTAGAAATATCGGAAAAATGACAGAAATCGACAAGCAACTTGTAGAAATATCGGAAAAATGGCAGAAATCTACAAGCAACTTGTAGAAATATCGGAAAAATTGGCAGAAATCTACAAGCAACTTGTAGAAATATCGGAAAAATTGGCATAAATCTACAAGCAACTTGTAAAAAAAAAATTCTACCTTAAACTTGTAGGTCTACTAATTTGTGGAAATTACAGAAAAATGTTAGAAAACTTGCAAAAATATGCTATAAACTTAAAAGAAAATGTACATAAAAATGAGAAAAAAATGGTAGAAAATTAGAAATATCAGAAAAAAAAATTGTAGAAAATTAGAAATATCAGAAAAATTGTAAAAATCTGCATTATTGTAGTTTCTGTAAATTACTACGAGTTTAAATTGCCAAAAAATGGCAGAAATCTATTGGAAAAATGATTAAAATATAGAAATCTCTGCAAGAAACTTGTACTAATTTGAGGAAAATGTTAGAAACTGGCTGAAAAAAAAATATACAACAATGAAAAAATTATAATCCTGTATTTTCTGTAAATTTAAACAGTTAAAAATGGCAGAAATATGTAGGAAACTTGCAGAAATGTACAAGCAATTTGTTTAAAATAAAAATATAGATTAAACTTGTATTAATTTTTCAGAAATTTACACTTAAATTTATCAATATAAACTTAATCTATAGAAATATCTGAAAAAAAAATTGTACAAATCTTGATTACATTTCAATGAAATTACAATAAATTGGTTAAAATTTACAGAAAACTTTGTAGAAAATCTACAGGAAAACGGCGACAAGAAGCCACAATAGAAACCATGTAGTGTGGAGGAGCCCACAAATCAATTGTACTTGAAATTCGCAACGGAATTCTGTTCTCCTCCTCCCCCCCCCAATATTTTTTTTTTCCTCAAAAACTTTCTAAAAGACTAGAAAGAAAGAAAAAACCTATTCAAATATAGAAAAGTCACATCAATTCAAATTTAGATTTGTCATCCTATTTAAATTTGTTTGGTGGGACATTATTAAGGAAACTGAGGGGTGGGGGAGGGAGGAGGAAGTGGGTGAGAAGAGGGGTGGTTTTAGAGGGTGGGTCGTGGTGATGGTGGTGGGTCAAAATTTATAAGCTTTTCTGATTGTGAGAAAACTTTTTGAATGTCAGATTCAAAAGAAGTTTTTTTTTTTTCCCACCAGAGACTAGTTTCACATTTTCAGTGAATATTTTTAAATTATAAAGGTTTCGGGTTTTTTCTGCTTCTGATTCTGCTCTTGCTGCTGCTGCTGCTGGTATTACTTTTGTATGGTGTTGGCCCTTCTACTATTCAAAATTCAGAATTTTCTTTTCTTTTCTCTCTATTTGAACTCATCACTTTTCCAAAATCTCCCACCCTCCCCCTTTTTTGAAGTTCTTTTGTCTAACCTCCCCCTTTTTTTTTGTCCGCAATCAAGCAACCCGAAATCCGGGCATACATTTATTTTTCCGCAACAGACACACAAACACAAAATGGCATCCATTTTATTTCAATATTGAGGTTGTCAAAAGAGGGGACAAAGGGGGAAGGGGACGTCGAAACATATAAAGTAGAGGAGGAGGAGGGGGGGAGGGGAGTTTTCTAAAAACTCTCAATTTCACCCTCAGTAATACTCTTATCATGACAACAACCAGATTGTGTGAAACATATTTTACTAGTAACTGCTTTTTATTTGAATTTGGAACTTTTAACTGGTGGTGCTGGTAGTGGTTTTCAAACAGGGGGACGAGAAGGAGGAGATGGAAAGGAGGGGGGCGGGGGAATCAGGAGGGTTTATTAAAGCATTGTTCACACAGAAGCAACATTTATAGTTGACCTTTTGTTTTGAAATAAGTTGCCATAAACATGAAGTAACAACAAGAGGGGAAACATTTGTGTCTACATTGGAAGAAACATGTTGCGGACACAAAACTGTTTGGCAATTAGTTTGCTCAACTCCTTTTAAATCTACTGTCTGCACAAAGGCAACAAGTAGGAACATTTATGTGGGACGTTTGTTTCAAGAAAGTTGCTGTAAATGTGAAATATGTTGCAACATGAGAGGAAACAGTTGTGTCCACATAGGAGAAACATGTTGACACAGACTGTTTGGCAATTAGTTGCACATTTTTTTTTTCTAATCGACTGTCCACACAAAGGCAACAAGTAGCAACATTTATGTTGACGTTTGTTTAAAAGAAGTTGCTATAAAATTAACATGAAACATGTTGTGACAACTTCCAACAAGAGAAAACATTTGTGTCACCATAAGAGAAACATGTTGCTGACACAAACTGTTTGGCAATTAGTTGCTCTACTTTTAAATCTACTGTCCGCACAAAGGCAACAAGTAGCAACATTTATGTTGACCTTTGTTTTAAAGAAGTTGCTATAAAATTAACATGAAACATGTTGCGACAACTTGCCAACAAGAAATCGCGAACCGATTAAACCTGTTCCGAACCGAGTAGAAACGGTTCGATTCTACCTGTTGCCACCTCTATTTGCCAATTCCAAAATATTGCCTCGTGTGTGGACAGGGTTTTTAAAGTGAAAACTCAATTTAAGGAAACTTCAACTTTTAAACTCTCTAAATAAGGTTTCAACCTAAAAGAAAAACATTGTTCAAAGAGAGAGAGAGCTCGATAAAAGACGGTTTATATATTTTGGAACCTTGTTCAGAGAGTTTTTTAGGGAGCCCTGTAAAGGGCATGCGAGATTTTTTTGTTTTTTAAATCACGACATACACAGGCAATTAGAAATCGGGACATACAGAAGTTGTCTCCGCCTTTTTTATGACGAACGGCAACTTCTAATTGGTTGGATATGTAGTTTGACGTCACATGCTCCGACGTCGAACCACACAACAAACCATTTAGAAGTTGCCGGTCGTCATAAAAAGGGCGGAGCCAACCTCTGTGCGTCCCAATTTCTAATTGCCTGTCGACATACCGACTTTTAATCTCGACATGTCGACTTTTTAATTTCTTTTATTCGGTCATGTTGTGCGCATCATAACTCTAATAATTAAATGATTGCTGCAACAAGAGGGCGCTTTTGATAATTTAATTATTAAGAGTATGATGCGCGCAACATGGCATAATTAACATGGCCGAATAAAAGAGATTACAAGTCGACATGTCGAGTTTTTAAAAAAAAAAATAAGTTGACATGTCGAGATTAAAATTTTGTTTTTGTAAAAGTCCTCTGCAGGGCTCCGTAGTTTTGAGTTGATGTTTTAAGTAAATAAAAAATCCATTTGAAATTTTTAAGGTGTAAAAACAATTTGCAGTAAGTTATTTTTGTCAGGTAACAAACTCTAGGAGGGTTCCCTTTTTTTTTACTCCTTTTAGTGCTGCAAATTGCAAAGAGAGAGAGAGAGGGAGGGAGGGTCCTTTAGAGGCGCTTCTTATAGGCCTATATTGAATTAATTTGAAACTAGAAGAAGGAACGTAAAAAAAGAGATGCTTTTCAATGAAGATGATGGTTATCTTTGAAAATGAAACATTTTAGTGTTGTTTTAATTGAAAAATAACTAAATCCGTGAAAGGATTCAAAAAATACTTGTTTTTTTATTAGAGTCGCTACCTTTAGAAATGGAAGCTTGTGACGTCACAGAGGTGCGTTGATAAGAAGAAAAAACAACATAGAACATAAATCATGTTTTCTGATAGATAGGAATGGTGATATTTTGAGAAGAAAAGAAGAATCGAAATAGGGTGGTTGTAGGTCTACGGTATTTTTTTTTTAAAAATATCGATATTTGAAAATATATTATTGAAAAATCGAAAAATCGAAAATATTATTTTTATCCGCAAAATTGAAAATATCGAAAGAGAAAAATAAAACGTAAAAATCGAAAATATCGTTATAACGGAAAACCGGAAATGTTGTCATAAAGGAATATCGAAAATAACGTTAATTATTTTATTTGAAAGCTTCTCTTATTTTAACCGGTTACTTGATAGCCGCCACTGTTAAATGTATTACTGCGTTTGTGAAAGTAATACATTTCAAAATGGCGTTTGTAAACGGTTACTTGATAGCCGCCATTTTGGGATTTATTACTGGGTATGTGAAAGTAATACATTTCAATGTGCGGCGGCGCCGCCGCACATGCGCAGAAAAATTCTGTCACAAGTTAATTGATCAGTTTCCCTTCAGTATGTCTCCTTATTCTGTGACCAGGGGGGAGAACAGCTACTTGAATCACTACAGCTACCAAACAAATATAACCCTTTCCCCCTAACCTAGCCTAATGAAACCTAACCGAATCTAACCTAAACTAAACTTAATGACCCTGTAGTGACACTAGCGTTAGCCCATTAGAATTTGCAGAGCGCATGCGTATTGCCATCTTATCGTTTTATATAGGAAAGTGATTGCAGATTTGCGTTAGCAGCGCCATCTATTGATCACCAATGGAAACAATAGATGGCACTGCTAGCGTGCATCTACAATCGTTTTCCTATATAAAACAATAAGATTGTAATGCGCATGCGCTCTGCAAATTCTAATGGGCGTAATTTTACGTTTTTTACGCGATTTTTACGTTTGAAGTGACCGTATTTGGAAAAAAGGACAATATGATTGGTAGCTGTAGTAAGCCAGTCACGAAGCAACTCTCTCCTACTGTCCTTTGTTCCATTGCAGCACTTGTAGTCATTTTCAAACGCAGTCGCTTGAGAGTTGCGACGCTACTTTTGTGACTTTGCTAAAGTGCGAGACTTCTCACAGTAGTAGTTGCTTCTGTATTCAATTGTTAAGCGTGTAATTGTTTAACATGACAATAGGTCACGAAATAATGTGAATAAATTATGTAAATGAGTTCCTTTATGAAGATTTATGTCCACTGGATGTAAAAACACGTTGATATAATTCACCATTGTGTTTGAGGTCATTCAGGTTAAATGGATAGAAAGAGACAAATAAATAAATGAAATATGGTGTGTGTGAATGTTATTATTGGACAAGGTGTGATTATTATGATGCATTCTGGGAGGTGTTGTAATAAATAAACAAATTGCGCGTAAAAGCATAACTTAAACTTTTAAAAAATCACCTTAATTTTTGTCTAATTACGCAATTTAGTGATTTTTGTACGAAATCTTTACAGGCAGTTAGAAATCGGTCAGAACTTCAGTTGGCTCCGCCCCTTTTTATGACGAACGCAACTTCTAATTGGTTGGTTATGTAGTCTGACGTCGCATGAACCGCCCTTTTCAACGTCAGACTTCATAACCAGCCAATTAGAAGTTACCGGTCGTCATAACAAGGGCGGAGCCGACTGAAGTTCTGACCGATTTCTAACTGCCTGTAAATCTTTCATTTCAAAATATGGAGGTCGTAAAATTGTCCGAAGTTTCTCGAATTCTCAATCTTTCAAGAGTTATAGGGACAACCGTAACTTTAATCCCGCCTTTTGCATAATTTGCACTAATTGCACTAATTTTGCACTAATTATTTATAAAATGAACTGAAAAACTATTCAAAAAGGGAATGAGAAAAATATGGAGAGAAAAAAAGGTCTCAGTTGCGTGCATTCGATAATAATAATGATGATGATGATGGGCCTGAATGGAGAGGGGGAAAAGAAGAAAGTTCGGAAACAACTTCTATTACCCCAGGGTTAATAAAATGCATGTAAGGAGGAAGAAGAGGAGGAGGAGGGAGAACACAGCGAGCGTCACGGTAGCTGAAAAATAAGCAGCAGCACCAGCCACACTCACACTCACAAAAAAGCGCCACACCACCCCTTCTTATTATGGTTCCCCCCTTCCCCTTAGACCATGTAAGAGGTGGGTTGTCTCCCCCCCCCCCTCTTCTACTATTTTATTTTCCTATGGTGGCTTCTACATTTCAACTTCTTCAAAAAAAAAAAAACTTCAAACTTCCATTTTTTTGTTGTTGAGAAAATAAAAAAAAAATGTTGATTGACATTTTCTTAGCAGCTGGTTTCGTTTCTCGTTGTACAATTTCATGTCCACATTCTTTTTCGCTTCACTTGGCAGCCAATTTAGTTATTTTTTTGTTCTCTTGAGAAGTTTTTTTTTTTTTTGGTATTGAAACCACTGAGTGAGAAGGGAATATTTGCAGCCATTTTTGTAGGGGCCACTGAAGAAAAAAATAACCGCCAAATAGAGGGTGGCAACGGGGCAGAATCGAACCGTTTCTACTACAGGAAATTAGAAATCGGGACAAACTGAAGTTGGCTCCGCCCCTTTTATGACGAACGCCCTTGTCAACGTCGAACCACACACCAAACCAATTAGAAGTTGCCGGCCATCATAAAAAGGGCGGAGCCAACTTTCTGTTCGTCCCGATTTCTAAATGTCTGCCGTTGCCACCTCTTTTAACAGGCAATTAGAAATCGGGACGAACAGAGGTTGGCTCCGCCCTTTTTCTGATGGCCGGCTACTTCTAATTGGTGTGGTTCGACGTTGAAAAGGGTGGAGCGTGTGATGTCAGACTACATAACCAACCAATTAGAAGTTGCTTTCTAAATGCCTGTATGAACTTCCTGTTAGCTGATCGTAATGGCTTCCACAATTTGGACACAAAGGAAGTTTTGAAAACTTGATTGGAAAGTTGTAAAGTCACACACCAGAAGTTGGATTGCAAGTTGAATTTTATTAAAAGTGGAAGTTAGAAAACAAGAAAAGTCCATAGATATTATTAGCAAGTCAAAAGCTGTAGTATCCAATCACAACCTAGAATCTGCAATTTAGCTGCACTATCCTGAACAGTAAGGTTGTTGTAAGCTTGTAATGTATCCGAAGCAGGCCGATTTTGACAAGTCTGAAATTTATTTTATGATAACCCCCTCAAAAGAGGGTCTGGGCCGATCCTGGATAGAATGCAATACCAGGCCAACCCGTGGCAGAAGTGAGGCAAGCCTCATACTTTCCACCTGATTTCAAAAATCAGTTTAACATACTGGTATATCAATGATATACAAGTCAGCTGTTAGACTAACTAGAACAGATACTACACTTTGATCTTAGCCATGAGGCCGAGAAGCGATACAGATACCGTTCTCGGTACCACTATATCGCAAAAATGGAACCACTCTTAGATTGGTGAATGGTAAAAACACTTTTTTCTTGATAAATCTCAAGAAAATCTATTAAAAATTGGTCCAAACTTCCAAAAAAATGTCTATGGAGCATTTGCCCACTACAGTGGCGCCATCTATGTGATCAAACCCAAAATAAATATCTATTCAGCCACCTTAAGTATGTTTTTTATTTAAATAATGTTTTTTTAATCAAATGGGAGCTTTTGATACAGGCAATTAGAAAACGGGATGAACAGAAGTAGGCTCCGCCCTTTTTATGACGAACGGCAACTTCTAATTGGTTTGTTGTGGGGTTCGACGTTGAAAAGGGCGGAGTATGTGACGTTAGACTCCATAAACCAACCAATTAGAAGTTGCCGGTCGTCATAAAAAGGGCGGAGCCAACTTCTGTTTGTCCCGATTTCTAATTGCCTGTGCCTTTGATTTGCATATTTTACAAATGGCTGAATATTTTTTTTCCAAATGAAGAGTCTTAATGTGGCTGTTTTTTTTTTTCTGTTCTTTTGTTGCAGACTTATTTTTTTACGGATGCCGAAGACGAGGAGTTTCAAAGACGAACAGGTAATAATAATAATAATATACATAATAATAACAAGGCTCTCTTTCGGTTGGAGGATTTTTTTTTTGTTTTATTCTTCTCACTTTGGGGTTATTTTCGTGAGCCATAATTACATTTATTTATTTTTTGTTTCAGGTGGCCATTTAATTAACACGAATTGCACCTCGTCACACAACAGGTGATTTTGTTACCAACACTTCTTCATTGTTTTTTTCATTTGTTCTTCTTTTGTCACTTGTTACTTTATAGAATCGATATTTGAATTTGAATAATTACTCTGCAAGCAGCGCAAAAGACAGGCAGTTGGGCGCAGCCAGAAAAAAAAAATACTCTTGCCCCGCCCTGTTATGAGCATCAGACCAATACCAAACAGAATCAAACGCGTAATAAGCCTAAATAACCAATCAGAACAAACTTTTCTGACTGCGCCCAACCTGTTTCTGCCCAAAAGGGTCTTAATGACAGAGGGAGCAATGTTGTACAAGTAAAGCAGTTGTCAAAGAAACACGCATCTCTGCTCAGCACTAACTTTTCGTTTACCCCGCCCTCTTTTATGAGCGTCAGACCAAATAACAAACCAATTAGAAATTGATGACGCTCATAAAAGGGGGGGGGGCGGGGCAAACGAAAAGTTAGTGCTGGGCACAACTGCCTGTGTCGAAGAAACCAAGTAAATCCGAATCCTAAAAGGTTCTCGAATCCTTCGATTCTCCCGAATCTCTCGAATCCTTCCGATAAAAATCATATATTATTCATTAAGGAGATAGAAATAAATGAAATAAATATTAGATATTAAATTATTATTGGTGATCCGGGTCTGACCACCGAAATCGCAACAATCGCCGGTTTTTTTTTTGTTAGTCAACGCTTCTATTGGACTTCAATGGAGTTCAAACTAATTTTACCAAAGTTTTTAACAGTTTTTTTTAAGGTTAGGATTCAAAAGATTCGAAAGACGAAAAAAGCTCGAAGATTCGAGTTTACGAATCTCGAATATTTTTCAAGATTCGTGGGATTTTAATGGCCCATCCCTACTGAAAACGAAACTAAACAAGTTCTGACTTGTTCAAACCTGCAGTTCTGATTTGGACGAGCAAAATTGTCGTGACACGATTCAATTTGATTCGAAACTATAAAGCCGCTATTACACTAGCAACCTCTCCAATGCAATTCGACTTGCAACTAGAACTTTGTAATGAACTTCTATATCACATTTTATGCAACCTAGTTCCCCCAATCAATTTTTTAAAATCTTTTTTGAAAAATAAAAATGGCGTCCAGACAACAGGCAAAACATTATTTACACGACGATTAGCCCCTAACAGGAAGTTTATAAACCGGAAGTCATGAAACCGGAAATTCATTCAAAGTTCTGATGTCATTTCCGGCAAATGGCCCGATTGGTTGTTTGTCAGAAAGATTACTTTGAAAAGTCTCTCAAAGTTGAACCTGTGCAACTCAATGAGACTTGAGTTTGACACTTAGTTAAAATGAAAATTTTATCAAGTTGCATGACGTCATATCACACTATAAACAAGGAAGTTGCAATGTCACATTGTACATTTTATTGCATTAAAAGTTACTAGTGTAATAGTGGCTTAAGCCCCTATCACACTATGAACCTCCAATGCAATTCAACTTGCAATGCAACCTGTGATGTGACTTGCAACTAGAACTTTGTAATAAACTTCTATATCACACTATTACGACCTCTAGTTCCCAATCAAGTTTTCAAAACTTCGTTTATGTCAAGGGGCCGACACATTCTGGTGAATCTCGTACGATATATCGGAAGCCATTTTACTTTTAATCATCCGCGTTTTACTGAATTTTAAAATTTCAATTCTATTCTGGATTATCCAAGTAAAAATGCAGCTAAAAAGTAAAATGACTTTTCATCCACACGAGGATCTGCTGGGAATCTTAGAGTGAAAATCGTACATGATTTTCTTCACTGTCTGCCTCTCCCTTGGTTGGTGTCCATATTGTGATCAAACTAACAGGAAGTTCATAAACCGGAAGTCATGAAACCGGGATTTCGTTCAATGTTACAGAGGTCATTTCCGGCAAACGGCCTGATTGGTTGTTTGTCAGAAAGTTTACTTTGAAAAGTCTCTCAAAGTTGAACCTGTGCAACTCAATGAGACTTGAGTTTGACACTTAGTTAAAAGGAAAATTTTATCAAGTTGCATGACGTCATATCACACTATAAACATTGAAGTTGCAATGTCACATTGCACATTTTATTGCATTAAAAGTTGCTAGTGTAATAGCGGCTTAAGCTCGAACAGTCTTCCAACAGATCTATTTCGACAGTTTTTACTCGTAATGTGAACATGCAAAATGAGTACGGACTCGTCGTCGTCGGAGGAGGAACTCATTTTGCGAGTTAACATTACGAGTAAAAACTGTGTCGGACTTACGACAGGTCGTCGTGAAGACACTGAAGAGTGTTCAACTTCACGACACACGACAAACCTAAACCGAACTTAACGAACTCTTCTTTAAATAAAACTAGTTGCGCGGATCATAAACAACAATAAAAACAACAGCAATTCTTTATTTTTAATAAGTGACAACCTGAAGTTTTTAAAAAAAAACACAGCATGAAAGAAAAGTGAAAAACATGGAACTGTTTTGTTATTTGTAGTAATTTTTTTATTATTATTTACTATTTCAGAAAAGCCTTATGTTGCAAAATGTCTGTGGAATTTGACACTTTCATGGACAGTAATAAAATGTAAGTTTTAAATCTTTGTTTTCTCTCTCTCTCTCTCTCTCTCTCTCTCTCTCTCTCTCTCATAAAAAACAGCTCCGAAAAAAATTAATATTCTTTCTCTCTTTCTGTGTTCTGAGAGAGTGACTCTCGGAAGTTTTTGTTGCTCGAAGCGATGTTGCATTAAGTTTAGCTCAAAAAAAGAGTAGTTCAGTAGCTGCCTGAATTGAGGCACACGACCAACAAAAAAATTCTACCTTTAAAAAGGTAGACACAGGTAGGGGAGGAGTCAAGAAGGTGGAGAGAGAGAGAGAGAAATGGAGGGGAGTTCACCTCTCGAGGGCAGGTCATTCTCTACTCTTGTCTCTCTATCTCGATGGAGGAACTACTGAGAGAGGGTTTGAGGAGAAAAGGGCTGAAGGGAAGGAGGAGGAGGAGGAGGACTCGAGGGAGAGAAGAAATCGTCCGAAGGTTAAACTCAAAAATCAAGTTTTCTCGTGCTCGGAATAGTTAATGAAGCCGCCAGGTGGTGGTTTTTCTGTAACTACGAAAATTAAAGGTGGAGTCGACAGTTTTGAGAAAATAAAGTCACTTGATTTTGATCTACGAATTCAAAAATGAAGGCAAACCCCTCCTCACCTTCTTATTTCAAGATGGCCGTCATTTTTTTTTTCTCCTAAAATAACTTAAGTTTCGAAAAGCCGGGTCCAGAATTAGAAAGAGAACAACGAACCGAACACTGTTCGTGAACAGTGTGGACGGTTATCCGAACATTTTTTCTCTGTAACAAAATGTGTTCGTTGTTTGCCTGTTCGGCACCGATCTACCGATTGTCCGTTTTTGGCACCGTCACATCATAGGATGTGTTCGTGTTCAGGCCAGGAATAGTTTGGACGTCTCGGCGAACATTTTTTTCCTCCCGAACATCCAGTCATTGGCGGTTCTGAAAGTAACTGAGGTTACCAACCCGAGAACACGTTGCGAATATGTTCCGCAAACACGTTCTGTTCAAAGTTTGGACACTCCAGCAACAGCAAAAAAAAAAAAAAAAGAACAAACAAACATGTTCTTTGGAATTGCTCGCGAACAGTGTTCGGTTCGTTGTTTCAAAATACATTTTTTTAATCAGACAAAAATTTAAAAAAGTTAGGTCGTTTTCAAAACTACGGAGCCCTGTAAAGGACAAGCGAGATTTTTTTTTTTTTTTAAATCTCGACATTTCGACTTTAATCTTGACATTTCGACTTTAATCTTGACATTTCGACTTTTAATCTCTTTTATTCGGCCATGTTAATTATGCCATGTTGTGCGCACCATACTCTAATAATGAAATTATTGCAAGCGCCCTCTTGTAGCAGCGATAATTTAATTATTAAGAGTATGGTGCGTACAACATGGCATAATTAACATGACCGAATAAAAGAGATTAAAAGTCGAAATGTCGAGATTAAAGTCGAAATGTCGAGATTAAAGTCGAAATGTCGAGATTAAAGTCGAAATGTCGAGATTAAAGTCGAAATGTCGAGATTAAAGTCGAAATGTCGAGATTTTGGAAAAAGTCGAAATTTCGAGATTAAAGTCGAAATGTCGAGATTCTGGAGAAAGTGGAAATGTCAAGATTTAAAAAAAAATCTCGCATGTATGTCCTTTACAGGGCTCCGTACAAAACTGATATAAAAAGCTTATTTTGAAAAATACCAACGTGTGACTGAGCTACTCTTCTAGTTTCTAAAACACTTTCTAGTTTCTTCTTCATTTTTTTTTTCAAAGACAATAAATAATGAAGAATTCGAGAGACAATTACACTTTAAAAACCATCTTAATTTACATATTTATTTTGCAAATGGCGGACTTGGTTGAATGGTTTTTTTTTTAAAAATGACATCCGTTTTTTTTAACAATTATTATCAGGATTCGGATTTTTATGCAAAATATCAAGCAAATGTTTCTCAATCTGTGGCCCAAGAGCCAGTTGTGTCGTCATAAGAACAACTACAATTATGACTTCTTCTAATCAAAAAGGCCTTGTTAGAGGATAGATGTCTGGTTACCATCAGTTGTCAACTAGAGTTCGAGCCTCTAACCAGGTGTTTCTGATTGAAAAAAAAAATCATAATTGTTGGTTGAACTTAAACGGGGGATTGTTACTACAGGCAATTAGAAATCGGGACAAACAGAAGTTGGCTCCGCCCTTTTTATGACGAAAGCAACTTCTAATTGGTTGGTTATATCGTCTGACATCATATGCTCCGCCCTTTTCAACGTCGATCCAAACAACAAACCCAATTAGAAGTTGCCGTTAGTCATAAAAAGGGCGGAGCCAACTTCTGTTTGTCCCTATTTCTAATTGCCTGTATTGTTACTGCACAATTGGCACTCGGGCCACAGATTGAGAAACATTTCGCTGTGATTTTTTTTTTTTTGCATAAAAATCCGAACCCTTAATCATTGATTATCTTTAATGAATGAAGTCTGAACGACTTCCCAAAGTCATTTCGGATAATTTTCATCTTTGTTTCGTCTGATTTGTTTCGGAATGTGCGTAGGAATTGGTCCTAAAAAGGAAAATAAAATAAAACAGCCTGAAGTTGAATTGAATATTCAATTTTGAGAGACAAATGTCTCGAATAATGTCAGTCACTCTTTTTCTCAGGTGATTTTATTCTGAAAAAAAAAATACCTTCTGGTTTTTTTTATTGTTTAATATTTACGATCCTTTTTTTTGTTGTTTGGAATGTGAACCATTTTGTCAACAAGCAAAAAATATAAGATTTTTAACATTTCAGGTTTTTATGGAGCTCTGCAGAGGACTTTTGGAAATATTTTTTTTTAATTTCGACATGTCGACTTTGGGCCATGTTAATTATGCCATGTTGTGTGCGCACCATACTCTATTAATTAAATTATCAAAAGCGCCCTCTTGTAGCAGCAATAATTTAATTATTAAGAGTATGGTGCAGTACACAACATGGCATAATTAACATGGCCCGAATAAAAGAGATTACAATTATAATTAGTACTCTGCTAGCAGCCAAATAGGCCTATGGCAGAGGGACATAAGCATTGTCAAGCACATATATAAAAACAAAATGAATATACAATTGTCCGTCCCACAAAAGAAAATTATCCCCATTCGCCACTTTCTCAGGAAGAGAGTTCCATTGTCTTATAACTCTGGGGGGGGGGGGAGACAAATAATATGAATCTGTCCTAGCAAAAACCTCCCTAATTTTCCTAGAGTGGTAAGCCCAGCCCATGTATAGTGCTTTATTGAAAGTCGATATGTTGAGAATAAAGTCGACATGTCGAGGAAATAGTCGACATGTCGAGATTCTAGAAAAAGTCGACATGTCGAGATTCTAGAAAAAGTCGACATGTCGAGATTCTGGAAAAAGTCGACACGTCGAGATTTAAAAGTCGACACGTCGAGATTTAAAAGTCGACATGTCGAAGATAAAGTCGACATGTCGAGATTAAAAAAAAGATCTCGCGTGTCCTTTACAGGCCTCCGTAGGTTTTGGAAGCTACTTTTTTGTTGTTGCTATCAGTAGTGTATAATATTTTATAAATTTTTTAGTTTCAAAGTTTGAACGACTTCAATTTATTTTTTTTCATCTGGGCTCCGTAGTATAGTAGAAGATATTTTTTTTAAAAATTTAATTAAGTTTTCTAGTTTGCTCCATTTCTTTTGTGTTCGGTGACCCTCCTCCTCCTCCTCCTCCTCCTCAAAACAACAACAACTTCAAAAAGTTGTTTGTTTCTTAATGGGGGGGGGGGACATTAATTATTATTTTATATTTTGAAACGTCTTTTAAAGAATCAACTTTTTTTTTCGGTTTTTGTCCAATTGGATTTTAAGACAAAAAAGTTGATCTTATCTTTTATTATTTAAAATCAAAGTCTCTCTCTTTTTTTAATTGGACTTTACATATTTATGAGTTTATTTTTTTTTAATGGACATTTAATAAATTTTACGAGCTACTAGTTATGAATTTTATAATTTGTAACATTAGGGAAATTCTTCTTCTTTATATGTAATGTTAAGAAGCAATTTTTGGCTTCTTCTTATTCGAAACAACTTCAGAAGTAAAATTTAAGGTGGCTTTATAGACGGCGCCACTGCAGTGGCTAATGCTGTGCTCCATAGACGGTTTTTTGTAAAATTTGGACGCAAAAACGTCAAGTGAACGGTTTTTTTTTTTAGAAACAACATTATGAAACAATTCAAATTGTTTTAAAAACTAGAATGGTAAAAGATGATGCTAAAAGTTTTTTCATGGCAATGTCTTACAAACTAAACAATTTTATAGTTCAGTTTGAAAAATGACCCATTTTTAAGTTTTTCCATTGACATTTCATGAAAAACTATTTTCGTCTTTTTTTCAAACTTATAAAAAGTTTATTTTGAAAGATATCATCATGAAAAAAACTTTTAGCAATATCACCAGCTATTCTAGTTTCTAAAACACTGATTTTTTTTTTCGTCATGTTTCTTCTGAAAAACGTTCGCTTGAAAAATAGAAGTTTTATTCTCAAAACCGCTGGTTGAAGGGGGGAGGGGGAAGAGACCTCCTATAGAACTTAATGGACGCTACAGTGGCGCCATCTCGAGGAGGGAAAAACAAAAATAAGTATTGTCGAAGCCACCTAGAAAGTTACAAACGACCTTTCGAGAAAGAGATTAAAAATCAAATTACTTAGAAAAGTAATTCAGCTACCCTTCTAGTTTCTAAAACACATCAAATTTATTCTTAAAAAAAACACCTGTAAAAAGACCAAAATAAAAATTTGAATGTCGTTTATTAGAGGAAGTGAGTTTCTTTTACATTTTCCGGGTTTTTTCCGGATGTTATCTGTGCAACAAATAATAGATAAAGGTTTCAATTAAGTTACAATTAATAACAGATTAGCCTCCCCCCCCCCCTTACCTTCACCCCCTTTAACTCAATGGAAGAACAATAGGCAACTTTTAAAGTTGATTTCCTTTTGTTTTCATTCCATTGTTATTTTAATTGTTTGCTAAATCAAAGCAAATGCTAAACTCATCAAAAATGTACATAAGAACTTCCTATAAAAAATTCATAGGTATGGCACTAAGTTTGACTTAGCAATCATTAAGGTGGCTGAATAGATATTTTGTTTTTGGTCCTCTCAGTAGACACGCAATTAGAAAACGGGACGAACAGAAGTTGGCTCCGCCCCTTTTTATGACGAACGCAACTTCTAATTGGTTGGTTATGTAGTCTGACGTCACATGCGCCGTCCTTTTCAACGTCGAATCACACTATAAACCATTAGAAGTTGCCGTTCGTCATAAAAAGGGGCGGAGCCAACTTCTGTTTATCCCGTTTTCTAATTGCCTGTCACTTGCAGTGGCTATTATGTTATAAGGTCTGCGCTCCCCTCCTCAGAAACGAAAAAAATTCAAAGTGTTTTAGAAACTAGAATAGTTGGTGATAATACTAAAAGTTTTTTTTAAATGATGATATCTTTCAAAATAAACGTTTTATTCAAGTTTGAAAAAAAGGCGAAAATACATTTTCATGAAATGTCAATGGAAAAACCTAAAAACGGACCAGTTTTCAAACTGAACTATAAAATTGTTTATTTTTTAAGATATTGACATGAAAAAAACTTCTAACATGATCTTTTACTATTCTAGTTTTTAAAACAATTTGAATTTTTCTTCGTAATGTTGTTTGTAAAAAAAAAACGTTCGCTTGACATTTTTACGTCCAAATTTTACTAAAAAAAACGTCTCTATGGAGCATATAGCAGTAGTTGCTGCAGTGGCGCCGTCTATAGGGACACACAAGCAAAATATCTATTCAGCCACCTTAAGAGCATTTTCATGTTGTAAATTTTTCAAAATAAAGGTTTTTTTAAAAATTTAACATTTTTAAGATATTGATTTACCCTTCTAGTTTCTCTTCATTTTACAAGGTCTATAGTTTATTTTGAAAGATATCAAAACCAATGAAAAAAAAAGCCATTAAGGTGGGTTTTCTAGTATTTACCCCAAAAAATATACTAGAAAAGGCCCCCATTTAATTTTTTTTAATAAAACCCACCTTAATGGCTTTTTTTTCATTGTTTTTTTTTAAATATCTTTCAAAATAAACTTTTTAACGATAAATTCAAATTATACTTTTTCAGTTTTTTTCACTTCAAGTTTGACGAAAATGCGATAAAAGATTAAAAAAAATCATATTTTATGATACTTTTTATTATCATAAAATGTGATTGTTTTTCTTCTTATGAATAAAGCCTCGTTTTCACTGTGGCGATAGTTCTTTTTCGTGAGAGTAACTCTGTCGTGAAAGTTGCGACAGTTCACTCTCACGATAGAAACTGTCTACACGTCTTGAAGTAACGTGATAGTTCTGTCACGTGACAGTGTGACGTCTACTTCACAGATATATCATTGAGTCAACGACAGTGTTGCCTCCCTCCCTCCCTCCAGAAGCCAAATTTCCCTAGACAAAGTGGATATTTCCCTACAAAGTGGTCACACAACAACTATTACTATCGCGACAGTACTATCAACTATCTAGACAGGCAGTTAGAAATCGGGGAGAGCTTTAGTTGGCTCCACCCTTGTTATGACGACTGGCAACTTCTAATTGGCTGGTTATGTAGTTCGACGTTGAAAAGGGCAGACTACATAACCAAATTAGAAGTTGCCGGTCGTCATAACAAGGGCGGGGAGCCAACTGAGGTTCTGACCGATTTCTAACTACCTATCTATTCAAACGAGATAGTGTGATAGTCACTATCGCGACAGTGCGATAGTGACTATCATGTGGTTTTCACGATGATAGTTCTCGCGATAGTTGCTGCTCTCATGACAAGCAACTATCGTGACAACTGTCATCGTGAAAACGAGGCTTTATGAATATAACAAAGTGGAGAGAAATATAAAAGGACCCCCTTCTAGGGCCTATTTGCCACATTTTGAATTTTATGAGAGATAGAGGAAGGGGGGGGGGAGGAGGTCCCTTTTTATTGCGGGGTCGTTAGTTACTTTTTAATGAGAGTTTATTTCAAATTATTCAATTGTTCTTAGAAAACAACATTTAAAAACTTAATAAAAAAATTAATTAGGTAATTAATAAGTTATTTGATTCCCACGCTTTTTTTTAAAAAGGTTTATTATTATTTTGCACCTGCAGAAGAGAGAATCAAAAGTAACTTACATATTATTACAAGTAATACCTTGTACTCTCATTTAACATGAGTTAAATGAATTCAAGTTAAATGTGTTTAGGTGAATTATACGGAATCCAGTTAAGGACATGAACACCAAATAAAAATTGACTTTTATTACTATTATTTTAAATTGAAATTACTAAATCAATATTTTAATGTCAATAGTTTATATATTATTATTTAAGTATTAACTCAATATTTTCAGATTAATTAACTGAATAAATTGAATTCGACATATTGTTTGTTTGTCCTTCACAGGGCTCTGTAGAACACGTTTATTATTTGAATGCATTTAAATCATCAGGTGTGTATTTGGTATAAGCTGGTTTATCTTATTTAATAGCTAATTAGTGGAGATAACTAATTAGATAAGTTGATTTTAGTCTGCAGTTTTTTAAAAAAAACTTTTGAAAGAAATTTCAAAGTTTTCTTTTTATAAGGGTTTGCTTTTCAAGAGTGTAAACTGTGCCTCTGTCCTTAAAAACGTTAATTTTGAAAGATATTTCAGAAATTTCTTTTTTAAATTAAAAAAAAGTTTATTTTGAAAGATATTTCAGAAATTTCTTTTTTAAATTAAAAAAAAAGTTTATTTTGAAAGATATTTCAGAAATTTCTTTTTTAAATTAAAAAAAAAGTTTATTTTGAAAGATATTTCAGAAATTTCTTTTTTAAATTAAAAAAAAAGTTTATTTTGAAAGATATTTCAGAAATTTCTTTTTTAAATTAAAAAAAAAGTTTATTTTGAAAGATATTTCAGAAATTTCTTTTTTAAATTAAAAAAAAAAGTTTATTTTGAAAGATATTTCAGAAATTTCTTTTTTAAATTAAAAAAAAAGTTTATTTTGAAAGATATTTCAGAAATTTCTTTTTTAAATTAAAAAAAAAAGTTTATTTTGAAAGATATTTCAAAGTTTGCTTTTTAAGAGTGTAAACTGTGCCTCTGTCCTTAAAAACGTTTATTTTGAAAGATATTTCAGAAATTTCTTTTTTAAATTAAAAAAAAGTTTATTTTGAAAGATATTTCAAAGTTTGCTTTTCAAGAGTGTAAACTGTGCCTCTGTCCTTAAAAACGTTAATTTTGAAAGATATTTCAGAAATTTCTTTTTTAAATTAAAAAAAAGTTTATTTTGAAAGATATTTCAGAAATTTCTTTTTTAAATTAAAAAAAAAGTTTATTTTGAAAGATATTTCAGAAATTTCTTTTTTAAATTAAAAAAAAAGTTTATTTTGAAAGATATTTCAGAAATTTCTTTTTTAAATTAAAAAAAAAGTTTATTTTGAAAGATATTTCAGAAATTTCTTTTTTAAATTAAAAAAAAAAGTTTATTTTGAAAGATATTTCAGAAATTTCTTTTTTAAATTAAAAAAAAAAGTTTATTTTGAAAGATATTTCAGAAATTTCTTTTTTAAATTAAAAAAAAAAGTTTATTTTGAAAGATATTTCAAAGTTTGCTTTTTAAGAGTGTAAACTGTGCCTCTGTCCTTAAAAACGTTAATTTTGAAAGATATTTCAGAAATTTCTTTTTTAAATTAAAAAAAAGTTTATTTTGAAAGATATTTCAGAAATTTCTTTTTTAAATTAAAAAAAAAGTTTATTTTGAAAGATATTTCAGAAATTTCTTTTTTAAATTAAAAAAAAAGTTTATTTTGAAAGATATTTCAGAAATTTCTTTTTTAAATTAAAAAAAAAGTTTATTTTGAAAGATATTTCAGAAATTTCTTTTTTAAATTAAAAAAAAAGTTTATTTTGAAAGATATTTCAGAAATTTCTTTTTTAAATTAAAAAAAAAAGTTTATTTTGAAAGATATTTCAGAAATTTCTTTTTTAAATTAAAAAAAAAGTTTATTTTGAAAGATATTTCAGAAATTTCTTTTTTAAATTAAAAAAAAAAGTTTATTTTGAAAGATATTTCAAAGTTTGCTTTTTAAGAGTGTAAACTGTGCCTCTGTCCTTAAAAACGTTTATTTTGAAAGGTATTTCCGAAATTTTATCTTGTAGTTTTTTTTTCTTCTAAACTAAAAAAAGTTTATTTTGAAAGATAATTTTGAATTTTTTTCTCGTAATTTTTTTTTTCTAAACTCAAAAAACGTTTATTTTGAAATATATTTCTGAAAATTTTTTCTTGTGGTTTTTTTTTTTTTTCTAAACTAAGAAAAGTTTATTTTAAAAGATATTTCTGAAATTTCTTTCTTGTAATTTTCTTTTCCAAATTAAAAAAAAAAACGTTTATTTTTGAAAAATATTTCAAATTTTTTTCTTTGTAATGTAATTTTCTACCCAACTTAAAAGTTTTAAGATGAAGTTTTAGGTTACAAAAAGATCACCCTTTGGTAGGGTGTATTGAAGGCTGTTTGAAAAGGTGGAAAGTAGGACAGCCAATTAGAAAACAGGATAAACAGAAGTTGGCTCCGCCCTTTTTATGACGAACGCAACTTCTAATTGGTTGGTTATGTAGTCTGACGTCACATGCTCCGCATTTTTCAACGTCGAACCACACAACAAACCAATTAGAAGTTTCCGTTCGTCATAAAAAGGGGCGGAGCCAACTGAAGTTCTTCCCGATTTCTAATTGCCTGTGGAAGTAGGAGGTGGAAAAATAAACTTAAGGATAAAAAGTTGCAGTAGAAATGTTATAGTTAAGTTTTGATTAGTTCAAACTTCAAAGTTAATTAGCTGCTAAAAAGGAAAACTAACATAAAAAGTTAGCTGGCAACCGCAATAAAGGGAGGGAGCTTAAGGGCGGCTTAAGTTAAGGGTGGTTGGGGTGAAAAAGGGGGGAATTTATGTCATCATCATCATTATATTTCTAACTGCCAACATGGTTTTTTAGGACAGGCTGTGTGTCTGAACCTCAAGGGGGTTTTCAAACCCAGTTGGCTCGAGTCAAACAGTTGGTGTTATTTTGTAAGAGGAATGAGGGTGAGGGTGAGAGGCTACACCTACCTTTCACCCCTAAAAGTAAACAACTCACTGCTTTACTTATGAAGAAAGCAATCAGAAAAATAACATTTTTAAGTCAAAAGAACCTTGTTAGAGGTTAGACTTAAATGTCCCATATTCTAAAATGGTTATCGGGGCACTTCACCTAATGATGTTTAGGTCAAAAATATTTAGGTCAAAAATGGTTTAGGTGAAAAATTGTTTGGGGCGAAAATGGTTTAGGTAGAAAAATGTTTAGGTCAAAAATATTTAGGTGAAAAATTGTTTGGGGTGAAAATGGTTTAGGTCAAAAATATTTAGGTGAAAAATGTTTAGGTCAAAAATTGTTTGGGGTGAAAATGGTTTAGGTCAAAAATATTTAGGTGAAAAATGTTTAGGTCAAAAATTGTTTGGGATGAAAATGGTTTAGGTAGAAAAATGTTTAGGTGAAAAATATTTAGGTGAAAAATTGTTTGGGGTGAAAATGGTTTAGGTCAAAAATATTTAGGTGAAAAATGTTTAGGTCAAAAATTGTTTGGGATGAAAATGGTTTAGGTAGAAAAATGTTTAGGTGAAAAATATTTAGGTGAAAAATTGTTTATTGTGAAAATGGTTTAGGTAGAAAAATGTTTAGGTCAAAAATATTTAGGTGGTAAATGTTTAGGTGAAAAATGTTTGGGTGAAATTTTTTTTAGGTCAGATAAACTTTAGGTAAACAAATTGAGATAAAAAGATATTAGGTTAAATGTTTTTAGATCAAAATCTATTAGATTAACTTCCTTGAGGTTAATTCTCATTAGGTAAAAATGTTTTGGGTGTCTTGTCATTTAGGTGTAAATGTTTTAGGTGTGTGTTGGTGTTTTCATTTAGATGAGAGATTTTTGTTTAGACGGAAATGTCTTTTAGGCGAATTTTCTCGATACTTCTAAAGTATAGCTTTGTTAAAGCTAAGATTAAAAGTTGGTGAAAAATACTCTTTATCTTTAAGGTTAGACATGGAGAGACATTTTTTTTAAGTTTAGCTTTAATTTTTTGCTTTTGCCTTTAAGCAAAGTTTTCGCTAAAAATGTAGGCAGCAGCCTTAAGTTTTAAGTGGATTGAGGAGGGGAGTTTGGGGGGGGGGTGAGAGAATAACTAAATAACAGCTGCCTGATGGAGAGAGAGAGGCAACTTTGGTCAACACAATTCTAGTTTATTAATTAAGTGGACTTGAAAAATACGTGAAGAGACTTCCTAAATAAGAATCCCCCCAACAAAAATCCCGACAGCTGCGAAACGGACGGACAACTCTCGAAGAAACTTCCAATTTTAAACAATCAGCTTTAATCGTTAACGACATCAGTAAACTTAATTTAAAAAAAAGTCTCTCTCTGGACTTTTTCCTTTCGTGAAAGTAGAGGTGACAATGTGTGGAACCGAACCGTTTTCGCGATTTTTGAGAACCGATTCTGATCAGTTCGTCGATCTTGACGAACTGGTTCCCAATATGTATTAGCAGATTTGCGTAGCACATTAGTTGGGAGGTGGCAAAGGGTAGAACCGAACCGTTTCTAATCAGTTCGAATTCAGTTCGACCTATACTGGTGAACCGGTTCTGTCAGTTCTAGTAATTGGCGAACACAGGCAATTGTGGCCAGCATTAGAATTTCTTTTGCTCCGTCTTTTTATGAACGTGATAATTTTCTAATTGGTTTATTACTTGGTCTGACGTCATACAAGGGCGGAGCAAAAGAAATTCTAATGCTGGGCACAATTGCCTGTTTGGCGAACCGGTTCTACCAGTTTCGAACCGTTGACATCTCTACTTGAAAGAGAGATCTCTCAAGTAGAGAGACAGACAGTTAGAAATCGGGGAGAACTTCAGTTGGCTCCGCCCTTGTTATGACGAAAACATGGAATAGTTTGTAAAATATTGCAGACAAAACAAAACACAAATGTCGCAGAAATGTTTTAGAATTGTCGCCAATTCGTCTCGAAACACTTGAGTTTCTGTTTTGTCCGCTTGATATGGACCCACCCTTAGTATTTAATTTTAGCAAGTTAGTAAATGCTTTGCAATTGAATAAAAGGAAGCAAATGCTTTAGTTTTGTAGGAAATGCTATAGAATATTCAAGTTGCTAAATGTCGCGAGTGACCTCTAGTGACGAAATTCTGCATTTGTGCATAATTTTTAATAATTGTACAAAGTGGAATTTTAAAAATGTCTTCTTTTTTTTCTGTTTCTTGTTTATTTTTTTAGGTGGTTTTGTCATTTTGACGATGACAATTACGTCAACATCCGCCGTCTGATGGCGCTGTTGCAGAATTACAGTCCGCAAGAAGATTGGTATCTTGGAAAACCGAGCATCAGAGCGCCATTACACATAATTAACAGGGATAATCTTCAAGGGGTAGGTTTTAGTACAGGTAATTAGAAAACGGGATGAACAGAAGTTGGCTCCGCCTTTTTTATGACGAACGCATCTTCTAATTGGTTGGTTATGTAGTTTGACGTCACATGCTCCGCCCTTTTCAACGTCGAACCACACAACAAACCAATTAGAAGTTGCCGGTCGTCATAAAAAGGGGCGGAGCCAACTTCTGTTCATCCCGTTTCCTAATTGCCGGTAGTTTTAGTAGGTTGGGTCACATTGTTCAGAGGAGTTCTTTTGAACAGGCAAGCGTGCTCAGCAGAATACAGTCGTTTGCCCCGCCCCTTTATGAGGATCAGCAACTTCTGATTGGTTTGTTACTTGGTCTGATGTTACATGCCCCGCCCTTTTTCGCCCTTCGTCTGACGCTCATAAAAGGGCGGTCCGGCAAACGACTGTATCGTGCTGTGAGCACACTTGCCTGTCTCTTTTGATGTGTCCTCCTGTTTAAACCTCCGGTTTTTGAAATATACTAGAAGGGTCGTTACAAAGTTTTATAGGACCTTTATGAGGACTTTTCTAGTCACTATCTACACAACTTTTAAAGTTCTAGTCTCTTTCGGAACATTTAAAAGTTTGTTAGAAACTAGAAAAATCTATAAAATAAATTTCAGAACTATGTTAGAAACTAGAATAGGCTAGGGGAAAAAAACGAGAACGTTGTTAGAAACTAGAAGTGTTTAAAAAGAAATTCAGATCTTTGTTAGAAACTAGAAAAGTCTGTTAAAAATACAGAACTCTGTTAGAAACTAGAAAAGTCGATTAAAAATTCAGAACTTAGAAACTAGAAAAGTCAATTAAAAAAATTTTGACCTTTGTTAAAAACTAGAAATGTCAATAAAAAAATTTTTCAACTTTTAGAAACTAGAAAAGTCTGTTAAACAATTCAGAACTTTGTTAGAAACTAGAAAAGTCAATAAAAAAATTCAGAACTTTGTTAGAAACTGAATTTTTTTATTGACTTTTCTAGTTTCTAACAAAGTTCTGAATTTTTTTTTATTGACTTTTCTAGTTTCTAACAAAGTTCTGAATTTTTTTTATTGACTTTGTTGGAAACTGGAAAGGTCAATAAAAAAAATTTTGAACTTTGTTAGAAACTAGAAAAGTCTGTTAAATAATTCAGAATTTTATTAGAAACTAGAAAAGTCTGTTAAACAATTCAGAATTTTATTAGAAACTAGAAAAGTAAGTCTATAAAAAAATCAAAACTTCGTTAAAAAATAGAAACGCCTATAAAAAAATTCATAACTTTGTTAGAAACTAGAAAAGTCTATAAAAAAAAAGTTCAGAATTTTGTTAGAAACTAGAAAAGTCAATAAAAAAATGTTGACCTTTGTTAAAAACTAGAAATGTCTAAAAAAATTCAGAACTTTGTTAGAAACTAGAAAAGTCTGTTAAACAATTCAGAACTTTGTTAAAAACTAGAAAAGTCAATAAAAAAAAATTCAGAACTTTGTTAGAAACTGGAAAGGTCTGTTAAACAATGTAGAATCTAAATAATTGTGAATTTTCTTAGAAACTAGAAAAGTCTGCTAAAAATTGAGAACTCAGTTGAAAATAAAACATCTGCGCTCATACAATATTGTGAGTCTGGTCAACTATAATCTGGAAGTATCTTCTTCCTTCTACAATTATCTCCTTTCTAAAAAAAAAAAACGTTCGCTGACGTTTTTGCGGTCCAGATTAACGTCTATGGAGCATAGCATTAGCCACTGCATCATCTGTAGAGACAAAAATCAAAATAAATATCTATTCAACCACCTTATAGTTTTTAAAACAACTTTACAACAAAACAAAAAAATACTTTTCTGTTGTTAATTTTTTTTTTGTCTCCAATTTTAAAAGAAAAGAAAAAAATGAAACAAGTTTATAGATTTTTCGTTTTTTTTTTTGTCTTTTGTCTTTTGTTTAGCCGAAGATTTCGTTCTGGTTTGCTACCGGTGGAGCTGGTTTTTGTATCAGTCGAGCTCTGGCTCTTAAAATGATGCCTCTGGCCAGGTAATAATTACGACTACGAAACGTCATCCATATTTTGAAGGGCGGTTTGTTTTCGATCAACTTTTCAAAAGAAGAAAAAAAAACGGTTTCTTTTTGTTTTCTAATCAATTTTTTTTTGTGTTTGTCTCTTTTTTTTTTAATAATAATAATGAAAACTTTGAAGCGATGGGAAGTTCATCAGTATTGGAGACAAAATCCGGTTGCCCGATGACGTCACAATGGGCTACATTATTGAACATTTACTCAAACATAATCTGACTGTGATAAAGGAGTTTCATTCGCATTTGGAACCGATGAAATTCATAAGGCCCGAAACGCTTTCGGAACAGGTAAAATGAAAATCAATGAGGGACTGAAGCTGCGTTTTCACGATACGAATATGAGTACGCTTGGACCAAGCCCACTCGGATGGCGTCATCCTAACCGAGTGGAGTAGGACTGTGCTCGACTCTTGCGAGTCAGTTCGGATACAAATAGGCATTAAAAAATGGCGGCTGGGCTGTGGAACGATGAAAGCTCCATTATTAACGTATCTGCGCGACAGCTCTGATTCCCTTTTAACATGAGATCGGCCAACGAACCGAGTATAGCAAGACGTGTGCTAACCATCGTTCCGAGTTGCTCAGACGAGCGCGGGTCTCGTACGAGTGTGCTCGGTCCTAGTTAACTCGTATTGCGAAAATGTGGCTTTATCGAGTGGATTTCTATTCTTATTTCTGAGAGGGCTCGGAAGAGCCGAGGTGGCTGGAGGAGAGAGAGGCTACCTCTCAGAATGGAGCCCTTGATCTTAGGGAGCTGATTGGTTCGGTTCTATAGGTTTTCGGATTTACATATTTGTATGAATAATTCAAAATGAATTTTTTAGAATCTGTTTCTCAAAGTAACAATGGAATTCATGTAGTTTTTAAGGGAATTTTATACCAATTTTGGTTAATTTTCTTGAGATTTTGTATGAAATAAGTGTTTTTACCATTCACCATTCTAAGAGTGGTTCCATTTTTGCGATATAGTGGTACCGAGCACGGTATCTGTATCGCTTCTCGGCCTCATGGCTAAGATCAAAGTGTAGTATCTGTTCTAGTTAGTCTAACAGCTGACTTGTATATCATAGATATACCAGTATGTTAAACTGATTTTTGAAATCAGGTGGAAAGTACGAGGCTTGCCTCACTTCTGCCACGGGTTGGCCTGGTATTGCATTCTATCCGGGATCGGCCCAGACCCCCTTTCGAGGGGGTTATCATAAAATAAATTTCAGACTTGTCAAAATTAACTACCAAATGGTAAGAAGGTGCCTTTTGGTCTGTCTTTGGGCAAATGAGATTTTGTTTAGTTTGCTACCATGTACTTTATTCTTCAGGAAGGCGTGGCTTAATTGTAGAGTGCAGTTTATGATTGGGTACAGTGGCAAACTACAATGGACTTCCATTTTGTTTGAAATTTGTCATCGAAAACATACAGTTTTCGTCATTTTGAAACAACCGTGAAAGAGTTTGTTTTATAAGATCTCATATCTAAACATATTTATTGATTATTCTAGTTTCGTATCTTAAATTTTGAAAAAGGTTCACGGCCATTTTGTTAAAAATAAAATCCATTGAACCGTATTTTTATTTTTTGTTTTAACTTGAACCGCATTCTAAATTTTTTAATAATTCGCGTTTTGTTCGTCTTTTTCAGATAACATTCAGTTATTCACGATACGGAAAAGAATTGAACGTGGTTAATGTCGAAGGATTGAACTTGGACGTGGATCCAACGAGGTTAGAAAACAAAAACAGAAATCTATTCTTTCTCGTTTCCTACTACAAAAATTAAAAATGCAGTTAACTTAACCAAGGTTATAGTTAAATGCGGACAAGCTAACTGTGGTTAAATGATTTTGTGTCATTTCCTGTTAAAACAGTTGTGCATTTTTGTTCAATTTTCACTAATCATTCATGTTGTTTGTAAGCTAAATTTTTGGTTTTGAACCAGAAGTGACAGGCATTTAGAAATCGGGAAGAACATAAGTTGGCTCCGCCCTTGTTATGACGACCGGCAACTTCTAATTGGATGGTTATGTAGTCTGACGTTGAAAAGGGCGGAGCACGTGACGTCAGATTGCGTAACAAGCCAATTAGAAGTAGACGTATTTAACCCATTCCATAATGGTGGTTAACCTACATTGCTGTCAATGCAGTTGAGTTAACTCCATTATTAGAGGTAGGGCAACGGGTAGGACCCAACCATTTTAATCGGTTAGCGGTTCACGATTTTTTGCGAACAGGTTCTGATCGGTTCGACGATCTTGACGAACCGGTTCCCAATATGCATTAGCTGATTTGCGCAGCACTTTAGTCGAATATGTGCTGTGCAAATCTCCTAATGTGTTTGAACCGGTTTGTCAAGACTCGAGATCGACGAGCTGATTTGAACCGGTTCCCAACATGCATTTGCAGATTTTAGTAGTAAATTATGGGCAGATGCGCAATATTGTACTGATTTGCACAGCACATTCGACTAATGTGCTACGCAAATCTCCTAATGTGTTTGAAATGGTTCGTCAAGATCGACGAACTGATAAGAACCGGTTCCGTATATGCATTAGCAGATTTGAGCAGCACATTAGTTTAGAGTTGGTAGAGTTTAGAACGGAACAGTTTCGACTCGGTTCGGAGCTAAGTTCTTATCAGTTCGATCCGTAACTGGCGAACCGGTTCTATCAGTTTCAGTAATTGCCGAACCGGTACTGCCGGTTTCGAACCGTTGACGTCTGTATCCATTGTTCAGAAATTTAACCATGGTTAATGTGACCACGTATGTTTTCACTAAGAAAATTAACTGGTGTTAACTGTTTTAACTGCAGTTAATTTTTGTAGTGGGGAAACGAGATATTGTCGAAAGGCCGAAATACGTTTTACGTAACATTCGTATCTATTTTGTAGGTTTTTATCTCTCCACTGTCATCTCTTCCCTTCGTACAGTTACTGTCCAAATTGAAACGAAAGGTAGGAAATCAACAACAACAACACGATTAATTAATCGCAGAGAGGCTAAATTCGGAAGAAGAAGAAGGAAAAAAAAGCCCTTTTCTAAGTAGACCTTTCCGAGGAGGTTAGTTGTTGGTAGACACGGGTGAATTTCACCAAAAATTGTTAATATTATTGATGCATCGTAAAACAAAGTGTTCGATTCGAAGGATTGTTTGCTTTTTCACAACCATTTTTAGCAGTTAAAAGTCGCTCGACTGCAGGGATGTGAATTAAGTAATTTCTAAACAAAGTTAGAAGTAGTTTTCGTAACAACTTCTACAAAGAACTGGCGCACAAGTATTTTAATAGTTTTAAAATAAAAGCCGAATGTCCGGAGTTTGCCCGTAATGGTAGGAGCTTCGTAAGTAGCTTGATTGCTGTTAGGCAGGAGTGAATTCTACTCGAACACAGCGCGAGCAGCTATCGGCTAACTTGTTTTATAGTTGTTAATCACTCCTGGTCACGAACGCTTACAAGTGCATTCGAGAATGACGATAAAAAAAAAACCGTAGGTCGTTAAGACAACAACATTCGGAATGGAAGCGTTTGAGAATGTCCAAAATTAATATTTCTAAATTAACGGCAGTAAAACGACGACAAAACAACGAAATAGCGGCTGACGGTTGAAAACGAGATGGTGTGTCTGGCGAGGCGACACAAATGTTGCCTTGCAGGTTAATTATTATTAAAAGAAATCATATAGTAATTTTCAAACACAGTTCAAAATTAACAAAAAAACAACACACGTTGAGATTCAAGTTTCTCTTGCAGTTTTCAAACGCTGCTTTTAAGATTGGTTCCTACAACAGCAGGATGCCACTGAAGTAATTTACAAACTCTTTTTGAAAGTACTTTTCAAACGACTTCTTTGTATTTATAGAAGTTAAAAAGAGACAAACACACTTTTAACAGTAGTTTCGAAACGTAGCTCTATAAAGTCGTTTCACTATAAATATATTAAAAGCAATTTTTTCAAACACAGTAGTAGTAGTTTTTACACAATTTTTACAGTACTTTTCAAACGCAGCTAGCTCTAAGTCGTTTTATTTTTAAAAAGTAATTTAAAGTAATTTTCACGCATTTTCGAAGTAAGTTTTAAAAACACGATATACACAAGAAACACCACAACACAAACAGATCTACTGTTCTACTGAGTAGTTTTCAAACGCAGCTTCGATGTTGTTTTATGGCAGCTGTCACTGAAGTAATTTATAAACATTAACAGTACTTTTCAAACGACTTCTTTAACTCATAAGAGACAGAAATACTCCTTCCAGTAGTTTCCAAACGCAGCTCTATAGTTTTAAGTGCTGAAAATTAAACTGTTTAATTTTCAACATTCCGGACAAACAGATCTAATGGTTTTCGAACAATTTTCAAATGCAGCTTGGATGTTGTTCTACTGCAGCTTCTGTACTGAAGTGATTTACAAACACTTTTCGAAATACTTTCATGACTTCGTACAATGGCAACAGTTCAGTTCGAAAAAGTGCGCATTTCGGCAGTTTCCAAACGCCGAATTTTGATAAAAACAAATTTTTTTAAAAGGTTTACAAAAAAACAAACAAACAAAAGGTTATTTTTGTTGTGATATTTTTTAATTGGATTAATGTTAAAAATGAATTATTAATTATTATGAAAAACAAGTGTTTGTAATTATGTAAATCAGTTTTCTGTTTCTGTTTGACGAAACAAAAAGTTTTTTTAGATGTGTTTTTTTGATATTAAGGCCGAGTTCACATCAAGCTGACAAAAGTGCAACAGGAGTTTGAGAGACAAAAACACAACAAAAACGCCAGAAAAAGCCGACTTTGACAAAACAAAACTGAAACAACTAAAGTGCAACATGAGTTCGAGACAAAAACACAACAAAAATACCAGAAAAAGCCGATTTTTCAAAAACAAAAACAAACCTGAAACAAGTGTCAGCAGTTACTCAAGACAAAACGATGTTGACCAATAAATTTGTGTGACACAACACAAACAAATTGGGTTTTGTTTTTGTTTTTGAAGCTGTCCTACGTAAACTATATGCAACTGTTCTGTTTTTGTTTTAATACTAACTGTCCACACTACACAGACACAGAGTTGACAAAATGTTGCATAATACAGAGACAAAACACAAACCTTTTGATGTTTACCGACCGGAATAGTTTGTGAAATTGCAGACAAAACAAAATACAAAAGTCGCAGGAATGTTTTGGAATTGTCACCAATTTGTCTCGAAACACTTGAGTGTCTGATTTGTTTTTGTCAGCTTGGTGTGTGTGGATGCGGTGTAAGGCCAGGTCCACATTGAGCTGACAAAAGTTCAACATGAGTTTGAGAGACAAAAACACAACAAAAACTCCAGATTGACAGTTGTTTCAGTTCTGTTTTATTTATCATAAAACAAAACAGAACTGAAACGACTGTCAGCAGTACTTGCGACAAAATCACAACAAATTTGTGACAAAACACAAACAAATTTGGGTTTTTTGTTTTTGTTTTTCTATAGCTGTCCTTTACGTAAACTATGCAACTGTTCTGTTGTTGTTTTAATACTATAACTGTCCACACTGCACAAGACAGAGTTGAGAGAATGTTGCATAACACCGAGACAAAACACAAACTTTTTGATGTTTACCGACTTGTGGCGGGACATGCCGATAGTTTGTGAAATTTGCACACAAAAAAAAAACACAAAAGTCGCAGAAATGTTTTAGAATTGTCGCCAATTTGTCTCGAAACACTTGAGTTTCTGTTTTGTTTGTGTTTTGTCAGCTTGTTTTGGATCCGGCTTAAGGACAGAAGAAGAAGAAAATGTCCACAGGGTTTTTTAATTGAAGGCTGGAAAACATTGAAGAAAAATAGTGAAAATTAACTAATTTTTGTATAAATTGTTTTGTTTTGTTTTTTATACGAAAAATTGAACATTTTTGATTTAAAATCGTTTTTTTTCTACTAGTCTTTGAACCGAAGATCGACCAATAGAAAAAATAAGTATCTTCTTTTTGTAGTTTTATAATATATATACATATATATATATATATATATATATATATATATATATATTTATATATATATATAATGATGTATATATAAACAATGATATCAATCATTATTACAAATTATGAGTTCGTCTTTCGAATATTTAGTTTCGTCTTCGTCTTTTTCGATGCTTTGAAGGAAGTCGTTTTCGGCCGCAGTCAGTTGCGCTTTTACGATATCCGAAAGTCCATCCTGGTATTCAAATTTCGAACAGAAAATTGTGAATCAACGGTGAGGATTTCGGTAAATTTTGTTTTAAACAAAAAATTTTCAGAAGTTCACTCACGGAATTTTTTTGACTCCAATCTGGATTTCGTTCTCGTACTTTTTGTTCTCGAGATCTGGATTCGAGGATTTTTTCTCGGCGAGTTTCGCGTTCGAATAGCTGAGAAATATGTTAACAATGGTTAGATTGTTGTAACTTTTGGGTGAAACAAAGTTACGGAAACTTGCAACGAAACAAAAGTTAGGAAACTTCCTGGGAAACAAATTTAGGGTAACTTGCAGGGAAACGAAAGTTACGAAAACTTCCTGGGAAACAAAAGTTACGAAAACTTCCTGGGAAACAAAAGTTAGGGTAACTTGCAGGAGAAACAAAAGTTACGAAAACTTGCTGGGAAACAAAAGTTACGGAAACTTGCTGGGGAACCAAAAGTTATGAAAACTTGCAGGAGAAACAAAAGTTACGAAAACTTCCTGGGAAACAAAAGTTAAGGAAACTTGCAAGGAAACAAAAGTTTGGAAACTTGCTGGGAAACTAAAGTTACGAAAAGTTGCTGGGAAACTAAAGTTACGAAAAGTTGCTGTGGAAACAAAAGTTACGAAAACTTTCTGGGGAAACAAAAGTTACGAAAACTTTCTGGGGAAACAAAAGTTACGGAAACTTGCAGGAGAAACAAAAGTTACAAAAAGTTGCTAGGGAAACAAAAGTTAGGAAAACTTGCTGGGAAACGAAAGTTACGAAAACTTCCTGGGAAACAAAAGTTACGAAAACTTCCTGGGAAACAAAAGTTAGGGTAACTTGCAGGAGAAACAAAAGTTACGAAAACTTGCTGGGAAACAAAAGTTACGGAAACTTGCTGGGGAACCAAAAGTTATGAAAACTTGCAGGAGAAACAAAAGTTACGAAAACTTCCTGGGAAACAAAAGTTAAGGAAACTTGCAAGGAAACAAAAGTTTGGAAACTTGCTGGGAAACTAAAGTTACGAAAAGTTGCTGGGAAACTAAAGTTACGAAAAGTTGCTGTGGAAACAAAAGTTACGAAAACTTTCTGGGGAAACAAAAGTTACGAAAACTTTCTGGGGAAACAAAAGTTACGGAAACTTGCAGGAGAAACAAAAGTTACGGAAACTTGCAGGAGAAACAAAAGTTACAAAAAGTTGCTAGGGAAACAAAAGTTAGGAAAACTTGCTGGGAAACGAAAGTTACGAAAACTTCCTGGGAAACAAAAGTTACGAAAACTTCCTGGGAAACAAAAGTTAGGGTAACTTGCAGGAGAAACAAAAGTTACGAAAACTTGCTGGGAAACAAAAGTTACGGAAACTTGCTGGGGAACCAAAAGTTATGAAAACTTGCAGGAGAAACAAAAGTTACGAAAACTTCCTGGGAAACAAAAGTTAAGGAAACTTGCAAGGAAACAAAAGTTTGGAAACTTGCTGGGAAACTAAAGTTACGAAAAGTTGCTGGGAAACTAAAGTTACGAAAAGTTGCTGTGGAAACAAAAGTTACGAAAACTTTCTGGGGAAACAAAAGTTACGAAAACTTTCTGGGGAAACAAAAGTTACGGAAACTTGCAGGAGAAACAAAAGTTACGGAAACTTGCAGGAGAAACAAAAGTTACCAAAAGTTGCTAGGGAAACAAAAGTTAGGAAAACTTGCTGGGAAACTAAAGTTACGAAAAGTTGCTGTGGAAACAAAAGTTACGAAAAGTTGCTGTGGAAACAAAAGTTACGAAAACTTGCAGGAGAAACAAAAATTACAGAAACTTGCAGGAGAAACAAAAGTTATGGTAAGCAGGAAAAAATTACGGCTGTTAGAAGCTGTTTATCATTTCGGTGTAACATTGCCAGCTCCTCGCCGAGTTGCACCAAAGCTAATCTTCCATCCGTGGCTCCACAGGCTAAAATTCGGCCACTATCCTGAAGTCGAATGTTACACAAAGAACTATCCGAAACCTTAAAAAGAAGGATACATATGTTTGTGTACAGTTTCGATACTAATAGCATCTTGCAAATAGTTACTTTAAGTGTAGCTGTTGGAGAGTTGAGATCTAAAAGAAGATCCCATACTTGAAGAAATCCGTTAGTTGTAGCTGTTAGATACACGGAAGGCCTCGTGTGGCTCCAACAACCGGAGGTCAACTGAGTTATGTGGTTGCTACAGAGAGTGTTTTGAGTTTGCGTTTTAGAAACTTCGTCAAATTTTGAGATAAAACTCACCTCGTCCACAAAATCGAAGAGTCTCGGATATCTTCCGACCAGATCTGTTCGGGGTGGGGGGGGGGGGGGGGGGGAAAGGCAGTTTAGTTGGTGTTAAAGTAACAGTGTTTAAGTAGCATGACAAAGCTGACTTGTTGCACGACAAAGCTGGCATGTCGCACGGTCAAGATGACTCGACACAACTGACTGATATGTCGCATGGTAAAGTTGACTTGTCGCACAACAAACCTGGCTTGTTGAACGATTTGTACGACGCAGTTGGCTTGTCGCGTAACATCACGCTTGTTGCACGACTAAGCCCGTTTGTTGCACGACAAAGCCGACTTGCCGCACAACTAAGCTCAATTGCCGCACCACAAAGCTCGCTTGTAGCACGACAAAGATGACTTGCCGTACTTTTGCCGTCCAATCTCCAACAGTCAAAAAGTTCTTTGGAAACATGGGATTACGCTGAAGAGCACGAATAGGTCCGAGATGAGCCGCATACACTCCAGCCATTTTTTCCTGAGCCGACTTTGCTTTGCTATTACACAAGAATATGGTTCCAGTTTCGGTTCCTACCATGAACTTGGTGGACTTCATTCGATAAAATACTTAAAAGTTAGAAAAACTCAATTTTTATTCAACTATATGTGAACACTTGCCATTGTGGGTTCGTATTCGAGATACGTGGCACCGATGGCACGTCCTCCTTGGCACTCGATGCCTCGGTTGGGATCCATTACGAGGGTTTCGGTCGGTCGACACAACTTTCGTATGTCCCACCAACAAACCTTTTTAAGGGAAACACGAGAAACTCGTTTAAGGTGTTTTTAAAGTGTTAAACGCCTCTAGAACGCTAGTTATTCTGTCTTTCAGGCAGAAAATAAAGAGACACTTTAGGGAGTAACTCAATCACGGGGGTATTTTCATGTTGCTATCTTTCAAAATAAGCTTGTTCTTTAACTCTTGTCTGTAAATAGTTTATTTTGAAAGATAGCAACATGAAAATATCCTTAAGTGATTCAGCTACCCTTCTAGTTTTTTTTCTAAATGTTGCTTTTCTGAAAGACAGAGTTAATGGCAGTTCGAAATTCAGCTGTTTGTAAAACAGCATAATGGGCGACTGTTTGAAAAGTCGTAAAATTACCATTCCATCGGAAGATGCCGAAAAGAATTCGGTTCCCGTTTTGGAATTCAAAAAGAGAACATTCTGAACCGATTCTTGGTGACCTTCTTCCAAAAGAGACGTGTCCAAAGCTAAAGGTCCTTTACGAATATCCCAGTAAACTATAAAGAAAAAATGATAATTGTGACGATAATCTGTTTTGGTATAGTGACCGATATTATACCGAGTTGTCCGTTCGAACAACCACCGATGACACAGAACGGATCTTTGGGATTGAATTCTACGGAAACTACGCTAGATGGACTTTGAAGAGTAACTTCGGCCACTGGACAATTGCCTGAAAAGATTTTTTTTCTGTTCATCGAGAGAGTTTCGTGTCGATAATATCGTGAAATGAAATGGAAACCGAAAAGTGACCAATGTCCCAAACGAATGTCCCGTTGCACAGTTCGGTGTTGATGTCCTCTTTAGTTGAATCTGAATACGAAGTGGCTAACTTCTTATTTAGAGACCAACTTATGCCGGACACTGAGTGACCACGGGCCAATGGATCTCTTTATTCGAAATAAAAGGGAACGGTTTTTGTTTTATTTTCTTCTTCATCGATCGGAGGGGACAGAGTAATTGTAGGTCACTATGTGACCTACACTTTCCGATAGCTATTGGGAGAAGAACTGTGGGTCTCTCAGTGACCTACAGTTTTTTTTTACATTCTGTGGGCTAATGCCCCCCAGACCCCCTGCAACAAGCTTGTTGATTTAACTTAACTCCACCTAATCACCGATATAAATAAGTTCTAAAGTGTAGGTCACCTGGTGACCTACGATTAGTCTGTTCCTTCACCGGATTTCTTCATGAAAGTTCGTTATTACCTCAGGACTTTCAATACTTTTAATGTTTCGCAACCGTTCGAACGATTTCGATTCGTGTTTTCGATTTCTTCGAAATATTTGCGATAAACATTTAAAGCGTTATTTTGTTGAATTCCATGTTCGGCAATCTTTGAAAAAAATTATATAAAATTATATAAATTATTAAATTTTTATTTAATTAATTTAAAATAAATTAATACAAAATTAAGATATTTATTTTATATGAACAGTTGATTTTCGAATTCTGTTGTTATTTCTGCGTTTCAGAAGAGCGACAATAAGTAGAAATAGGAAAGTTGTTTTAGAAAATAATCAGAATTAATAAATCAGCTCTTGTTTATTAAAACCATCTTAAATTTTAATTTTGTTTTAAAATTCATATTATTTAAATTATTTTAATTTAATTATTACGAGCATACAATGTGTAAATTAAAAGTTAATTTGGTTCAGACCCATGAGATTATTGTAAGTTAAGGTATGGTCGCTCAGTACTGCGCATGTGCCAAGATTGCAGTCACTGAAGCAATCTTTATTGATGCATTTAAACAATGCACATGCGCATTAGAGATAGAGAGAGCGGACCTCTTACCTTAACTTACATTAACCACATGATGGAATTCTCTCTTAAAACTTACGGCTCCCAATCTGAGAATCGTTTGCGAATAATTTTCATCCTTTTCGGTCTTCTTTCGAAAACGAATCGTTTGTTCGAGATCATTGTGCGAAATGTCTCGTGGCCAACCACCTTCCAAGTGGTTCACTCCCGCGTTAACCGCTTCGACTTTCTTTGCAACCACCTACTCGCATTTCATATTTAAAAAAAAAATACAATAAAATAATACAAATTAAAATATTAATTAATGAGGTTTTGAAATATAAGCGGTAACGCTTTCGAACTCTTGATTTATTTCTGTATTTCAGGTGCAAAATGAAGAGAAACTTTAAAGTGTTTTAGAAACTAGAAGGGTAGCTCAATTACTTATGGGTATTTTTCATGTTGATATCTTTTAAAATAAACTTTTTATGTGACTTTGAAAAGGACGAAACTTTAACCAGTTGCCATTTGTCTATAAAAAGTTTATTTTGAAAGATGTTAACATGAAAAATACTAGTAAATGATGGAGCTACTCTTCTAGTCTCTAAAAATATGTCTTAATTTTTTTTTTAAATTTTTGCTTCTGAAAGACAAGACTAAATCAGCTGTTAATTAAATATTAAAATACATTCCTCGTGTTCGGATAAAAGGGTAGAACATTGTGTTTCCACATCTTTTCGCTTTAAAATCACAAACTTTGAAGTTAATTCGTCTTCGGAACGGATCTCGAGACTCTCTCTGAAATTGTCATCGTGAAAGCAATATTTTCTACCAAATTGTCGACGTTTTTTCTTAATTAATTGCTGAATGACAACGTTTAAACCGGGTGAAACATCCATTATTGTTATTATTATTGTATAAAAGTGGAAAGCGTCTTTGGTTGCCATGGCAACCATTGGAATTATTGTTTGAAAAGCCCTCCTTATATTAGATTCTCTTTAAATATTAATAGTTAAACAGCGTTTTTTTAATTAAATTAATTTAATTTAATTATTTGATGTCTTAATTTAATACTTTTAACTAGTTTATTTTAATTTGTTTTAAAAAATCGATTTTTGCTATAACAACATAAAAAATGGATTTTAGTATTTAAATTATTTATAATTTAAAAATTAAAAATCGGGATTTTTAATTATTTAAAACTAAGTTAGTCATTTTTTAAAAAAAAAATAATAAATCTAATTTTATTATTTTGATTAATTATTTTAATTTTTTTGAAAATATGAAGTATTCTTTTTTAAAATGCTTAATAAACTGCATAAAATAATCTGATTAAGATTATTAATTATGTAAAATATTACAAATGCACACGAAATATATATTTTTAAATATTGAACTTTAAAATAAACCATTTCACACTAATATTTTTGGGGAAAAAATCATGTTAAACAAATTTCATGTTAAAAGAATTTTTTTTGCTGTTCTAAGAGACTCGACCAAAAATAAATATTTCGTGTTATCCGTTTTCGTGTTAAACGGTTTTAACAGTAATTAAAAAATTGGAAAAATAATGTAATTGTCAAAAACATTCAACACTAAATCTTTTATTTAGGTTTTTTTTTTGTAATAAACACAAAATATGAGTGATTTTTTTCCATTAACGCTTTTTTATAAAAATGAAAATGATGCTTTTAAAATAAGAACGATTTAAATACAAGTATAAAAAAAATAAGAACGATTTTTCGATGTAATCGAAATAACGCGAATCAAACTTAAAACTAACGGCGGAGAGTAATTTTTTTAGTTAACGTAACTGATGGACTCTTTTCCGAATTTATTCCGCGCCAACAACGCTTTCGAACACCAACGGGTGCTAAGATCGGTTCCGTCTGAACCACATTTTCGGTTGATGGCTTCAAGTTACTTTCAACAGTAACTTCGAGCATCAGTTTAACTTGAACCAGAGATTCGTTTTGAACAACTTCATCCGTTGATTTGGTAGAAATCACTTTGGCTGTCGGTTTAGATTGAACCACTTCGGCTGTCGGTTTAGATTGAACCACTTCGGCTGTCGGTTTAGATTGAACCACTTCGGCTGTTGGTTTAGATTGAACCACTTCGGCTGTTAGGTTGGTTTGAACCACTTTGGCTGTTAGGTTGGTTTGAACCACTTCGGCTGTCGGTTCGGATTGAACAACTTCGGCTGTCGGTTTGGATTGAACAACTTCGGCTGTCGGTTTGGATTGAACCACTTTGGCTGTCGGTTTAGATTGAACAATTTCGGCTGTCGGTTTAGATTGAACAATTTCGGCTGTCGGTTTAGATTGAACAACTTTGGCTGTCGGTTTAGATTGAACCACTTTGGCTGTCGGTTTAGATCGAAACACTTTGGCTGTCGATTTGGTTTGAACAACTTTGGCCATCGGTTCGGATTGAAAGACTCCGGCTGTTGGTTTGGATTGAATGGCTTTAGCTGTCGAATTGGTTTGAACCACTTTGGCTGCTGGTTTAGATTGAACCACTTCGGCTGTCGGTTTGGTTTGAACCACTTCCTTCCTTAGTTTAGTTTGAACCAGTTTAGCTGCTGGTTTAGATTGAACCACATTGGCTGTCGGTTTAGTTTGAACCAGTTTAGCTGCTGGTTTAGATTGAACCACATTGGCTGTCGGTTTAGATTGAACCAGTTTAGCTGCTGGTTTAGATTGAACCACATTGGCTGTCGGTTTAGATTGAACCACATTGGCTGTCGGTTTAGATTGAACCACTTCGGCTGTTAGTTTAGATTGAACCACTTTAGCTGCTGGTTTAGATTGAACCACATCGGCTGTTGGTTTGGTTCGAATTACTTTGGCTCTAGGTTTGGATTGAATGGATTTGGGTCTCAGTTTAGATTGAACCACTTTGGGAGTCATTTTGGTTTGAACCGTTATATCTGCCGGTTTGGTCGGAACCACTTTGGTTGTTAGTGGTTTTTGAGGAACTTTATCTGTCGGTTTAGTTTGAACCACTTTGACTGTTGATTTCGTTTGAGCGATTTTGGAGTGAATCACTTCGTTAGTCAGTCTGGTAAGAAGCACTCGGGGTATCATGCTTAGTTTATATTGAACCTCCTCTTTGTTAGTCGACATAGCTTTCGTTTGATCTACGTGAACCAGTCTTGTAGCTGTCTTCATAGTTTCTAACGACGTTTTCAGTCGGCATTTTATCGGTTTGAACTTTGTCTTCATCTTTTGGCATCTCTTCGGTTTAAAGCTGTTCTGCAGCTTTTGGTCAGTATCGGTTCTCGACAACCCACATGCTTGGGTGTTGCGTATTCGGTTTGATCTAGTCGTCTTCATTGGTTCACTTTTAACCATTTCTTTGATTATATGCATCGGTATGGTTCGAACCACATTAGTTTTTTGCATAATTGGTTCGGGTTGAACTATGTTAGTTGTTGGTTCAGTTATCTGCATTGGTTCAGACTGAACCACCTCAGTTGAAGGCACTAGTTTGGTTTTAACAATTTCAGTTACGTCCATTGGTACCGTGTGAACCAGTTTAGTTGGTTGCATTGATTCAATTTTAACCTCTTCAGATATCTGCATTGGTTCGGTGTGAAGCACTTCAGCTTTAAGCATTGGTTCTGTTTGAATTACTTCTTCCATTCTAAGCATACCATAACAATGATCCAGTTCAAGTGACAGAATCGGTTCGGTTTTAACTTTCGTAATTGGCACCGTTTCGACTTGATCCATTTCGATAGAATTCGGAGTAGGTTCGGTTTTAACCATTTCAATGGTGATCGACGTGTCTTCGTATTCAACGTCGTCGAGAATCTCTACAAGCATTAGGGTAGCTGCGTTAAATTCATTCAGCAACATGTTTCCGTTAGGATACGTTACGATCAAACACTCGTTACTCGTGTTTATTTGTTTGTTTTCATTCTCCGTAGATTTTATTGTAGTTTCGACATCGACGTATTCGCTTTCGTCGCACGGAACTTCGTTCGGCTTCTCTTGCTTCGTAACTGGTTCGTTGACTGGACGAACCAAAACGGGCAAGTTGTAACTCGTGAATAAGCTTTCGTTGTGATCGTTACCGTTACGAGGATTAACTTCGTGGGAAGGAGTCGAATGAGCATAATCACGAAACCTAAGATTAGAAAAAAGGACGAGAAGAAATGTTCCTCAGAATTAACCGTTTTACGGATAAGAATTCAAACACCATTTTGTAACTTAATTGTGAGTAAAAGTTATTATTAAATGGCAGAGTCGTGATTATATTTTAAAATAAACGATTTATGAGTTTACTAATATAGGAATACCGCATCATAAAATGTTTTATTTTCAAACATTTCGTCATGAAATGTTTTTTTTTTTTAGAAATGAAGAGAATCTATCTAAGAGAATGTTTAAGAGACTAGAAGGGTCGCTTAAAAACATTAAGGTTGACACTAATGGTTGACATATCTTTCAAAATAAACTTTTTTGTTTTTAATTTCAAAATTGAGTCGAAAATGTGTTTATTTTTCAAATAGTTATATAAAAAAAAAGTTTATTTTGAACGATATCAACATGAAGATTACTCTTCTAGTTTCTAAAAGAATTTTAATTTTTGTCTTAAAATGGAGCTTTTTATGTCAGTTTAAAAATGAGCCAATTTTTAGAGGACGATTTTTGATAGTCTTTCAAAATAAACTTTTTATAGGCAAAAAATTAAAGAAATAAGTTTAAGTTGGCTTTATAGATATTAATTTTGCTTTTGTCTCTCCAGATGGCACCACTGCAGTGGCTAATGCTAAGCTCCATAGACGTTTTTTTCGGAATATTTGGATGTAGCGAACGTTTTTTTTCTCGAAACAACATTACGAAAAAAAAATTCAAATTGTTTTCAAAACTAGAATAGTTCAGTTTGAAAAATGACCCGTCTTTTTAGGTTTTTTTCACCGATATTTCAAGAAAAAACTATTTTCGCCTCTTTTTCAAACTGTTATAAAAAGTTTATTTTGAAAGATATCGATCATGATGATAAAAACTGTTAGCATTATCACCAACTATTCTAGTTTCTAAAACAGCTTTGAATTTTTTCGTAATCTTTCTCCCGAAAAACGTTCGCTTGAAAAATATAAATTTTCTCAAAACCGCAAGTGGAGTAGGAAAGAACCCTCCTATGGAACATAATAGCCACTGCAGTGGCGCCATCTGTGAGGAGAAAAATAAAATAAATATCTATTAAGCCACCTTAAAGTTACGACTCCCCAGTTTAACGCCACTTTTATTCGCTACATCGGTGGCGCCACCAGTATCTTTCGCGATTACTTTTCGTACGATTCCATCGTAACGACAACCATGTGATCGTTCGCACAAAAAATGATATGAAAGCTTTGATCTTCAGAAATGCAAATCGGATCGTTGACGCGAGATCCGCAACTGATGCAGAATTTAACATCTTCTAGTTTCGTGTTCATGAAAGCGACCGAATTAACCGTCACGTGCGGTATTTCGAACGGAGGATGTTGACAACGACTCTGAAAAATAAAACAAATGATGTTTTAGAAACTAGAAGAGTAAAAGATATGGGTTTTAAATTGTAAAACAATTCTTTTCGAACTCTTTGATTATTGTTCTGTCTTTCAGAAGATCAAAATGAAGAGAAAATTGAATGTGTTTTAGAAACTAGAAGGGTAGTTTCAAGTATTTTCTGGTTGAAATCTTTCAAAATAAAGCTTTTTATGTCACATTTGCAATACTAATTTTAAACAGATGGTATTTTTGAAATATTAAATGTAAAAAAGTTTATTTTGAAAGATATCAAAAACATGAAAATATACACTGTACGTGATTCGGATACCTTTCTAGTTTCTAAGACACTTATGTTTTTCTTCATTTTACTCTTTAAAAAGTAGACAAATAATCAATAATTCGAAAATCAGCTGTTTATAAAAAGAGCTGAAGAAGAAGAAATTTAAAGTGTTTTAGAAACTAGAAGGGTAGCTCTCAATCACTTAAAAGCTGTTTTCTAGTTGATAGTTCTTCAAAATAAGCTTTTTATGCAAGTTTGAGAACAGGCGTCATTCTTGAAATATTAAATATAAAAAGTTTACTTTCTAGTTTTTATTAAGTTTGCTCTTCTGGAAGACAAAACAATCAAGAATTCGAAAATCAGCTTTTCATAAAAAAAAACAGCTGAAGAAGAAACTAGAAGAGTAGTTCAATCATTTCATGTTAATATCTTTCAATTTAAACTTTTTCTAGAGAAAAATTAAAAAAAAAATATCAAGTGATATAAAAAGTTTATTTTGAAATATCTCAAAAACAATAAAAAAAAATATTAAGTGATACAGAGCCACCCTTTCTAGTTTCTAACACACTTTTCAATTTCTCTTTAGTATTTCAATTTTTTTCCAGAAATAACTCAAGAGTTCAATATTATAATTATTTTTGTATTAATTTGCATATTTTGCAAATGGCTACTTTTCCATCGAGAAAAGAAAATGACGTAATTGAAAACCAACTTTCGGAGTAGAAATGCCACTATTGTTGTTGTTGTTTATCGGAATTTGGACGTTTTTAACATCTTCTTCGAAAACATCAGAATCTGAAATAAAGAGAGAAATAAAAAAAAACCCACAAAATTAATTTCATTTTATTTCTCAAATCTTTGATTTTAAACTTTTTCCTAAAAAAGAAGACAAATCTAAAAACATTTAAAAAAATCAAATTGTTTTCAAAACTAGAATGGTAAAAGATTATGTTAAAAGTTTTTTTTTTTTTCATGACAACATTTTAAAAAATAAACAATTTTATAGTTCAGTTTGAAAAATGACCCGTTTTTGAGGGGTTTTGCATTGAGATTTCATAAAAAACTATTTTCGCCTCTTTTTCAAACTTGTCACAAAAAGTTTATTTTGAAAGATATCATCATGAAAAAACTTTTCTAAAACACTTTGAAAAACGTTCACTTGAAAAATATAAATTTTCTCATTGATGGAAGAGACTTCCTATAGAACATACTGTAAATAGCCACTGCAAGTGGCGCCATCTCGCGGGAAGAAAACAAAATAATTATCTATTAAGCTACGTTAACACAATTTTAATATTTTACTTGAATTTCCCACGCGCAATCGTCAATTTTGAACCTTTTGTGATACAAGAAGTTTATTTTCGATTTACATAACAAATTATACGAAATTAAAATAATATTTCGGTCGTTAATTAATTATTTTTAATTAAAAATATCCACGTTTTTTTTTTGTTGACTAAATTTAATTTAAAAAAACAAACAAACATGAAATTTGATTATTTTCCAAATGGAATAAAAAAAACATTAATAAAAATACTTTTATCCCCATTCCTTTACTTTTCTAGTTTTTAACAAACTTTGGATTTGTTCTTCTTAAGGACGTTCGCAGACAAGCGACTTTTAGTGGTTTAAAAGATAATAAAAAGTAGTTGGCATGTGGCTGAAAACCGTCCTCTTGAGCCAACTGCCAGTTGATAAAAAAAGTCGTCTTCGTGTAGTTGAGTGAACTGCAAAAAGTTGTCCGTTTCAGACACATGCTGACCACTTTTTTTTTGCAATCCACCTTCTGACCACTAAAAGTCGCTCATCTGAAAACATAAGTCTGCGACCATTTTTTTTTTAACCTTTTCGTTCGTCACAAACAGTCAGAACTTTGTTCTGAAGAGAAAAATCGCATCTGTAACATAAAAAAGACACGAAAAAAATGTTAGAATCGGTCATAATATCGCGACCACGTTTTTTTACAAACTCGCTGCGCTCGCTCCATCTTCTCGTATCTGAAGGCAAACTCGACTGCGTCGAACAGGAATTCGTACAGGCACTCAAGTCGATTACGAGACGATCCGAATACGATTCCTTAAACAATACATCCGAATCGTCCGACACGGTCACGTGTTCCATTTTCAACGATTCCCAAGTCGTTTCTGTCAACAAAAATTAAACAAAAAAACTAGAATTACAAAAGTGATACTTTCATGTATCAGTGACACATTTTTGTGACACTGTTTTTTTTTCAGTCAGAAATTAGTAATTAAAAAGTTGGGTCGCAGAGCCCTCTATATACTGTGGGTCGCAGAGCCCTCTATATACTGTGGGTCGCAGAGCCCTCTATACACTATGGGTCGCAGAGCCCTCTATATAGTGGGTAGCCCCTATTGGTCACTTTACTTTGGGTCGTTTCAAGGGCCCAACACATGGAGGCCCCTACTATCATAGAGGGGGCCCTCGCAGCCTGCATTTACCGACAACATTACATACCTTACCTGAATCTTTACATTCAAAACAACCACTGACGTATTGAAATTTGATCAAAGATTGTGTAAAATTAACTTTAAAGTGACGTCATACGGGGTCGAAATCACACAACACCCGAAAGAAGTATACATATAGGTAGCTCAATTCCATGTTAGAGAAAACCGTTAGTTGGTGAGTGAGCATTAATTGTTTAGCCTCTCTTCAGGGTTATCTTTAATGTTTATTTCCTTTTTATTTTTAGATTCCTTCTTTTCATAAAAAGGAATTTTAATCTTTTTTACAAGGTCATTTACAATATACTGTGTAATCATTAAATATTGTAACATAGAAGAAATGTAGCTTTTAGTTGAGGTGGCGCCATCTATTGACTTTGCTCAGCCTTGAATTGGCACGTTCCATAAGTAGAGCGTGGTAATGACTCATATTTGTGTTCCTCTTTTCGATTGGCTGTCTATTTGTGACGTCATAGCTTCTTTGCTAGTCTATGGAGACTGCCATTTTGATGCCAAATGCGTGCGTTTATTTTATGCAATAATGCAATCGCTATGGTGGTGTATTATATTCTTGTAATATTAAAATTATAAACATTATTACAAATTATAATCTTCAAAACAGAATAAAAAAGTTGATATTAAGCGATAAGTTCCGATAACCTTGTAAGCTGAATAAAACTTGGCATCAAAATGGCGTCTATAAGGTACGTTGCCCATCTCCCGCCACACAGTTTTACGCTCCGGGTAACTATAACCTAGACAATTGAAAAGATACCTAACAAATTTTAAAATAAAAACAATGGCATAATGAAAGAAACGCACTTTTATTAGGTAATAAAACTGCAATTAAATATTTATTAATGTTATTTTAACGTTATTAATATGCCTTTCATAAGTCGAGAACTGTTTACCGTGTATACTTGATCATACTCTTTCTCACTCTCCAAAACTACAGCCAATAAACAGAGCGCCATTTAGAAAACGTTAGTCACTAGAGGCGCTGAAAACACTCCACGTGAGTGACGTGACCATGGCGTAATATAAGAGGTGTTAATGCTTCTTATAGTTCCCTGTTCTGTTTTGGCATTTCCTCCACTTAAGTGGCGCTGTATGTTAAAGTGGGCTGTTATGGTGTCTTTTTACATAGTACACTGTATAGACTAGTATGTATAACTTTGTTTATATTGCAGTTTTGCCATTTCTTGTCATAATTGATGATTAAAATATGATCTATTTTTTCAGGTTTGACCTGTTGAAATTTGGCTTCAATATTAATAACAACGATCGTCGTCCTCGCTCATACTTCGTTAATTTTATCGTAAACTTTCACCACAGTGTGATATAAACTTATATTTTTATTGTTTAATATATTTTATGTAAATTATCGTATAATTAATATTCATAATTGTAGCCAAATTGACAAATTTACATAATTAGTTTATTATTCTGATTTTTTTTTTTTTGGTTATAAAACAGTAGGTACTTGTAGCCCTCTTTACATGCAGCGCCGCCCGGGTGGTAGAGCTATTAAGGAAATACGTTTATTCTACGGTGTTTACACACCTTAGAAGTGTGTTTATGTGTAGTTTTTTTTTTTTTAAATTATTATTATTGTAATAATAATGGGTTATTATTGTTGTGTACCATTCTGTAAAACAAATCCAAAAAATGCATCAACTCTTAAAGTTTCATTTCATGAGATTCCCTGCAATGAAGAGCTACGAAAACGATGGTTACTTAATATTCATAGGAAAAATTGGCAGCCAGGCGACAGGTAATAATTAATAGAGGTAGTTCAACTCCATTTTAGAGAAATAACATTGTCGTGATTTGAGTGAAATACGGCGGAAAGATACACAATCGCTTGCATAGAGGCGAAGCGGTTGCTATGATTTAAAGTTCAGCTACCCTTCTAGTTTCTAGCTTTTAATAAATTTTCACTTCAAAAAGCTGCGTTTACACGTGAAAACACGTGAGGCTACATCGCAAAATTACTTCGAAAAATCTCCACAAAGAGCGCTAGCATCGTTTTTCTATTGAACCCATATAGACCCAACGATAAAGAAAAAAATGTTAATTTTTAAAAAACACAGCAGTCGCGGCGGCAATTTTGATGGTTCAAAGTGCAATGTGCACCAGATATAGCGTTTATTTCAAAATTTCTCCGAATGTAGGCGCTGCGATCGTTTTTGATAGAAAAACGGTTTTTTTAACGTTTTTTCTCCCGGTTCGAAGTCACATAATAATTAATAGAAAAATAATTTCGCGTGCTAATCTTATAAAAAGGAATCAGCGTGAAGCCAATAGATTAATGCACGTGCTAATTTTTGTGTGATTGTTCTAAGTCGTTTTGAATGGGAGTTCTTCAAATGTGTGTGGGACGGTTTTTTGGCCCTACGGGAATTAACATGGAGTTAAAAAACGTAAGATTTTAAATGTTATTTAAAAATAGAAAGCCCTTTTCAAAATTTAAAAAAAAGGAATAATCCCGAAAGGCAATAAACACGTGTAAGTACGTGCTAATTTTTCTGATTGCTCTAAATCGTTTTTAATGAGAGTTCTCTTAACTTTTGTTGGACGGTGTTAAAGGCTATAACTATCTGGTTATTGTCAGTTGTTAACTAGAGTATATTCTAGCCTCTAACCAGCTGTTTTTTATTTAAAAAAAATCTATAATTGTGGGTTGATCTAATGACGATGATGATTACTTCACAATTGGCTCTTGGGCCACAGATTGAGAAACAGTTTGCTTGATATTTCATAAAAATCCGAACCCTAGTTATAACTGTCTCAATTCACATTTATTTTTGTTTCAGTGCAAAGTTGTGCAGTTTGCATTTTCTTCCGGATGACTTTATGAACGGATTAAAAATCCGTCGACTGAAGAAGGACGCGATTCCAACTGTATTTCCGGAGTATCCGGAATATCTTCAAATTGCAGCCAGAAAAAGAAAACTAAGAAATGCACCAAAAATCAGACCTCCTCTTAAGAAGAAAATTCCAACCGCAAATTTCAAACCAAAAACTTCGGTAAGCGGATTTCAGTCGAACTCTCTCGGAGGATCCAATTGGTTTAAAACCGTGCTTCAGGTTCTTTTTTAAAAACTGGAAGAGTTATTAAAATAAACTCTGTTAAAAACTGGAAGATTGATTAAACTCTGTCAGTTTTTTAAGCTCAACTCTTGTTAAAAACTGGAAGAGTTATTAAACTTTTCTAGTTTTTAAGCTCAACTTTTGTTAAAAACTGGAAGAGTTATTAAACTTTTCTAGTTTTTAAGCTCAGCTCTTGTTAAAAACTGGAAGAGTTATTAAACTTTTCACGTTTTTAAGTTGGACTCTTTTAAAAACTGGAAAAGTTATTAAACGCCTCCAGTTTTTAAGCTTAACTCTGTTAAAAACTAGAAAAGTTATTAAACTCTTCCAGTTTTTAATCTCCACTCAGTTAAAAACTGGAAGAATTATTAAACTTTTCCAGTTTTTAAGCTCAACTCTTGTTAAAAACTGGAAGAATTTTTAAACTTTTCCCTTTTTTAAGTTTGACTCTTTTAAAAACTGGAAATGCTATTAAACGCTTCCAGTTTTTAAGCTCAATTCTTCAAAAAAAAAAAAAAAAAAAACTGGAGGAGTTATTTAAACTTTTACAGTTTTTAAGCTCAACTGTGTTAAAAACTGGACGAGTTCTTAAAAATGGAAGTTCACCTTCTGATTTTTAAAATTGTTCTTAAAATTTTAAAATATCTTATTTTTTCTAGAATGTTGATGTGTCACATCAGATTTCCGGTTGCGAACAACTCCAAGAAATTATTTCTATAACAGAAGTTCACGAATTGACGACCGCGCAGGCGCAACAGACGAATTACGGATCGAAAAATGGAGAAAATTGCGAAAAATTGGAACACAACGACTCGCAGGAAACGAACAACAGATCAGAAAATCTACAGCCGGGTCACAACGATTCACACGAGACGAACAACGCATTGGAAATTGTACACTCGTGTCATAACTACTCGCAAAAGATGAATAGTAAAATAGAACTCATGTTATTAGATCAAAATGAATCGCATGAAGAGAACAGCGAACCGAGAAATGCCCGACCGGATAATTATCCGGCTCGCGGTCGACCTTCAATTAAACCAGATATTTTAAAGAAAAAGCTTCGCAGCCTTCAAACAAAAAACGCCAAACTGCAAAGGCAGCTGAATGAAGCTCGGGCTAAAATAACGGAAGAAAAAGAGAAAAAAAGGAGTCTGGATCTCGTAAGTGTGCTGGACGAAATAACGGCCGATGCCGCAAGTGGTTCACTCCAGTCTATATTTCTATTGGACCAGTTAAAAGCGTACAAATTTAAACGTGGTGCGAAGTGGAGCACACCGACTTTACAAAACTGCGTGTTGTGGCGAATGAATTCGCCTTCGGGTTACAATTTCGTTAAAAAAAGTCACCTCATAAAGTTGCCGTCAAAGACGACGCTACAGCGTTATCTCAGTCACGGAGTCGGAGCCATAGAAACTGAGGCTGAATAAAACAAAATTGATCATTTGGTCATTTTATTTTTGGGGTTTTGATTATTGCTTATATTTTGAAATGTGTCAGTTTTGTGATATCATTAAAAGGTTATTCGACAGGAAGAAAATGAGTATGATGCAATATCTGGTATAGCCATTGGTGTGCAAGTTCCATTTTCTTTTAGTTGTTCTTACGAGCGAGCGCAATTATGTTTGAAACGCAATTTAAAGTGTAATAAGCACTCAAATATACTCTGGATCCACTGATGCTTTTGAAAACCCAGCTACGATTCCTTCTATTTTTAAAGAAAGTTTGAAAATAGCCTACATGCTAATTTCCACAGACGAACAGTTCGCTTCTAATCGCCTATGGAAATTAGCATGTAGGCTATTTTCAGAATTATTTTAAAAATAGAAAGAACCATAACTGTTTTTTTTTGTTGTTGCAAAAGTATCAGTGGATTCACGGTATATTTGAGTGCTTTATTGCGCTTTAAATGTTTCAAAAATAACTTTACGCAAAAAGAACGCCTAAACAAAAACTGAACATATGCCATGTTAAACGGCTATACCAGGTATTGCATCATCCTAATCTCAGTTTTTGTATATAAACTACAATACTACAACAGGAAAAATGTTTTAATTGAGATGCTGGCGCCATCTACTGGTTATTTTCTTCAGATTACCTATGGCTTGATTACTTAAGGTGGTTTTAAAGTGCAATCGCCTCTTTAAATCTGATTATGTCATTCAGAAGCAAAACGAAAAGAAATTTAAATGTGTTTTAGAATCTAGAAGGGTAGCTCAATCACTTTAAGGGTAATTTCATATTGATATCTTTAAAAATAAGCTTTTTATTTGAGTTTGAAAATGACCTAGGTACTTGAAGTAGACAATACTGTTTCTTTTTATATTTTTGCCTATAAAAAGTTTATTTTAAAATATGTCAACATGAAGAAATACCCTTATGTGAATGAACCACTCTTCTAGTTTCTAAAACAGTTCCAAGTTTTTCTTAATTTTGTTCTTCTGAAAGACAGAAATAAGCAGAGTTCGTAAATCAGCTGTTCATAAAACATCCAAAGGTTTTTCCATAGATTTTTCATGAGGAGATCTGTTAATAAATGTAAATTTTGTAATCCACGTGACGTCGCAACCGTTCAACCAATGAACGAAAATATAGCCTTTCAGTGGCTCTGCGTTTTTTTTTTTTTTTTTGTTACAGTCTTACAGAGTTGAGTAAAATTCGGTTAATTAGAGCGCTTTTATTTATATGTAATTAGTTTTTTTTTGTTATGTGATTTAGGAACACTAGATGGCGCTCTAGTCTATGTCAATTTTTTCAGCTGTTTTTAGTTATGTTTTAATTTTTGTTGTTTTATTCGTGTTAATGATGATTAATTTAATTAATATTTAACTAGTTAAATATATTTGACGGTTTCTTTCGATCGGATTCATCATTTTTGGTAAATTATTTGTTATTTTTATAAAAACAAGATCTTTTTTTTTAATGGATTCCATCTTTGTTTTTCGATTTATCTTCTGACGACGTTTTTATTTTCACAACATTTTTTAAAATAATTTTCAGAGGAAATTTTCTTGTTTATTTCGACTTTTAAAGAAAATGATGTCATTGAAGATGAGAATTAGTGAAGACAGAAATAGATAATGTAGTTTAACGTCAAATTTAAGGTCCAAATTCAAGAGGGGTTCCTTCTTTCAATCTTCTTTTATAAACGGAGTTTTTCTGTGTTTTAACACCCTGTTTGGAGGGTACAAGTTGAAGTTCAAGTGTCTTAATTTAAAGTCTTAAATTTGCACTCAAGAATGTTCTGCTTTTCACCTTCAACTTGAACCCTCTGAACAGGGTATCAACACAGAAAATGTGATATTGTGTTTTGACACCCTGTTCTGAGGGTTCAAGTTGAAGTTGAAGTGCTAAATTCTCTGTCCTTAATTTTGATCTAATAGTAATTAATTAATAATTTTATGTCCTCCCTTAAATTCAGTTATTTTAATAATTGTTATTCATTTCTGTGATTAATCTATTAACCTGTTTTTAAATCGCTGAAAGTTTGGCTCAAATTCACGAAGGAAGCTGTAAACCGTTCCTATGGAGCATTTCGTGTCAAAACTGAGTGTTGCCAATAGAGGGCGCAGACTGTACTTAGTATTTCAGTTAAAATATTATTACAGGGCGTACGAGATTCACCAATAATGTCGTTCCCCTGTAAAATAGCTTACAGTGCAACTATACCAATACGAGATTCAATCTTGTGTCGTCATCTTTGGCAAAGATGGCTTCCTTTTAGCTTCAAAAAAGCAGACGATTCTTTAGCGCGGAGTTGATTTACCTTTGTATGTTTATCGTGATGTGTACGTTACCCTTAGGACTGGCGATATTTTGAAAAAATCGAAAGCGGTCCGATTTTTTTTTTTTTTTAAAAAAAATCAATTTTAACGATATATTGAAAAAATTGAAAAATGCAGAAAAATCTAAAAAATCTAAAAAAAAAAAATTCGAAAAAATTCAAAAATCGAAAAAAATCAAAAAATCGAAAAAAAAATTCGAAAAAATTGAAAAATCGAAAAATCGAAAAAAAATCGAAAAAATTGAAAAATCGAAAAAATTGAAAAATCGAAAAATCGAAAAAAAAAAATTCGAAAAAAATTCAAAAATCGAAAAAAATCAAAAAATCGAAAAAAAAATTCCAAAAAATTGAAAAATCGAAAAAAATCGAAAAAATTGAAAAGTGCAGAAAAATCTAAAAAATCTAAAAAAAAAAAATTCAAAAATCGAAAAAAATCAAAAAATCGAAAAAAAATTCGAAAAAATTGAAAAATCGAAAAAATTAAAAAATCGAAAAATCGAAAAAAAAATCGAAAAAATTGAAAAAATTGAAAAAATTCAAAAATCGATAAAAATGAAAAATTTACTCGCTTTTTCGATATGTCGAATATGATATTCGAATTTTACGATATTTAAAAAAAAAATTGAAATATCGAAAGTTTTGCCAGCCGTAGTTACCGGTACTATTGTGCGCATGTGCAGCAGACAGCCAACCTTTATACCTAGTACACACACCTGATAAATTTAAATGCATTTAAATAATAAACGTGTTCTACAGAGCCCTGTGAAGGACAAACAAACAACTCGAATTCAATTTATTCAGTTAATAATCTGACTGACTATTGACATTAAAATATTGATTTAGTATTTCAATTTAAAATATTAATATTAAAGTCAATTTTTATTTGGTGTTCATGTCCTTAACTGGATTCCGTATAAATTCACCTAAACACATTTAATTTGAATTCATTTAACTCAATTGTGTACAAGGTGTAAGGTATCTGCATAAATGGATGTTTATTATGCATTTTTTCCCCCTCCTTATGATGGCGCCGCAGTTGGCTAATGCTATGCTCCATAGACGTTTTATGTAAAACTTGGATGTAAAAACGTCAAGCGAACGTTTTTTCGAAACAACATTACGAAAAAAAAAAAAAAATTTCAAATTGTTTTCAAAACTAGAAAGGTAATGGTATATCTCACAAAATAAAACATTTTATAGTTCAATTTGAAAAATGACCCGTCTTTTTAGGTTTTTTCACTGATATTTCATGAAAAAGTATTTCGGACTTTTTCAAAACTGCCATAAAAAGGTCCATGAATGAAAAACGTAAAATATAAATTTTCTCAAAATCGCGGTTGAGCGAGGAAGTCGGTGGCGCCATCTTGGAGGACAAAAACAAATTAAATAATTATAAAGCCTTAGGCAATGTACTGAAATATATTTTTTTCTTTATATTCTTATTCAGACATTTTCTCTAAATTCGTTTCGGTTTGGATGTTTCGTACGTCGGATATATATGAAAGTCTGATCTGGTCCCGATTCCGCGACACACGATGAACGTGAATGACCAAAATCTTCCCATGAACCAACAGTCTCCTCTGTCTGCTGCGGAATCCTCTTGCCTTTGTAACTTCCGACGGCGCCATCTATCAAGTCAGGAATCCTATTCGAGTTCGGGTCAACTGAGTAACCAAGAGTCGGAAGACTTTCACTTTGTCGAAGTGGCTCACTCGCTCCAAGTGCTCACCGGACTCAACAGTCTTCGTCTTGCCAGACAATTTAGCGATATGACTCTCTGCGTCGACGAAGAAGAGTTTCCTTGCCATCGAGTCGTTCTTGCGTCTTTCAGTCCCTATTTTAAGGTAAATCGTAAACGCCGTTTCGTCGCGTAAACATAACCACGTTACGTAACACAATCGTAGCTGCGGGGGTGGACTTGATTGCGTAACGTAAGCATATGTAACATGATTGTTGGGTAATGTGGGTCGGTTTTGTTTATAAAAATCATAAAAATAATACAATACGCATATACGACACGGTACAGCTTGGTTTAACACAGGTTTGAACGTGCGGTTACGTCACGCCGCCCATTGCAATGCGTACTGTACGGATGCTAAAATTTATATGGTTGAAATTAACGCGAGATTACGCTGAAATTGTTCAGGTGCAAAATGAAGAGTAAGTAACTAGAAAGTGTTTTAAAAACTAGAAGGGTATTTTCACTTTGATATCTTTCAAAATAAGCTTTTTATTTAAAAGTCTAGATACACGTCCTCCATCTTGTCGTTTTGAGCAGACAACAATGAGACAAATGAGTGTTACTATAATGGTGTTATTAAACGTGCGAGAAATAGTCTCGCAATTGTTCAATGAAGTTACGTCAAAGCGCAAAATGCAATAGAAAGTATTCTTCATTAAGTGATCATTTTATATCAATTTAGAAAAGGTCCTTCTATTTCTAAACAAGGTTTAAAATCGTACATTTTTCAACTCCATGTTAAATCCCATAGACCCCAAAAAACCCTCCCACAAAAGTTTGAAGAACTCTCGTTAAAAACGACTTAAAGCAATAAAACAAAATTAGCACGTGCATTAGTGTATTGGCTGCACGTTGATTGCTTTTTATAAGCTTAGCACGTGCAATTATCTTTTTATTAATTTTTATGTGACGTCATACCTGGAGAAAATACATTCAAAAACCATTTTTATACCAAACACGACTGCAGCGCTCCTAAGTTTAATAATGACCGAACTTTAAAGCAGACATTATTTGTATTGACCTTCATAACATCACTTCTTCTCGACAGTCCGTAAATACCGTTTGATTCTTCGAGTGTTTCATCTATGACAGACGTCAATCAAGAAATTCTATCACATGGGATGGGATGTTGGCGACAATAAATAGATGAGACATGTTGACTGATGGGGAGTCATGGGACCTGTGGGACAATTGCTATTTCTTCCAAAATGAAAGTAAATCATATCGAAGTACGAACAAATCATGTTCGGGTTCCATATCTCAGAGCAATTGTTCTCTACCAAACGGACACAGATCCAGAGCTGCTCTCATCTATATAGACTTCTTGTCTCTGCTTTTATTCTCAGAGCAGGCCAATCGGACAACACGTTTTAAAAATGGCAGATTGTATACACGTTCTGGTGTTGAGCACAGAGCAGTGGAGCAAAGCATAATATGTCTCGAGCTGAAACATACTGAAAATCATAACTGAACTACACTTTCTAACAAATATGGTTGAGTAGTTGGTTTCAGCCATACACCGGCCACTTTTATTGCGAGTCCATCTCGACCAATAAAAGAGAAGTTGGTTCATGTGAGTCCCAACTAGCCTCTTACAATGCTTTTGTCAGTGAAACAAATTTAGGCATTCTAAAAAGTTGATAAAACCGCGCTGCCACAAGAAGCCTCTTTAGCTCAGCGGTAGAGCACTGGTCTTGTAAACTAGGGGTCGTGAGTTCAAACCTCACAGGAGGCAAACAACATAAAGGTGCCTAAGCCTTTGTATTTATTTTGGTAAATTTTCACCCTTAGTTCACCCAGTGACATGTGACCTATGTCAGGTTAACAAAGTGCTCCTCCAACTTGTAACAAAAGCATCCAATGAGAAATTTCATTGGTATTTTTTTTTACCAACAAACTAATTTCCTCGCAAAACAAATTGCCTCCTGTGAGGTTTGAACTCACGACCCCTGGTTTACGAGACCAGTGCTCTACCACTGAGCTAAAGAGGCTTCATGGAAACACAATTACAAAGACACAACACCTGAACGAGGCCTCAGCTATACTTGCCTAACATTCTAAAGTCTAAAACCTAGATGACACTATACTCTACAAATTGTAGTAGAATCAGGGGAGAGTATGATTCGAGAAAAAAACTAGTGCTGTCCGAATGGCCTGCTCTGGATCTGGGGCCCGTTTCACAAAACTACAAGTCTTCTCCGTAACAACTTGTTGGTTACAGGTGTTTGACGAATATTTCTACGCAAAACTACAAGTCTTGTGAGTAACAATTGTAGCTTACAAGTGTATAGGTAACAAGTTGTTGGCAACAGCTTGTTGGGAACTAGTGAAAGTGGACTTGTTTATAACAAGTGTAGTGTGTCAGTATTCATTAAATAAGTCGTTTTCGTTTTTTGTTTGTAATTCCAAAGTGCCGAAAACGTCTAAAAGTGTTTTATTAGGAAATAAGCGGTGTATTTTAAAAGAAATACGAGATAGTAAAAGACATTCTCTTTCAAAACACTTGTAAAACAACCTATCTTTGGTTGGTAACAAGTGTCAGTAACAAGGTTTGTCCACTACACTTGTCAGCTACAAGTGTTCTTTTGTGGTTTACAAGTAATTCACTTGTAAAATTGTGAAAACTCACTTGTAATCAGGGTTGGCTGTTTTAAAACATTTTGTTTAAAACATGTTTTAAACAGCATGTTTTTTTTTTAAAAAAGCTAGAGGAAGTGATCAGATTACACTGTGAAACCTTAGACTATTACTTTACTGGACTGGCAACTCCTGAAATTGTGTTGGACAGTTTTGCATCGTCGTGACGTCGTTTTTGAAGTGGCGCCTCTAGCGGGACTATGGTATATGAACATGAATAGTAAAAGTGAAGTTTTGGACGAGTTCATTTTGTAGCTATGTAGGGTGTATTTTTTATATATTAGTATAAAAAGTATGGCCGATGAAGAACTACACAGGCATAGCCTCCTGTAAGATACTATCTATAGGAGGCTATGACACAGGCAATTAGAAATCGGAAGGGACGAACAGAAGTTCATTCACTGGCGTAGCGAGGGGGGCATAATGGGTGCCAAAATGTGGGGCTGTGATAAAAATAAGGGCTTATACTTATAGTATGATTATAAATATAACATTGTCTCAAATCCCACTGACCGTGTTGTCAACTTGGCATAATTAGGCACCCTATAATAGTATTACTGTTACAGTATAAGACCAGAAACCCTAGGAACGTTCCTAGCTATGCCACTAATTTCATTTGCTCTTCTAATAAATTCACCACACACTGTACACACGACAAGTCACCAACTAGTATCCCAATTTCAATTCGAAAAATTAAACGTACAAATTTAACACGAAAAGCATTATTTTAATAAAAAAACATTTTTTTCTTAAAAAAAACATGTTTTTTTCCAACCCTACTTGTAATTACACTTGTACTTTTGTGAAACGCTAATAAGCGGAAATTTTACAAACTTGTAAAAATTTACTTGTTACTAACAAGACTTGTCGTTTTGTGAAACGCGTTCCTGATATACAGCTGCTCTGCTCTGTGCGTCATCACAGTGAGAGCAGCAACAAAAGGGAAAGAGCAAACCACTATTTTGGCAGGAGTTGATATTTACGACGAAAATACTGAATGGAGCATTTTCAGCTCGCTTTGCTCTTGCCTTTTGAAAAAAAAAAGCAAAAAAGAGTGGATCCAAAATATCTCAGAGCAATTGCTTTCTACCAAACGGACACAGATCCAGAGCTGCTCTCATCCAAATAGACTTCTTGTCTCTGCTTTTATTCTCAGAGGAGGCCAATCGGACAATATGTTTTAAAAATGGCAGATTCTATTCACCTTCTGGTGTTGAGCACAGAGCAGTGGAGCAAAGCATAATATGTCTCTCTTTTCAGTATGTTTCATACTGAAAATCATAACTGAACTACACTTTCTAACGAATATGGTTGAGTAGTTGGTTTCGGCCACACACCGGCCACTTTTATTGCGAGTCCATCTCGACCAATAAAAGAAATGTTGGTTCATATGAGTCCCAATTAGCCTCTTACAATGCTTCTGTCAGTGAAACAAAATTAGGCATTCTGAAAAGTTGATAAAACCGTGTCACCACAGGAAGCCTCTTTAGCTCAGTGGTAGAGCACTGGTCTTGTAAACCAGGGGTCGTGAGTTCAAACCTCACAGGAGGCAAACAATATAAAGGTTCCTGAGCATTTGAATTTATTTTGGTAAATTTTCACCCTTAGTTCATCCAGTGACGCGTGTCCTACGTAAGGTGTTAACACGGTGCTTCTTCAATTTATAACAAAAGCATCCAACGAGAAATTTCATTGGAATTTTTTTTTTACGAAGTAACTATTTCACTCGCAAAGCAATTTGCCTCCTGTGAGGTTTGAACTCACGACCCCTGGTTTACGAGACCAGTGCTCTACCACTGAGCTAAAGAGGCTTCACGTCAACAGCACACCTAACACCAAACCTGATCGAAGGCAGGATAGTATTAGTTACGCTTCGGTTAATAAATTTTATACAGTAAATATTTATATCCGATTTTATTTTTCTACCGGATATTCGATTTTATTTTTCTACTGGAAACGAATATCCGATTTTATTTTTTTCTAAAGGATAACTAATATCCGATTTTATTTTACAACCGGATAACGGATATCCGATTTTATTTTTATACTGGAAACGAATATCCGATTTTATTTTTTTCTAAAGGATAACTAATATCCGATTTTATTTTACAACCGGATAACGGATATCCGATTTTATTTTTATACTGGAAACGAATATCCGATTTTATTTTTCTAAAGGATAACTAATATCCGATTTTATTTTACAACCGGATAACGGATATCCGATTTTATTTTTATACTGGAAACGAATATCCGATTTTATTTTTCTAAAGGATAACTAATATCCGATTTTATTTTACAACCGGATAACGGATATCCGATTTTATTTTTATACTGGAAACGAATATCCGATTTTATTTTTCTAAAGGATAACTAATATCCGATTTTATTTTACAACCGGATAACGGATATCCGATTTTATTTTTATACTGGAAACGAATATCCGATTTTATTTTTCTAAAGGATAACTAATATCCGATTTTATTTTACAACCGGCTGACGGATATCCGATCGAATAATAAACTTACAATGGAAAAACAGGGGATATTTTTTTCATTTATTTTTTTCAACTTTTAGAAATTTAACAAAATAAATTGATAAATTATCCATCTGTTTGCTTTTTGTGGTGTAAACGTGGATATGTCATTGATAATTGGAAGTCATCCTCGTTTTTCCTAATGATAAGGGCGACTTTTTGTCGCTTTGTAGCTACTTATCAAAAAGACATTCAAAAACAGGCAATTAGAAATTGGGACAAACAGAAGTGGACTGCGCCCTTTTTTTATGACGACTGACAACTTCTACTTGGTTGGTTATGTAGTCTGACGTCACATGCTCCGCCCTTTTCAACGTTGAACCACACAACAAACCAATTAGAAGTTGCCGTTCGTCATAAAAAGGGCGGAGCCAACTTCTATTTGTCCCGATTTCTAATTGCCTGTCATTCAAAATGGTTAAAGTTAACTTCAAGAAGCCTCTTTAGCTCAGTGGTAGAGCACTGGTCTCGTAAACCAGGGGTCGTGAGTTCAAACCTCACAGGAGGCAATTAATTAGATTAGAAGCTCTGTTTTTGATTTATAGTTTAAAAACTAGAAGGTACACGGAATTTTCATTTTAGGTTTACGTTTATAGATGTGTTTTCTAGTTTCTTTTAAAATTTCATTAATTTCTACCGAGCTGTTTAGTTTCTAGAAAATATTTCGTGTTTTGATAGTCCACGAATGTGGAGGTTGTGGAGCTCGTTATTGAAAAATTTAAACCTTTTCCAAAATTAAACGAATTTCCTGATGTGGCCAAACCATGAATGAAATTTTAAAAGGAACTAGAAAACACATCTATAAACACATAAACCTAAAACGAAAATTCCGTGCACCTTCTAGTTTTTAAATTATAAATTAAAATTTGAGCTCCTAAATTAATTGCCTCCTGTGAGGTTTGAACTCACGACCCCTGGTTTACAAGACCAGTGCTCTGCCGCTGAGCTAAAGAGGCTTCTTGTGGGTTAAGTTTAACCATTTTGAATGTTTTTTTTGATAAAATGCCACAAAGCGACAAAAAGTCGCCCTCATCATTAGGAAAAAAGAGGACGACTTTCAATTACCAACGACAAATCCACGTTTACACCACAAAAAGCAAACAGATGGATAATTTATCAATTTATTTTGTTAAATTTCTAAAAGTTGAAAAAAATAAATGAAAAAAATATCCCCTGTTCTTCCATTGTAAGTTTATTATTCGATCGGATATCCGATATCCGGTTGTAAAATAAAATTGGATATTCGTTATCCTTTAGAAAAATAAAATCAGATATTTGCTATCTGGTAGAAAAATAAACTCGAATATCCGTTATCCGGTAGAAAAATAAAATCGGATATTGTTATCCGGTAGAAAAATAAAATCGAATATCCGTTATCCAGTAGAAAAATAAAATCGGATATCTGTTATTCGGTAGAAAAATAAAATTGAATATCCGTTATCCAGTAGAAAAATAAAATCGAATATCCGTTATCCAGTAGAAAAATAAAATCGAATATCCGTTATCCAGCAGAAAAATAAAATCTAATATCCGTTATCCAGTAGAAAAATAAAATCGAATATCCGTTATCCGGTAGAAAAATAAAATCGAATATCTGTTATTCAGTAGAAAAATAAAATCGGATATAAATATTTACAGTATAAAATTTTTTAACCGAAGCATAACATACTATCCTGCCTTTCTAACAGGTTTGGTGTTAGGTGTGCTGTTGACGTGAAGCCTCTTTAGCTCAGTGGTAGAGCTCTGGTCTCGTAAACCAGGGGTCGTGAGTTCAAACCTCACAGGAGGCAAATTGTTTTGCGAGGAAATTAGTTTCTTGGTAAAAAAAAAGACACTAATGAAATTTCTCATTGGATGCTTTTGTTACAAGTTGAAAAATCACTGCACTGTGTTAACGTGACGTACGTCACATGTCACCGGGTGAACGTTTGCCAAAATAAATTCGAAGGCTTAGGGGGTTAGGCACCCTTATGTTGTTTGCCTCCTGTGAGGTTTGAACTCACGACCCCTGCTCTACCACTGAGCTAAAGAGGCTTCCTGTGGTGACGTGGTTTTTATCAACTTTTCAGAATGCCTAAATTTGTTTCACTGACAAAAGCATTGTAAGAGGCTAGTTGGGACTCACATGAACAAACTTTACTTTTATTGGTCGAGATGGACTCGCAATAAAAGTGGCCGGTGTGTGGCTGAAACCAACTACTCAACCATATTCGTTAGAAAGTGTAGTGCAGTTATGATTTTCAGTATGTTTCAGCTCGAGACATATTATGCTTTGCTCAACTGTTCTGTGCTCAACACCAGAAGGTGAATAGAATCTGCCATTTTTAAAACATGTTGTCCGAATGGCCTGCACCGAGAATAAAAGCAGAGACAAGAAGTCTATATGGATGAGAGCAGCTCTGGATCTGTGTCCGTTTGGTAGAGAGCAATTGCTCTAAGATATTTTGGATCCGCTCTTTTTTGCTTTTTTTTTTTAAAAAAGGCAAGAGCAAAGCGAGCTGAAAATGCTCCATTCAGTATTTTCGTCGTAAATATCAACTCCTGTCCAAATAGTTGTTTGCTCTTTCCCTTTTGTTGCTGCTCTCACTGTGATGACGTCACAGAGCAGAGCAGCTGTATATCAGGAACGCGTTTCACAAAACGACAAGTCTTGTTAGTAACGTTAACGTTTCACAAAAGTACAAGTTTACACTTGTAATTACAAGTGAGTTTTCACAATGTTACAAGTGAATTACTTGTAAACCACAAAAGAACACTTGTAGCTGACAAGTGTAGTGGACAAACCTTGTTACTGACACTTGTTACCAACCAAAGATAGGTTGTTTTACAAGTGTTTTGAAAGAGAATGTGCTTAACTATCTCGTATTTCTTTTAAAATACACCACTTATTTCCTAATAAAACACTTTTAGACGTTTTCGGCACTTTGGAATTACAGACAATGAAATGAAAACGACTATTTTATGGACACTGACACACTACACTTGTTACAAACAAGTCCAATCTCACTTGTTCCCAACAAGTTGTTCCCAACAACTTGTGACCTACACTTGTAAGCTACAATTGTTACTCACAAGACTTGTAGTTTTGTGTACAAATATTCGTGAAACACCTGTAACCAACAAGTTGTGATTTACAAGGACTTGTAACCTACAATTGTTACGGAGAAGACTTGTAGTTTTGTGAAATGGGCCCCAGATCCAGAGCAGGCCATCCGGACAGCACTAGGTTTTTTTCTCGAATCACACTCTCCCCTGATTCTACTACAATTCTACTAGGTTTTAGACTTTATGTTAGGCAAGTATAGCTGAGGCCTCGTTCAGGTGTTGTGTCTTTGTAATTGTTTTTCCGTGAAGCCTCTTTAGCTCAGTGGTAGAGCACTGGTCTCGTAAACCAGGGGTCGTGAGTTCAAACCTCACAGGAGGCAAATCGTTTTGCGAGTAAATTAATTTCTTGGTAAAAAAATACTAATGAAATTTCTCATTGGATGCTGCTTTTGTTACTATGATTGTTCGGTGGCAGTCTTTAGGTACAGGCATGTTAAGACAGGGAGTTACAGTCATTTGCTCCGCCCTTTTATGAGCGTCAGACCAAATGTCAACCAATTAGACTTTGAAAAGAGCGGGGCATGTGACGTCAGACAACATAACAAACCAATTAGAAGTTGTCGTTTCTCATAAAATAGGCGCTGAGAACACTTGCCTGTTTTCAAAAATGTCTGTAATTTAGTTTTGTTTTTAGGCTTAGAGATAAAGGTACACGGAGTGTTTTTCATGTTGACATCTTTTAAAATGAACTTTTTACAGACAATAATTAAAATTTTCAAAATGAGCATAAAAAGTTCTCTTTGAAAGATATCAACATGAAAACACTAGTAATTGATTGAGCTGCCCTTCTAGTTTCTAAAATACTTTGAAGGCTCTCTTCATTTTGCACCTGAAAGACAGTATAATTAGAGGTGGACCGTGGAACCGAGCCGCTTTAATCAGTTCGTGGTTCGCGATGCATATTGGGAACCGGTTTGAACCAGTTCTTCATGATCGACTAACCGATCAGAATCGGTTCGAAACAGTTCCCAAAATATGCATTAGCAGATTTGCGCAGCAAATTAGTCGGAATTGGCAAAAGGTAGAACTGAACCGAATCTATACTCGGTTTCGGAACTGGTTTGGAACCAGTTCTTATCAGTTCGACCTGTATTGGCAAACCGGTTCTATCAGTTCCATTCATTTGCGAACCGGTTCTATCGGTTCCATTAATTGGCGAACCGGTTCTATCAGTTCCTTTGATTTGCGAACTGGTTCCATGAATTGCCGAACCCTTTCTATCGGTTCCATTAATTGGCGAACCGGTTCTATCGGTTCCATTAATTGGCGAACTGGTTCTATCGGTTCCATTAATTGGCAAACTGGTTCTATCGGTTCCATTAATTAGCGAACCAGTTCTATCGGTTCCATTAATTTGCGAACCGGTTCTATCGGTTCCATTAATTGGCGAACCGGTTCTACTGGTTCCGTACCGTTGACAGCTCTAAGAATAATCAAAGTTCGATAGGCCCCGTTTACACTTTTAATTAAAAAAAATAAGCCTTAATGATGTTTGATGTTATTTTAACTGATTTCAGGCAATGTTCGCTGGCGAACTGTCTGAAAGCCATCAAGATCGTGTTGTCCTTAATGGTGTTGAGGCTAGCATGATAAGCAACCTGATCAATTACGCTTACACTTCGGAAATCACGATCACCAAAGGGAACGTTCAGTCTTTGTTGTCAGCTGCAAATCTGTTGGAGATCCTTTCGGTTCGTGATGCGTGCTGTCAGTTCATGGAGAGGAACATGGACGAGACCAACTGTCTCGGAATCCATTGTTTTGCAGAGGCTCATGCCTGTGTAGGACTTCAGGAAAAGGCAAAGGAATTTACACTCAGGTATTACATTAAAAAAACCTTCTTAATTCTTGTTTCTTTCAGCTTTTATAAAAATACGGTGGAAACCGTTTAACACGAAATGGAAGGGATCGAAATATTATTTCGTGTTAAACCAATATCGTGTTAAAAGAAATAATTTTTAAACTTATTCTAAGGAACACGACTGAAGTATATTTCGTGTTATAAATTTTTTTTAATGCATGTCTGTGCATATTGTGCACACAGTGCACTAGAGGGATCCACTTTATGACCACGTTATCACACTTGTGCCTAGAGTAATTTCATAATTGCATTAATAGTGATTTCAAAATGAAATTTGTTTATCTGTTTTTCGAAGTAACAATTCAATTCATATACTTTTTAAGGGAATTTTATACCAATTTTGGTTATTTTTTTTTAAATTTTGTATGAAATAAGTGTTTTGACCATTCACCAATCTAAGAGTGGTTCCATTTTTGCGATATAGTGGTACCGAGAGCGGTATCTGTATCGCTTCTCGGCCTCATGGCTAAGATCAAAGTGTAGTATCTGTTCTAGTTAGTCTAACAGCTGACTTGTATATCATTGATATACCAGTATGTTAAACTGATTTTTGAAATCTGGTGGAAAGTACGAGGCTTGCCTCACTTCTGCCACGGGTCGGCCTGGTATTGCATTCTGTCCAGGATCGGCCCAGACCCCCTTTCGAGGGGGTTATCATAAAATAAATTTCAGACTTGACAAAATTAACTACCAAATGGTAAGAAGGTGCCTTTTGGTCTGTCATTTGGCAAATGGAACTTTTCTATCCATTATATACATATTACAAGCTTACAACCTGACCCTTCAGGAAGGTGTGGCTAAATTCCAGATTCTATGTTGTGACTTCTTTGGACTTTGTTAATTTGACCTCCTAACCCTATAAAACAAGGATATTCAAAAACAATAGAACTATTTCCCCTTCTGATCCAGTTCTGGAATAAATATGGTCAAAATTGGCTGACCCCTATTAGTGAATCTGTTTTATGACGTAGGCTAAACTTGAAATATAGTGTTACTGGTGGCCATAGTGTCATCTAACACTACATCTCAGGTTTTCACTACGGGATATATAACAATTGGCATTGTTATATATCCAAACTTAGGGTTGCAGAATTTACCTACATAACCTACCTGAATTTACAATACATACAATACATTACCCTGATTACAAAACAAGTGTTTCTCAATTTGTGGCTCGAGTGCCATTTGTGAAGTAATTACCATCATCAATCAGATCTACGGCAATGATGATTTTTCTAATAAAAAAAGGCTGGAACTGTAATTGACAATTGATAGTAATCAAACATCTAGCCTCTAATCACCCTTTTTGATTAGAAAAAGCATAATTGCAGTTTGCTCTAATGATGATATTTACTTCACAATTGGCATTTGGGTCATAAATTATTGTGAAGCATTTGCTTTTGATATTGCATAAAAATCCGAGCTCTAGTTATGAGATTATTATCCAGAAACAATAGTTTTACATAAAAAGCTTATTTTAAAAGATTTCAACATGAAATTACTCTTAAGTGGTTGATTTACACTTCTAGTTTCTAAAACACTTTCAAGTTCTTCTTAATTTTGTTCTTCTGAAAGACAGAATAGTCATTCAGGGCGCCATTTATACTTTAAAAAAAAATTGAAATTGTGTTAGAAAATAGAAGGGTAAATGAATTATTGATATATTTCAAAATAAACTTTTTTCTAGCTTTTGAAATTTTTAAAAAATAATTTTTCTCTTTAACATTGGGTCTATGGGTTCCTTTTGAGACGCCACTATTGTTAAAAAGGGGAACTATTTTTGTACGAGGGGCAGTCAAAAAGTTAGTTGCACATGGTCATAATTTTCCTCGAAGACGAGATGTTTTGATGCGAGGTTGAGGCAACACTGTTTGAACTTCATTATCAATAGATCGATAGTGATATTGATTGTGTTGATAATTCGTCTGTCTTATCAGTTAACAACAATGGCAACTGCTACTGTTCCATCGTCCAAAATTGAAATTTGTGCAGTAATCCGATTTTTATGGTTAAAAAAGTGTAATCCCACGTAAATTCATAAGCAAGTGTGTGAATTTTATGGCGAGAAGGTTATTTCGAGGCAGGCAGTCGGGAAAAGGTGCGGAATATGTTCGATAACGGACTTACTGATATCACTGATAACGATCGCAATGGGAGACCGAGCACATCAACAACAGCTGATTGTGACACCACCCCCACACCCACCAGAGGCCCTCACAGGCCTCCGTCAGTGAAAGGGGGTGTGACACCACCCGCACATGTGTGAGAGCTATCGCTTACCGCACCTCCTTGATCCTCCCCCCCCCCTGGTGCCCTGGATGGTCCTAAACAGGTTTCGCAAAAGAAAAAGGGTTTCACCGCCTGCGACATATGTAAGCAGTTACATAGAGAAAATTGCCTTTTCCTCAGGGCTGGTGACATGAGATAAATCAAGATGGATTCCCCAAAAATTATATATATTAAGCCAAGTTTGTCTGGCGATGTGTAAAGCTGTACGAACAAGGACAAAAACTTTTAACCAAACACATGTGAGGGTGGTGGGGGAGATGGGAGAAGGAAACGTCCTTCATTGAGTGACCTTCAGTATTTGAATAAAATAGTTAAACTAGAATGTCCCATCATACATGATGGATTACCCCCGTCATTTATGACGATTACCCCACTAGTATTTACATAATTCTGGGGAAAAGGTTCCAAATAAGGAAATATTTTGGGACCAGAGATTGCCATTGGTCAGTCCGACCTGTGGGCGACCCCTTGTCACAAGTGACCCCCTCCAAAGGGCCAGAATGATAGAATAGGCACGTGAGGTACCTCAACAGGACAGAAGGCAAGAAGTGCAGGAAAATGCTTTTTCTAAATTTGCAGTAAATGATTTTAAGACGTAATATTCTAAGTCTAAAGTAGTCTTTGGGACACTTAGAATATTCGAGAGTTAGTGGATGTCTCCTCTCAGCGGTGTCGAGAATCCACTCACAAGTCGACCTTTTATGTATCTTCATTTCAACAGTGTATTGCTTAAAATAAAACCAGTTATTTTATAGCATAATTCTTCAGGACTACCTCTGGGAGGTAGCCATCATCATTTTCTCTTTAAATTGTGGGAACTAGGAAACCCGTAGGAACGGTAACGCAGTAATGCATGCCCAGTAGCCCGGTTCCAACCCATAGAGCCGGAGGTGCCGCTGCAAGCCACAAATCCAGGTCAATGGGCAGACCTGGATCATGGACCACAGGTCGCAAGGTTCTGTTGACGAGAGTGCAGAGCAGTGCACGATCTTAACAGAAGAGGCTGACAGAAGACCAGTCATGTCACATGATAATGTTCAGCATGATTTGATTCCATGTCTTTGGGCCAATGAAAAACGAACTGGCAAAGGCACAATACCAATTGGACGAAGAAATGAAAACTGCTACTTAAAACTGATGTTCACATGCTGAACGGGATTTTTACAAAGCTGGAATCACAAAGCTTGTTCAGAGATAAGAAAACTGTAAGAACTTGCTGGGCGATTATGTAGAAAAATAGGTTTTTTGTTTACTTTTCAATAAAAAATAGTTGCACTATAAAATTTCTTGTACTTTTTTGAGTTGTGAGTGAATGCAACTTTTTTTCTGACTGCCATTCGTATTATTGTATTTTGAGTCAAGGTGTCAGCAGGACAAAAGGCGGTTGGTTGCCTCGCTCGCCTTGCCCTAACGCTAGGCCTGGTTCGGTAAACTCGAAACACAAAGTTGTTTCCATGAAATAAACTTTCATAAAAAGTTCATCTTAAAAGATTTGGATATGAACACCAATTTAACTTCATTGTGAGACGTTTGGGCCCGCCGCTTATTTCCGCTCTTTAGCGTTTGTGTTTTTTTTTAGGTTTAACGTCACCCTGTACTTTATTTAGCTTCTGGGCCACTCGGTACTTTTGGTACCAAGTGACCCAGATATCATATGTGATGAGATAATCATCTGACCTTTTCGTTCCCCCCTCATGTTATTCGTTTAAAGTTTGATTTTGTTTTGATTTCTTCTGTTGTCACCTATGTGTGACAACAGGAGATGAATCATGGTTTTGGACAAGTGGATCAATCCTTTGATTGGTCCATTTGGTCCAAAATATTGTTTTAACCAATTGTGAATATGGCCCTGAGAATCCGACTTATGGATTCTCAGGGTATATAAAGAGTTACATTTGTAATGTCAAAAACGCTTTTTTTAAACTTCTGATTATATACCGAACCTATGGCCGATTTTGGCCCGGTTCTTTTCTTTTAATATTTTTTCTAAGTTATATTTTTATGTGTGTGTAAAACCAGTTCGCCAACTTTGTTTATCGTCAAAATAAACAGATTTTTATATTTAAACCAAGCCAGTGGTGTTTTATTCATCGAAACTTAAATTCCGCGATTGGGAATTCATCGTTTGCAGGTCTTCACCTATTTGGATACATCAAAAGGGTCCCAACAGGTGCAAACCTGCAACGCACCAGTGAGTATATTTTTACACGATTCTTAGGGCAGATTTACGGACGAAAGTCCGAGAGATACAGAGATTAAAGATCCTCAAGACTGTGAAGTCTTTTGCCAGAGACTAGTGAGGACATAAAATAGACGTTATATTGGTCTAGTCCTCCCGGGCCAGTAGAATTAGTGGCCTAGCCAACCACTATCAATACGAGTGTAAACTCGCTCGTATTAACCACAAAGAGCAGATTCTACTAGCGGAAAAAGGTCCGTCACAATATATGGTGGAGGTGCGGGGTAGTTTATAAAACTTGCTACCTCGTTTTGCCCTAAGAAACGTGTTGAAAAACACGAGAGTTATCGTAATTCAATTGTGCAAACAATTTTGAAACCAAACAAAATTTTTTCGAAACATTTTTACGTGTTATTGACACAAATTACGATACATAATGATGAATACCAACGGAATAACAGCAAGGTTCTCCCAGCAACTCCAATACAGACGCCGACGTGAACAGCTCGTAAAGGAACGAGCGAAAGCTCGGGAAACACGCCGTGTTGCCCGAGAAACACGGAAGCAGGAGAAGGAGGACAAACTGAGGGCCCTTGCGTCAGAGAAGCGACTCCAGGAGGAAGAACAGCGTGCCGAAGACGAAGAACGACAAGCCGACACCCGACTCAAGACTGAAGCATCTTCTGAGGCCTCTCGACGAAGCAACGAACAGAAGATGGTCGACCGGTTTGCCGAACTGATGAAAGACGCTACTCCTGAAAGTCGAGAAGAATTGGTAAGACGGTTATGTGGAGAATCGACTCCACGCCGCTTTGAACACACACATGAGAGAAATCTCAGAAATAGAAGCAAATCACCGACAGAATCCGGGCGCAAGCTCAGGCCTGAAGCTCCTGAATGGACTCCAAACCTGGGACCTACGCCGTATTCTGAAAAGAATTCGCTACATCCACTCCAGGGTTTTCCGAAGTATACTGGATCTGAAAACATCCTTCTATATATCGAAGAGTTCGAAGATATTGCGATTGCGCACCAGTGGAACTCCCTGCAGCGATGCAGCCACTTTACTGGTCTCCTTCGAAAACGAGCAATCAAATGGCTTGCTCGTTTTCGCTTGGAATATGGCGAGATCAATTGGATCATGATGAGAAATGGAATTATAAATGAATTTCTATTGCCGGACCAGAAAGTAAGAATGAAGAACGAGCTGTCCGCAAGGACTCAGAAGGACAACGAAACCTTCAAAGTCTATGCGGAGGAGTATGCAGAGATGTATCGAAGGATACATCCCAATGATGACGACTCTTTGTTGATCTCCAGCCTGAGGAAGAGCCTGCTACCATCTCTCAAACAGTATCTATTTGGGGCACCTAAAGACAATTTATATGACTTTGTTAAATTTGCAGCCCAAACAGAAGGAGAACTAATAGAGGAGAAGATGCTAGTGTACAGGACGTCTACTGGTAACCAACTGGCCCAGCAGCAGAAGCCTCAGCAGCAGAAGCAACAACAGCAGCAACAACAAAGGAAGCAGACGTGGACTCCTAAGAATCCGGCCACGTCTGAAAAGACGCAGGATTCACAACCAAATCGAGATGGTGGATCGAGACCCCAGCAGAGAAGGAAGTCTACTGGGCCACTCATCTGTTACCAATGTCAGGAGCCTGGACATCGAGCGTTCCAGTGCCCCAACGAACCGAAACCGAAGAAGGAGGAGAACAAGACGACTCCACCAACTCCAGTCAGTAGAGTTGATGAACCGTCGGAAACGACGGCGCCAAAAGTTATCCGCGCCGACGAAATCCATGTTCTACCCAATGGAATGAAGATGGTGCCTGTCCTGATAAATAATCGAACGCATTATTTCCATTTTGACAACCATCTGACGACTTTAAACTACTAAGGGCGCCACTCGCACTCACAGTAGTGACGCCCGAAAAAGAAGATGTCAACGAGAGCCCGAAAGAAGAGGAGTCAACGAAACCTGCAAAGGTTGACGTCACGGTCCGACAGGACCAGATAACGAGAGGATCTATTGGTTTGGCTGCGGTCAACCATGCTGGGATGCCTCCAGGTCTGGGTAGCCTGTGCCAAAACGACAACAGAGAAGAGGAATCAACGACTCCTAAGCAGAGCTGTGCTGCGGTGCAGCTAGAGGACTCTCCACGACATGAAGCAGACTTTGGAGATGGGATCCACGTCCGTACCATTCACGAAAATGGGAGCCGGCGGAACCCACTGCAAAGTGGGGCCTCTACGTCGTTTGTAAAGACGAACGACGCCAAGATGTCCAATCGAGCAGAACAGATAGTAGTCTCAAAAGGAGCTACTTCTGTTAACAATCAAGCAGAGCAGTGTGTGGCGAAAAAGAAAGTAACCACACCTGTTAAAACCAAAGAAGAACAGTGTGTGGCGAAAAAGAAAGTAACCACACCTGTTAAGACTAAAGAAGAGCAAGTAGTTGTCTCAAAAGGAGCTACTCTTGCTAAAAATCAAGCAGAACAGGTAGTAGTCTCAAAAGGAGCTACTCCTGTTAAAACCAAAGCAGAACATGAAGTGGCGAAAAAGAAAGTAGCCACACCTGTTAATTCAGCTGCAGAGTCTAGTCTTCTCTGTCGGTTGAAAAACCAGTGTTGTTCGAAAACAATACAAGATGTTTGGACCAAGTTGACTGAGACAGTCACGCCTCGTGAACTTCAAGTCCAACAACAAGATGAGCAGACGGCTCCCAAAGTTCGTGTGAACTTCGGAGGTCGTGAGTTAGTGATGACTACCGACAGTGGTGCCGAAGCTTCTGTCATAAGTGAATCACTAGTCAAAGAGATGAAGTTGGTAATGGATCCGCTACCTTTTCCGCCGAATTTGACTGGCGCCGGAGGAAATCCATTGAACATCATGGGACAAGTCATCGTGCCGATTCAAGTCGCCGAAAAACTTGTCAGAGGAAAGCTGATTGTCATCAAAGGACGACGTGAGGCTTTGCTGGGAAACGATCTCGGTAAAGACCTCAACCTTTGCCTTGACATGAACAAAAAGAAAGTTTATTTTGGGGAGGAACTGTTGCCGGACACTCTCCAAAAGAACCAAAAAGCAGAAGATTTTATTGAAAATCTTAAGAATAAAGAAGAGGAAGATCTGCAAGAGAAACTCCTGAATAAGGGGCCAGCTAAGCTACGTCTGGTCCAGAATCTCGTGCTGGATCCAAAAAAAGTTGCAATCGTCGAGGTCAATGCTCCTGATGATCTACAAGAAGGTAGTCTTCAATTCATCGACTCGTGCGAAAGCACGTTCCAGCAGAGAGGAGTCAAAGTTTCTCCTGGGATCATTGAAGGAAAAGGAAAGTCTATCCTTCAAATTCAAATCTTCAATCCGTCTGGAGAGGTTATTCACCTCGGAGCCAGAGAAACGATCGCAGAGATCGAGGACGCCATTACAGCTCTTGATGTGCCTGTGGGCCCCTCGATTTATAAAATTGAAGCACAGAGTGACGAAGTGACAGTGCAAGACTATGTCAAATTTCAAGACAGTCTGAATGTCAACCCGAATCGTTCAAGAGAAGAACAAATGGCGATTCGGAAACTTCTCGGAGAATTTAGAGACATCTTTGCCTTCAAGACCTCCGACTTGAAAAAGACAAATTTGGCAAAACACGTGATTGACACGGGTGAAAACCCGCCGGTTCGAGAACCGCTCCGGCGTACTTCACCTGCTCAGAGAGAGATCATCAAGACGACACTACGTGATATGTTGGACGCTGGCATTGTTAGCCCATCCAAGAGTCCGTACGCAAGTCCGGTGGTGATTGTCAAGAAGAAGAATGGTCAGCATCGATTTTGCGTTGATTATCGCAAATTAAATGCTCAAACCAAATCTGACCAATATCCGTTACCACGGATAGATGACGCTTTCGACTCTCTGTCTGGAGCCACGATCTTTGCAACCTTGGATTTAATATCAGGTTATTGGCAATTTCCGGTGGAAGAAAGAGATCGAGAAAAAACGGCTTTTGTATGCACCAATGGCCTCTACGAATTTAATAGAATGCCGTTTGGTTTGATGAATGCACCTGCGACGATGCAGCGTGCTTTGGATTTGTTACTAGCAGGCCACAAATGGGAGACCTGCCTGGTCTATTTAGATGACATTGTCATCTTTGCGAAGAACTTCGAAGAATTCATGAAAAGATTGAGAGATATCTTGGTGCTCATCCGGAACGCCAATTTAAGTCTTCAACCCAGCAAATGTTTCTTCGGAGAAGACGAGATCAACTACCTTGGACACAAGATTAGTGCCCTTGGTATTCGACCTGATGAAGAGAAAGTGCAGACGATTCAAGGATTTCCTGCACCGAAAAACGTGACTGACGTCAGAAGCTTCCTTGGAATGACCGGCTACTACAACCGTTTCATTGAAAATTACTCCAAGATCGCCAAACCAATGCAAGCCCTAGTCAAGAAGGACCTGGACTTCAAGTGGAATGACGACTGCGAGGTCGCTTTTGATGGTCTGAAGAAGGCTCTTTGCTCCGCTCCGATTCTAACTTTGTATGATCCGGAGGCAGAAATTGCCTTGCACACTGATGCTTGCGATTACCAGATTGGTGTCATAATCTATCAGTATGCGAAAAACGAAAAGAAACCTGGAGTTCTAGGTTACTATAGCCGAAAACTCCAAGGAGCAGAACGAAACTACGGAACGACTGAAAAAGAATGTCTTGCAATCGTTTATGGCATAGAAAAAGCCAGACCGTATGTTTTCAACCGAAAATTCAAGATATTTACCGATCATAAGGCCCTGTGTTATTTAAGAACAGCACAGAATTTAGATGGCCGATTGGGTAAATGGCAGATGAAACTACAGCCATATGATTATGAGGTAGTTTACAAGAAGGGTAAAACGCACGTGGACGCCGATTGTGTCTCACGTTACGAGAGCAACGTTCCTGCTAATTGGAAGCAGAAGAATGGAGAGATGGAAGCTCTCGAAGATCTTCACATCTTTACTGTCTACAACGATTTCCAGTGGGAACGGGAGCAATCCCTTGATGAAGAACTTCTCCTCATCAAAGAATCACTCCAGCAAGATCGACTGCATCCCTATCACAAGAAGTTTGCGATAGTGGATGGCGTTTTATACCACATGAAGTATGAAGACACCGTGCCAGTACTAATGTGTACTGTGCCCCGACAATTGAGGATTGGGATTCTCGAGATGCTCCATGATGTGCCTGAGGCCGGACATTTCGGATTCACCAAAACGATGAAGAGAATCCAGAAGAGATTCTACTGGAAAACAATGAAAGCAGACGTCGCCGACTATGTCAGGTCGTGCCACATCTGTCAGAGAACCAAACTGTCGCACCAAAAAGTACCTGGATTGTTACAACCAATCATTGTGGGAAAGCCGACAGAGTGTTGGGGGATGGATTATGTTGGTCCTCTTCCGAAGTCAATCGGAGGAGTTCAACATATTTTGATTGCAGTAGACTACGCGACGAAGTATTGCATCGCCAAAGCAGTGGCAAGAGCAACCGCTCAGGCAGCAATTGCCTTCGTCAAGGATAAGATTGTAAACGAATTTGGAGTTCCTCAGAAGATCATCACTGATCGAGGACCCCAATTTTTGAGTAATGAGACTCAAGCGTTTTTCAAGACCTACGCAATCCAGCATGCTGCCACGACCGCCTATCATCCACAAGCTGATGGGTTGGCAGAACGAACGAACCATACAGTCATGGAAGTGGTGAAACGTCACTTGGATGTCCTTCAGCAACAGGCTGACTGGAAAAAGAAATTAGGTGACGCGGTTATGGCCTACAATCTGGTAGAGCATAACTCGACGAAATTTTCGCCATATCGATTGATGTTCGGGCGCGAGCCCAGGACCACGTTGGACAACATGATGCCACGCGCTCCTATCGTGCCACCGCCCGTAACAGACGGAGCAGAGCAGTCCGATCCAGCTTTGGATGCTGCTAAGAAGAATATCGAAGCTGCCCAGGAGGTGCAGAAAAGAAATTACGACGAGAAGCATCGTACGATTCCGGACTATAAGCCGGGTCAGAAAGTGCTCATAAGAGATCGTGTGCCAAAGCCAGGAATGGCTCAGAAACTTATCTGGCCATACAAAGAACCTTGCATTGTCACGAAGAAGATAACCGATCTAGTCTACGAGATCGAGTACGTCACTCGATCTGGTCTGACTATGAGAGACACCGTCAATGTTCAACAAATGAGACTCTATTTCGAGGCCAATGACCTGAGGGCTCCTCAAACAAACTTACCTGATGACATTGAAGAGACTACCAGCGCCAAGGAAGAGTCCGACGCTGATGAAGAAATTATCAACGAAGCAGACGACAACTTACCTGTTGAGAATACTCCAGAAGTTCATCGTGAAGAAGAAGAAGAAGTTATCCCCGATGCCAGCCAAGAAACTCATCCGGAAACTTCTGAAAAAGAAGAAGAGGAAGTTCCAGAAATTCCTCTGGAACCACCAAAAAGAAAACGCGGGAGACCAAAGAAAACTGCTCCAAAAGAACCAGTCCAATTGGATTCCCGTGTGCAAACACGTGGTGGAGAGAAGAAAAATTATGCAAAAGCTAATTTACCACCAAGATGGGCGAAATTTGGCGTTAAAACGGCCAAATTAGACCCAGAGAGTCAAGAAGAAATTTCAAATGATGCTGAAATTCGAATTTGCCGCCTTGCGCAGCGCCACCTGGTGGGAGAAATCGAGAGAAGAGCAAAAGAAGAGAAACCGGAAGTAGTTAATAGCTCCGCCTCTTCTGACCCGGAAATTAGACTTGGCAACCCTGTAGAACCACGTGGGGACGCCGCCGCCATTTTGGACGCCACTTTCAAATTCACTTCTGAGAGAGAAGCACGCGAAAGTAAAATTTCGCGATTTTCTACTGTGTCAAGTGTTAAAAAGTTTATTTTTAAGAAGAGAATGCCGCGTTCTTTTGGAGGAAAGTCTACAAGCAGTGAGGACTCATTCAATTTTACGGCCTTATTTGGAGAGGGCCACGATGATGATGTGATGGAAATCGAGGACGCCGGCCTAAAGACCGGAGCAGCCATCGCGGCTGAAAAGCCTTTAGGCAGCAATGCCTCGACTTCCAGCCAGGATAAGAATGATTCGGGCAACTCTTTGAAGAAACGGAAGAGCCCCGAATCGGAAGATGACTTGGTAAATCGTTTCGTTCCTCTAATGAGATCTCCGCCTCCTCAGTTAGGTGATCCAGAACCGGACATCTACATGGGACCAGCCCGGGACCCGAGACAGCAGTTCCCGCGACCCCCAGAGGAAATGGACACGCCGCCCGGCAGTGATGCCGAAGGGGGAGTACCAGCCGAATTGTACTCCTCAAATCGCCGGGGCCGCACCCGAGGAGAGAGGAATGCCGATAAGCGAGCCATGAAGGAGTGGATCGCTAAACAAAATGAAGAATGCGTCAAGAGGGGCCAAAAACCCATCGAAGTTCCGGAAGTCGACACCGTGTTGCCGACCACCAGAAAACCAGTCCGTGATGCATCTCCTGCCAACAGTTGGGCCACAGTGGACGAGCCCACCGTGAGAGGATACCGGCCGGAGTTAACGAGGAAGTTGGTGCTACCAGGACCAATTTCGGTCCCAGCACCACCAAGAGAAGTATCGTCTACATCTCTACCGCCCATTGTCCCTTTCAGACCACAATCGACAGTGACTGTCGTCCGAGAAGGAAACAAGAGGAGGGAGGTTCACTTTGATCGTCAATCGCCGCCAAGGGAACGACAACGAGAGATGAGACGACCGAAAGGTCAGGGGTCCGCTGCCCGCCGAAAAGCTCGTCGGGACGAACAATTCCAAGGATGCCGAGGACACCCTGCCATTCCAACAGCAGTGCCATCTCAGGGAGCCATCCCTAAGCCAGCAGCAAAGCCTAAGTCACCGTCGCCTTCAAAGACGACACCAGAAGAGGAACAGGAGCGTCAGTTACGTCTCCTTAATAATGGTCTAGTTTCCTTTTCTAGACACGGAGGACGACACGCACTCCGATATTTGGGAGTGTTCAACAGTAGACGGGAGATTTCCAATGAACGACCACGACCCAGAAGAGATGTCCTCTGGACCGCCGTAGTTTTGGAGACGCCAGGATATCCCGCCGTCGTCGCACTTCATGCAAGCGACGAACCAAACATGATTCAGCTGATCCACCCTGGAACCCGGGAGCAATCCCGCACCAGGACTCTAGAACTCATCGCCGAAACGATGTTGGCCACCCTGATTCCCGATCGGAACCAGGACCGAAGATTTCGTCACCACTCGCCGAGGGCCATCGAGGGGAACTACTCCGCCACCAGGATGTTGGACTTTGTGGAGGCCACCGTACTAGCCACCTTGGAGCGGTCGACTGTCGTCCCGCTGGAGACGTTGGAGCGGCTCTACGAGACCACGACGGAAGGAGAGTTCGGAAGGAGGGATCGACGCGGCCACCTATCGCCGGAACCATAGAGAAAGATGTCCACAAGAAACAGAGTCATCGCCGGACCAGTGGGTGCGATGATTGAGTCTAATTTCTAGTCGAAATTAATTTATTCTAGAAAATGTTGTGTAAATTTTTGTATCAGAAACCTGTAATCAAATTTTATTTTTTTTTTAAACGTTTTCTTTCTGTGATACCCCTGGGTTTCGTTAATTTAGATCCAGTCGGGGGGAGGGGGATTTTAGAAATTGTCTTGGAAAGTAGGGTACTTTCCGCTTAGTCGGGGGGAGTGAGACGTTTGGGCCCGCCGCTTATTTCCGCTCTTTAGCGTTTGCGTTTTTTTTTAGGTTTAACGTCACCCTGTACTTTATTTAGCTTCTGGGCCACTCGGTACTTTTGGTACCAAGTGACCCAGATATCATATGTGATGAGATAATCATCTGACCTTTTCGTTCCCCCCTCATGTTATTCGTTTAAAGTTTGATTTTGTTTTGATTTCTTCTGTTGTCACCTATGTGTGACAACAGGAGATGAATCATGGTTTTGGACAAGTGGATCAATCCTTTGATTGGTCCATTTGGTCCAAAATATTGTTTTAACCAATTGTGAATATGGCCCTGAGAATCCGACTTATGGATTCTCAGGGTATATAAAGAGTTACATTTGTAATGTCAAAAACGCTTTTTTTAAACTTCTGATTATATACCGAACCTATGGCCGATTTTGGCCCGGTTCTTTTCTTTTAATATTTTTTCTAAGTTATATTTTTATGTGTGTGTAAAACCAGTTCGCCAACTTTGTTTATCGTCAAAATAAACAGATTTTTATATTTAAACCAAGCCAGTGGTGTTTTATTCATCGAAACTTAAATTCCGCGATTGGGAATTCATCGTTTGCAGGTCTTCACCTATTTGGATACATCAAAAGGGTCCCAACAGGTGCAAACCTGCAACGCACCAGTGAGTATATTTTTACACGATTCTTAGGGCAGATTTACGGACGAAAGTCCGAGAGATACAGAGATTAAAGATCCTCAAGACTGTGAAGTCTTTTGCCAGAGACTAGTGAGGACATAAAATAGACGTTATATTGGTCTAGTCCTCCCGGGCCAGTAGAATTAGTGGCCTAGCCAACCACTATCAATACGAGTGTAAACTCGCTCGTATTAACCACAAAGAGCAGATTCTACTAGCGGAAAAAGGTCCGTCACAATTGTATTAACTCTTCTAGAATCTATAATTTTTTTTTATTTTTTTCTTTACTTCTTGGTGACGTCACATTTGTGTATATTGTGCACACAGTGCATTAGAGGGATCCACTTTATGACCACGTTATCACACTTGTGCCTAGAGTATTTCCATAATTGCATTAATAGTGAATTCAAAATGAAATTTGTTTATCTGTTTTTCGAAGTAACAATTCAATTCATATACTTTTTAAGAGAATTTTATGCCAATTTTGGTTAATTTTTTTTTAGATTTTGTATGAAATAAGTGTTTTGACCATTCACCAATAGGAGAGTGGTTCCATTTTTGCGATATAGTGGTACCGAGAGTGGTATCTGTATCGCTTCTCGGCCTCATGGCTAAGATCAAAGTGTAGTATCTGTTCTAGTTAGTCTAACAGCTGACTTGTATATCATTGATATACCAGTATGTTAAACTGATTTTTGAAAACAGGTGGAAAGTACGAGGCTTGCCTCATTTCTGCCACGGGTTGGCCTGGTATTGCATTCTATCCAGGATTGGCCCAGACCCCCTTTCAAGGGGGGTTATCATAAAACAAATTTCAGACTTGTCAAAATTAACTACCGAATGGTAAGAAGGTGCCTTTTGGTCTGTCTTTTGGCAAATGAAACTTTGCTATCCAATATACATTACAAGCCTTCCTGACCCTTCAGGAAGGTGTGGCTAAATTCCAGATTCTAGCTTGTGATTGGGTACAGCTTTGACTTTTACTAATCTTTGGACTTTGTTAATTTGACCTCCTCTAACTAACCCTATAAAACAAGGATATTCAAAAACAATAGAACTATTTTCCCTTCTGATCCAGTTCTGGAATAAATATGGTCAAAATTGGATGACCCTCCCTATTAGTGAGTCTGTTTTATGACGTAGGCTAAACTTGAAATATAGTGTTACTGGTGGCCATAGGTGTCTATGGCATAGATGACAATACATCTAAGGGTTGCAGAATTTACAATACATTTACCCTGATTACAATGCTCAGTTATTGAGTTGTAAAGGCTATAATAAGAAGTTCATGTTAGAAAAAGCTTTTTACTGAGGGTTGCTAGCAAATTGATAACTATGGCTCGGATTTTTATGCAATATCAAGCCAAATGTTTCTCAATTTGTGGCCCCAAGAGCCAATTGGGAAGTAACAATAACTCGTTTCAGATCAACCAACAATTATGCTGTTTTTCGAATAAAAAACACTGGTTTGAGGCTAGAACTCTAGTTGACAACTAACCAGACACATCTAGCCTTTAACCAGCCTTTTTTTGTGTTAGAAAAGGCATAATTGCAGTTGCTCAAATGATGATGATTACTTCATAATTGGCACTTTGGGCCACTAATTGAGAAACATTTGCTTTGATATTTTGCATAAACATCCGAACACTGCCGATAACCAACGTTTAGAATTTAGGAATGTGGTCCATTCAAGCTTTATCTTCAAAACTTTTGCAATTAATACTTGTAAATAAAGTGAAAGTTTGTCTCGGGGCGTTGACAGAAGACAAGTGACTTTTAGTGGCCGACATGACCTGCAAAATGTAGTCGGAGTATGTCGGTAAAACCAACTACTCACTTTGACTGCCAGTCGTTCGAAAGTGGTACTAGTGTAGTCGAGTGAACTGCTAAAAGTGGTTGTAATAAATATGACAGGAACAGTCTCAGTAGTCTCAAAATATACTGTGACAAAGAAACACTTTTGTTGTGACTGAGCAACAGCTCAGTCGTTCAGACGCGACAGGTGGTTGACAAGTGGTTCTGTGCATTTTTCATAGCAATTCATTGTTAACCACAGCACTACCGCCGCTCGTCATTTTTGAAATTCCATTTTTCGACCACTAAAAGTCGCTCGTCTGAAAAAACAATTAAAACTAAAATGAAATCTAGTCTGAAAATAAAAGCTTTACACCTTGAAATGGATCATATAGCACCACCAGACACAGGCATCTGTAGACAGCTTCAGAATTTCTTTGGCTCAGAAGATGAACGTCAGATCAAATCTCAGCCAGTTAGAAATAAAAAAGGGCGGGGCATGTGACATCAGATTCAGTAACAAACCCAATTAGAAATTGATGACGCTCATAAAAGGGCGGAGCCAAAGAAATTCTGAAGCTGTCTACAGATGCTTTGTCCACCAGACTGAGAGGTCAGCTGACCTCATTGCACTTTTGATCCCTTGGTCAGTGCTAGTCCAATGAAACAATTAAAAACGGGCTTGGCTGCCTGCATCAGTCGACCGTGAAATTTTATACCTTTGAACATGGCTTCAATAACGATATTACAAATATTTTTAAAACGGTTAACACGAAAACACTCTTTCTTTTCAGTCTTTCTTTTTTTCGTATTCAACGATTTCTACTCTTACGTCTTAAAATAATATGGGACGTGAATTGTCGGGTCTCCACACTATTAAAATTTACATATATTTACATTATTTCTCACTATTCCGTATGAGTAGGGCTCGGATTTTTATGCAATATCAAAACAAGTGTTTCTCAATTTGTGGCTCGAGTACCATTTGTGAAGTAATCACCATTATCAATCAGATCAACTGCAATTATGATTTTTCTAATAAAAAAAGGCTGGTTAGAGGCTGGAACTGTAATTGACAATTGATAGTAATCAAACATCTAGCCTCTAACCACCCTTTTTGATTAGAAAAAGCATAATTGCAGTTTGCACAGTTGGCATTTGGGTCATAAATTATTGTGAAGCATTTGCTTTTGTTATTGCATAAAAATCCGAGCTCTAGTTATGAGATTATTATCCAGAAATAATAGTTTTACATAAAAAGCTTATTTTAAAAGATTTCTTTAACATTGGGTCTATGGGCCGGTTCCTTTTGAGACGCCACTATTGTTAAAAAACGTCTCCTCTCAGCGGAGTCGGAAATCCACTCGCAAGTCGATAATTTTATGTATCTTCCTTTTAAGTTTTAACAGTGTATATGGCTTAATACAATAAAACTAGTTATTTTATAATGGTGCGTCGTTTTTTCAGGACTACATCTTGGAGGTAGTCATCATCATCATCATTTTCCCTTTAAATTGTGGGAACTAGGAAACCCGTAGGAACGGTAACACAGTAACGACATGCCCGGTAGCCCGGTTCCAATCCCTATCAGTTGGGTTCAGGGCCCCAGGCAGCAAGGGGTCAGCAGTGCAGGACTCGTGAAAGCGCAGGACGCAAGGCGGTTGGTTGCCTCGCTCGCCTTTCCCTAACGACAGACCTGGTTGGGTAAACTTGAAACCCGAAGTTGTTTCCATGAAATAAACTTTCATAAAAAGTTCATCTTAAAAGATTTGGATATGAACACTAATTTAACTTCATTGTTCTCTTCTAGTATCTATAATTTTTTTTTTCATTTTTTTCTTCCTTCTTGGTGACGTCACGTTTGTGTATATTGTGCACATCTTGCATTCGAGCGATCTACTTTATGACCACTTTATTAGGCTTGTGTGTAGAAAATTTACTGATTTGTATGAATAATAAATTCAAAATGAATTTAGAAAATCTGTTTTTCGAAGTAACAATTCAATTCATATACTTTTTAATGGAATTTTATACCATTTCAATAGATTTTCTTTAGATTTTGTATGAAATAAGTGTTTTGACCATTCACCAATATATGAGTGGTTCCATTTTGGGGATATAGTGATACCGAGCGCGGTATCTGTATCGCTTCTCGGCCTCATGGCTAAGATCAAAGTGTAGTATCTGTTCTAATCAGCTTAACCACTGATTTGCATATCATTGATATGCCAGTATGTTAAACTGATTTTTGGAATCAGGTGGAAAGTACGAGGCTTGCCTCGCTTCTGCCACGGGTCGGCCTGGTATTGCATTCTATCTGGGATCGGCCTCAACCCCCTTTCGAGGGGGTTATCATAAAATCAATTTGAGACTTATCAAAATTAACTACCAAATGTAATCTGGCTTTTGGTCTGTTTTTGGGCAAATGAGACTTTGTTTAGTTTTGCTACAAAGTTTAAGTACTTTATTCTTCAAGAAGGCGTGGCTTGATTGTAGAGATGAATTGATTCAGGAATTACAATTCGTTTTCCCCATCCTTTTATGAGCGTCAACCAATTAGAAAGTGGCGTTCCTCATAAAAGGGCAGGGCAAACGAATTTTATGTGCTGGATGGATCCAACTGCCTGTTATGATTGCGCACAGCTTTAATTTGCTAATTTTTGGACTTTTACTTTCATTTCACACCTTAATTAATTACCCTGTAAAACAAAGATATTCAAAAGAATAGAACTGAAAATAAAAGCTTACACTTTTATGTGGTCAGTTGACCTCATTGCACTTGACCTTTTGGTCGAATCAAACAAGTAAAATTGGGATTGGCTGCCTGCGTCATTCGACCATGAAATTGCCAAATTTTGAAATTACAAATGGCTTCAAATCAATAACGAAAAATTGACATATTTCTCAAAAATACAAAATTCAAAAGAATATCAAGCAGAATTAAATATAATACAATGAAAAACGTTTAATCTGGATCTGGATCTGCATCTGGAACTCTGTTTTTTATTCAATCTTTCAGAGAAGCTAGAAAGTGTTTTAGAAACTAGAAGGGCTAGCTCAATCACTTAATTTGGATATCTTTCAAAATAAGCTTTTTATGTTTGAAAAGGACCTGGGGAGGTCCTTTTCAAACATAAAAAGCTTATTTTGAAAGATAAGTTTTAAACAAACGATATTTTTAAAATTTTTTGTCTATAAAAACTATTAAAAATTATATTTTGAAAGATTATCAACATGAAAATACACGGTAAGTGATTGAGTTACCCTTCTAGTATGTAAAACACATTCTAGTTTCGCTTGATTTTGCTTTTTTCTGAAACATAGAATAATCAAGAATTTGAAGAGCGCGTTTTCACTTTAAATCCGTCTTAAAACTTTTCTACTTTTTAATTTTGCAAATTTTCCTATTCGTAACTTTTAACCTTTTCGTTTTTTTTACAAAAAAAAAAAAAAAAAAAAATGAAACTTTGAAATTGCATTGTTTTTATGTCGTAGATTTTTCTCGGAAGTGGTTTTACAAGACGAATTCTTACAACTTCCCGCCAGCAAACTGATCGAACTGATTGGAAGCGACCACGTGGAAGTCGAGGCCGAAGAACACGTTTTCGAAGCCGTCTTAAGATGGTACACGCATAATCCGAAGCAACGAGAAAAGAATTTCGAAAAGGCATTTATAATAAACATAATTATATATATTTTTTTCCGTCATTTTGATATTTTTACCCTCTTTTTAAAGGTTTTAGAACAAGTTCGATTGCCGTTAATGTCGCCTTATTATATTTACGATCACGTCGAGAAGTTACCGGTGATCCGTCAGAATCCAGATTGTCGAGATCTAGTCGAAGAAGCGAAAACATATCACCTCCTTCCGGACAGAAAAGTCGAACTTCGATCTCCTCGTACGAGGTTTCGGAAATCGTCGAGTAAGCCAAAACAAAAAAAAAACCGTCGATCGAATTCGTAACCTCGGGAAATGACGGTCTTTTTGTGGGTTTTTTTGGGGGGGTTTTCGATGCAGATTTAGTTAAAGTTATCGTTGCTGTCGGAGGAGAAGACGATAAAGTGGTGCTACGAAGCGTCGAAAGTTTTGATCCGGGAACGCTTCAGTGGAGAACGTTGGCCTGTTTACCGTTCGCAATCAGTAAACATGGACTTGTTGTGTCTGGTAATCATTTTCTAATTATTAAAAGTTACTAATATCAAATTAAAATTTGATATTTAACATCACATAATCCATTATTGGGGTATTTTTTTTATAAAACTTCTCTCTTTTGTTTTCGACTCTGTCAAATCGAAAGAGCAAAAATGGAAGCACTAAAAAGCCTTCAACAATTTGTTTGAAATGTTGTTTTATACTAATATTGAGATTTTTGAACTTTTCCGTTTATAATTTTAAACTGTAATTAAGAGCCTAGATATAGCGTTTATTTCAAAATTTCTCCGAATGTAGACGCTGCGATCGTTGTTGATTGAAAAACGGTTTTTTTAACGTTTTTTTTCCCGGTTCAAAGTCACATAATAATTAATAAAAAAATAATTTCGCGTGCTAATCTTATAAAAAGGAAACACCGTGAAGCCAATAGATTAATGCACGTGCTAATTATTATGTGATTGTTCTAAGTCGTTTTTAATGGGAGTTCTTCAAATGTTTGTTGGACGGTGTTTTAGTCCTATGGGACTTAACATGGAGTTAAAAATGTACGATTTTAAACGTTATTAAAAAATAGAAGGACCTTTTCAAAATTTATAAAAAGGAAACATCGTGAAGCCAATACATGAATGTATGTGCTAATTATTTTGTTATTGTTCTAAATCAGTTTTAACAAGAGTTTTTCAAATGTTTGTGGGACGGTTTTGGGGCCAATGGGATTTAACATGGGGTTGAAAAAACGAACGACTTTGAACCTTGTTTAAAAATAGAAGGACCTTTTCAAAAATTATATAAATCGAGCACGTGAAGAACAATACTTTTTATTGCATTTTGCGCTTTACTGTGTTTTAATTGAGCGATTTTGAGGCGATTTCTTGCAGTTTTAGTAACACCCTATAAGAACACTCATTTGTCTCGTTGTCGTCTGCTCAAAACAACAAGATGGACGACGTGGATCTATAGGCTCTTGTTTTTGATGAAAACTGAAATTGGTTTCTTAGGTGATTTTAATTTACGACGTTGTGACGTTGTTGTGTTGTTTAGGGAACAATGCGTTATACATGGCCGGTGGTGAGTTTCCCGATGGTTCGGCGAGCCGTAGCATGTGGAAGTATGATCCTGTGTTTGACGTCTGGCAAGAAATGGCGCCCATGAATGTGCCGCGCTCGGAATTAGGCAAGTTGCATTTGACGACCTGCGACTAGCGACTTTTCTAGTTTCTAAAACATTTTCAATTTCTTTTAGTTTCTAAAAATGTTTTCGATTTCTTCTAGTTTCTCCTGTTTTAGAAACTAGAAAAAATTGAATACATTTTAGAAACTAGAAAAAATTGAATACATTTTAGAAACTAGAAAAAACTGAATACATTTTAGAAACTAGAAAAAAATTGAATACATTTTAGAAACTAGAAAAAAATTGAATACATTTTAGAAACTAGAAAAAAATTGAATACATTTTAGAAACTAGAAGAAATCGGAAGTGTTTCAGCACTTCCGCACTTCTAGTTTCTAAATCACTTTCAGTTTCTTCTAGTTTCCAATTTTGCTTTCGAAACTTCCGAAGATGGCCGTAGGTATTTAAGTTAAGGTTTTCTCAACATGTTTTTCTTAGGTTTAGCAATGTTGGACGGTTACGTTTACGCTGTCGGTGGATGGGAAGGTTCTTTTCGGTTAGATTCCGTTGAACGGTACGATCCAAAGGTGAACACGTGGGAATTTGTGGCGCCCATCAAAATGGCCTTAACTAGTCCGGCCGTTGTCGCCTACAACGGCTTTCTTTACGTCACGGGTACTTTGTCGCGGTTTTTTGTGTTTTCTAGCGTTTTATTCGGAACTTTTTTCGTAATTTTTAGGCGGCGCCATTTTGGAAGATGGCGACGGGATCGAATTAGTTCAGCGTTTTAATCCAAGAGCTAATAAGTGGACCGAAATGGCTCCCATGGTCATCGCTCGTTCAGGATCTGCATCCTGTGTCCTCAATAACCTCATCTACGTCATAGGCACATGCTGGTTTTTCTTTCTTTTTGCCTTTGACCTCTGTGGAGAATTCCAAAATGGCGCCCAATGCCGCCAAGGCTCATTTAGATAATTAGACAAGGAATCTTAAGTTGACAAGTTGTTTTCCTAATTAATTGATGATCGAGTTGTAAAATCGGTTGAAGAAATTGTGAGACAAATAATTTCAACACTTTCTTACATACTAGAAGAGTCAAGTAAAAAAGAACATCAAAAGTTTGTTAGAAACTAGAAAAGTGTAGACAAAAATCAGAAGTTTCTTAGAAACTAGAAAAGTGTAGACAAAAATCAGAAGTTTTTTAGAAACTAGAAGAGTCTAGAAGAAACGTTAGACGTTTGTTAGAAACTAGAAGAGTCCAGAAAAAGAAACATCAAAAGTTTGTTAGAAACTAGAAAAGTGTAGACAAAAATCAGAAGTTTCTTAGAAACTAGAAGAGTCTAGGAGAAACGTTAGACGTTTGTTAGAAACTAGAAGAGTCAAGAAAAAGATACATCAAAAGTTTGTTAGAAACTAGAAAAGTGTAGACAAAAATCAGAAGTTTCTTAGAAACTAGAAGAGTCTAGAAGAAACGTTAGACGTTTGTTAGAAACTAGAAAAGTGTATAAAAAAGTCTGATGTTAGAAACTATAAGCATAAAGGAAAAACATCAGGCTTTTGTTAAATACTAGAAGAGTAAAAAAGCATCAGAAGTTTGTTAGAAACTAGAAAAGTAAAAAAAAAACATCAGAAGGTTTGGTAGAAACCAGAAGAGTAATGAAAAACAGACAATTTTGTTTGATACTAGAAGAGTAAATAAAAAAATTTGTTACAATCTAGAAGTGTCCAGAAAAAAAATTGAACTTTGTTAGAAACTAGAAGTATCAATACAAAATGACAAGTTTATTAGAAACTAAAAGAGTCAAGAAGAAAAAAAAAACATCAGACGTTTGTTTGAAACTTTGAAGAATCTAAAAAATAAGAATTAGTGTGTTAGAAACTAGAATAATATCTGAAGTTGGTTGGAATTAGAAGAACATCCAAAGTTTGTTAGAAACTAGACGAATCTAGAGATAGAAGAAAAAAAAAAACCGACGTTTATTAGAAACTAGAAAGAGTCCAGAAGAGATTAACTGCACAAGATTCAGTAAAAATGCAAGTGAATCACACCTGAAAATTGGAAATTAAACTACACTGAAACAACAGCTAATTAGAAAAAAAAAAACGAATGCTAAACTTTACAATTTCTGAATTATAAAGAAATTTAAACTTGACGAGAAGTAAAATAGTTGAGAACTAAACCCGGAAGCCGAGGAGGATCAATTATTGTTAAACATTGAATGTTTCGTTTCAGGTGGTTGGCATGCATCGACGGAGAACACAAACAAAGTGGAATGTTACGACCCGGTAAAAAACGAATGGCACGTAAAAGCCGAGATGCACGAAAGGCGTTACAGGCCGGGAGTTGCCGTGGTCGATGGAAAAATCTACATTTGCGGAGGAGAAGAAGGATGGGACAGGTGATTTCAATAATTTAAAGTAACTTGTAATTGTTTTTATTATTGACAAACGTTGTTGTTGTTGTTGTTGTTGTCGTGTTTCTTTGTAATCGATCTCAGATACCACGATACGATCGAGTGTTACGACGAGGAGAAGAACGAATGGGAGATTGTAGGAGAAATGCAAACGAGTCGCAGTTGGTTAAGTTGTGTCGTTTTACAAGTGAACAAAGAAATGACCAAAGATAAACATTCTTGAGATTTATTTCACATTTTCAATAGAATTTACTTCTTTATTCTTTTTTACTGAGTAAAAAAAAATTTCATATTTCATAAATTAATATTTCTTCTAATTGTGACATTTATTTCTACGAATATTGTTTTAATTTCTTTCCAATTAAGGTGGCTGAATAGATATTTATTTTGTTTTTGTCCTCTCAGGTGGCGCCACTGCAGTTGCTATTGTTTTCTATAGGCGGTCTCTTCCCTCCAACCAGCAGTTTTGAGAAAATTTATATTTTTCAAGCGGTTTTTCAAAGTGTTTTAGAAACTGGAATAGTTGGTGATAATGCTACAAGTTTTTTTTACGATGAATATCTTTCATTATTAAGTTTATATATAGCTGCCTTGCTAGTTTCTAACATACTTTCAATTCCTTCTTTAAGGTGGTTTTAAAAGTGTGAACTGCGCCTTTAGAACTCTGATTTGAATAATCTGAAGAGCAAAATGGAGAGAAACTGGAAAGTTTTTTTTAGAAACTAGAAGGGTAGCTGAATCACTTAAGGGTATTTTCATATAGATATCTTTCAAAATAAGCTTTTTATAGAAAAAAAAAACTAAATTATTTAACTTATTTAGGTGCCTTTCTAGTTTCTAACACATATTCAATTTCTTCTTAAGATGGATTTAAAGTGTAATTGGCCCCTCGAATTCCTGATTTTCTTTTTTTTAGAAATTAGAAGGTTAACTGAGTCGCTTAAATGAGTATTTTCATATCGATATCTTTCAAAATAAGCTTTATATAGACAACTAAAATAATTCAGCTTATTTAGCTGCCTTTCTAGTTTCTAACACTTGTTCAATTTCTTCTTAAGGTGGTTTTAAAGTGTAAATGGTTGCTCTCGAACTCTTGATTATGTTTTTTTTTAGAAACTAGAAGGGTAACTCAAGTCACTTTTCATATCGATATCTTTCAAAATAAGCTTTTAATTTGCGTCTGAAAATAACCCAACTTTTATTTTTTTTTTTGATTATATAAAAAGTTTATAATTGAGCTACCCTTCTAGTTTCTAAAACTAGTGTTTGCTCTCCATCAATATTATTTCTATGTTAAGCGTTTCGTCTGCTCGTTTCTTTTGAATTACTGCTACTAGAGGCGCTGCTTGGACATAAATAATGATCCAATGAGGCGTCTGATTGGTCGAAATCTAATCGAAACCATGTGTTTTCAGGCCTTTTTTTGTGCGTGTTTCTTCTTCACGTGCGCGTGCGAAGGAAGAAGTGACTCAAAGAAGTACGTGCACGTTGTCATTTTATTTCAGTGAATGTGAATTACAGTTGTGTGAAATTATTACATTAATTAGTGTTTCATTTGATTTGTGTTAATGCGATTACGTCATGTTAATTCAGGGAATGAACTTAGGACAAATATGTGACTTTCAGGTGTTAAAAAAAAAGGACAAACCGTGAAACCGCCCTCAATGAAGATCATCGAAAGGTAAGGTACCTGTTATTTTCTTTGTACGTTTACCTACCTTACAGTTCTGTCATAACCCGAGCGTCCATTAGGTCGGTGATGGTGGCACGGTGCGTAAAGAAAAAAACGGCCCTTCAAATGGAGCCCCCGTGCATTTGGGTGGCGAAGCGCATCGCGGCACAGCTCTGGAAAAAGTCTGGAACTTCTTGAAGTCAGAGTTTTGGGACAGGCAATTAGAAATCGGGACAAACAGGAGTTGGCTCCGCCCTTGTTATGACGAACGCAACTTCTAAATGGTTGGTTATGTAGTCTGACGTGACATGCTCCGCCCTTTTCAACGTCGAACCACACAACAAACCAATTAGAAGTTGCCGGTTGGGGAGAATTTCAGTTGGCTCCGCCCTTGTTATGACGACCGGCAACTTCTAGTTGGTTTGTTGTGTGGTTCGACGTTGAAAAGGGCGGAGCATGTCACCATGTGACGTTCAGACTACATAACCAACCAATTAGAAGTTGGGTTCGTCATAACAAGGGCGGAGCCAACTGAAGTTCGCCCCGATTTCTAACTGCCTGTAAATTTTGTGTTCGACAGATATGCGGCGTTGTTTTCAAAACAGCGCCTCTAGTGGGAATATGATAAATTAAATTTCGAACTGATGTCACGTTGAGGCCGAGTTCGTTTCGTAGTTATATAGAGGGTGTATAGTTATATCGTAGACTATATTACTTACTGGAAGGTAATAGTCTAAGAGAAAACAAAACGAGACTTTGGCTAAGATTTTACATACAGATAATACCACTAGACGGAGCTGGCCTCGCTTCCGTCAGCACTTCCGCCTTAGAGCAGTGATGCAACGCCTTAACATGGAGAAGATATAGGAAGTTTGCCAGTCCAGGAAGGTAATAGTCTTAAGGTCTAAGATTCCTTTCAGAGTCTTACCACATGGGTCATTATTATCAACGGATCAGCAGTGACGTCAACATCGAGCATCATTGTCTCCATGGATACTCTAGCATACGCGTCTAGCGCGCATCACCGACTTAGTGGACGCTCAACTTTATTGTTAGGGTTTGATTTTAAACATTGTGTGGGAATGACGAAATAAGTTAGAGATGCTCGTACATTACTAATAATTAGTAATTACATTGCATTACTAATTAGATTACTATTAGCTATAGCCATACAGTCTACGAGACGCGGTCTCTGAAGAGACATATTCTCCCCCCCCCCCCAAAAAAAACGGAATAGAATTCCAAACGTGAAGCAGTGTGGCACATTGGCACAGTGACCGCCCAGCCCCTCTCTTCCAACCAAGAATGAAAATAATTTATTATTTTCTTTTTTAATTAGGATTTAGGATACTAATTATTATTAGTTACTAATTAGGGGTTAAGTATTAATGAACTTGTTTTTTTTCTTCTTGAACGTACAATTAAATTTCTTAAAAGATCGCAGTGTTTTGTTTTAATTTGAATCCTGCATCAACTCAGAACCGCACGAAACTCGAAGAGTCGAAAAACTCGAAACACAAAAAACTCGAAACAAATTTTTTCCAGGCTTGGCACCGGTCTGCCTTGCCCACCTTCCATGGCTATGGCCCTGTTGCTCATATAGGCCCTGAGCAAATTGCAAAGATTGCCTTGACCGAAGTTCGGCACTGAGTAAAATGTGTAGGTATAGATTATCAATACTTATTTATTTCTATAAAATACCTTGAGGCAAATAATCAAATTTGCAAACTCTTAAATATTTGTTTAACTGAGAAAGTTTCTTATGTTTACAAAGTGAACTGCAAGACAAGGAAATGACAAATATTGATTAATATGCAAAAAAGAGTTATTATTTATACAGGGTGTTTTATTAGTTTTTGTACAACTTCGAAAACCCGCCACCGCAAACGAGTTAACAGGATTCCATAGAAGAAAAAAATACTTGTGTAAATTGCAAGATAGATGGCGCCTACAAGGTATAATACCTTATACACATATGTATTAAATGAATTCAAATGAAATGTGTTTAGGTGAATTATACGGAATCCAGTTAAGGACATGAAAACCAAATAAAATTTGACTTTATTATTAATATTTTAAATTGAAATACTAAATCAATATTTTGTCAATAGTTTCTATATTTATATTTAAGTATTAACTCAATATCTTCAGATTTATTAACTGAATAAATTGAATTCGAATTGTATTGTTTGTTTGTCCTTCACAGGGCTCTGTAGAACACGTTTATTATTTAAATGCATTTAAATTTATCAGGTGTGTACTAGGGTATGAGACATTTTTTTTCAAAAAATCGATTCATTCGATCGGAAACGAATTTGGAATTTCAAACAACATTCGGACTTTTCATTGGCTAAACTGTATTATTGATTAATATCGGAGAAATAGTTATCATTAATCAACAACATGTTTAAATTTATATTATTCACATTAGTATTTGTATTGTTTTGGTTATGATAGTTATTTAGCTGTCATACTATAAGATCACAAATTTTAAACCAAAATTAACAAAAAAAAAAACAAACTTACAATTATACGATTTCGAGGTTTTTTGAAATTACAATTAATTAATTTGTTAGAGGCTATTATTTTCTGTCACAAAAATGTCAGAAACAAATGTGGGACAACTTTTTGAATATTTCAATCACATATTTAATGTCTACAGCATGAATTTATCACAACCACAACCACCACCAAAGAATTATCTTAGGCTTATGTTAAGGTTGTTAATAACATGCATGTTAAACATGTTAACTTTGACCTATTTGATGACTGTTTTTTTAGGTTTTAACAAAGGAATGCTTGAGGTGAAGGTGATTAATGGAATCAGTGTCATAGTTATTAAGTCTGATAGATTTTTTGAGTTGTACTCGCATATCATTTCTATGATTTGTCTTTTTTACAATTACTTTAAAATTTATGAGAATTGCATTGCCTAAAACTGCACTCTTACTTAATCGGTTGTCACGTTTAACTTTGACACGTGGTTACTATACGATACTCGATCGGACCACGAAACGCATTGTTTTGACATTTTTCTTCAGTTTTCTAGCATTCGTAGTTTCGTTGGCCGTTACCGGAATTATAACTTGTAATATTGGTAACTACAAATATGACTGTTCGATAATTGAATTGTTTCTAAATGTCTATCTGAGTTTGTCCTTTTATATACCCATATTTATACCATTGTGTTTTGCATTTATTGCCATGATGTGTCAATGTCTAAGTCGAGTTCTCGAAACTTTGGCCGAACGGATTAACGAGACGACTCGAGAGATTTTCCGACCAAATTGGAAAACGTGAACAGATTTCACGCAGTTCACTTGCAGGTCGTCTCGATTTCCAAATCGATCGATCATTTGTATTCTAATTTTCTTTCGTTATTATATTGGTTAGTTCGATTGTTTCGAATTCGTTGTTAATTAGTAATTTGAAAATTCTCAAGCCCAATGAGTCCAAAAGTAGTTATAATTTTCTCGTACAAATACTAAACACTGGTAGTTTTCAGTTTGCCCTCGGTTTTTACTCTTGTTGGAAATGTGTTTTGGATCAAATCTGCATCTCGTCTAAATGAACAGGTAAATTATTGTCCATTTTTTAAATATCGAAAAATTGAACGGTTTTCAAAATAGAACTTTTAGAAGTAACTTTAAGGAATGAAAGATTTCCAAGTATTCCTCCTTGCCATGCTTCTAATTCCCTCTGCCCAGGGCCAGGGCCCTCTTTAAGTCTTTTGTGTGGCCCCTGGCACAACAAGATTTATTTGAGGCCCCCTACCATGCTTTACAAATTAACTCACTTTTTTCCCCCCCAAAGGAACCAGTGTTCTATATATAAAAAGTATTCCATGATAATTTCCATTGTATATATTGGAACAGGACTTTTATGAATGTAAATCACATAAGTGAATATAGGCCTATTTTTTTAAAAAAATAGTAAAATGTTTTTGATGTCGGATAAATTGAAATTAAAGATTTAAAAATACAGAAAATAGTGACAATTAACTGATTGAGGCCCTAGTTTAGACGGAGGCTCTGGACCAGGGCCCAGTTGGTCCCCCATTAAGATGGCACTGCCCAGAGCCGATATAATATTGGGGCCATATGATGGCTTTGCACCGGGTATCAATCTGGAAAAGGGGGTGGGGGGCATGAAACTGTTCATTCACAATATACTCAATATATTCAAGAATGAAAATGAAATTATTGGAAAAAAAAATTGTCAATTTTGTTGTTAATTGTTCTTTTTTTCTCTGTTTGTTTGCCCTTCACAGGGCTCTGTAGAACACGTTTACTATTTAAATGCATTTTAAGTATAAGGGGTGTACAAGGTATAAGGGAAGATTGTCCGCACTTGCTGTGCTTTCATTTGAAATTTTGAAAGCAAAAATCATCAAAAAAAAAAATAAATCTTGATGATGTAATTTGACACGTTTGCAACTATGAAAGCACGAAGTGTTATTAAAAACTAGTGGGGTAACCCGTCATAAATGACTGGGGCAAAATTCTAGTTTAATTTTGCTACTAAAATGACATTTCGTATGAATTTTGCCTTAACTGCTTGCATTTTTTTTATAAGCACCTTACTATTGTTTGGGGCTCTTGGATCGGGAGAGCACAACATAACCATGAGAAGAAAAAAAAAACGGTTCATTTTAAATAAATTTTGACGTTTTTGCCCTTGTTTGTACAGTGTTATACACAGACAGACAGACAAAGCTTAATATGAAATCAAAAATCCAAAATTATTTAGAAAATAGTATTCATGTTTGGGGCATTTTTTTTTTTTTGCATTATTGGACCTAAGCACTCCATACTCTAGTTGTGGCACTGTCTCTCTGCCACAGAGCCTTTATGACAAACTTATAGAATTCAAATTGAAATACATGTTTCAGGTTATTGAGTCCAGCATTAAAGTATTGCACCATCTTTTGAATGACGAAAATTTCGTCAAATCCGATCATGGAAATTTGGTACGGATTACAAAAAAAAAATAACTTTTTTAACTCCTTGTTTCCACTGGGGTGAAAATTTGAACTTTTTTGAAGATTTCAACTGGTGAAAAAATAGAAGAAACGTGGCTCCCACGCCTATGATAGTGACTAGGCAGAGGGGCAACGTTTGTTCTTATTTTTCACCAGTTGAAATCTTCAAAAAGACCAAATTTTCAGCCCAATGGAAACAAGGCATAAGGAATGAAAAAAAGTATTTCATGTAATTTAAAAAAAAAAATACTTTCAGGCAATGATTGATCTGATGATAAGTATTAAAACTCAACGAATGATTCCAGCAGTCATGACGATTGTTGGCAACAAAGCAGTTGAATCTGTAAATCTTATCGAGGTACTTTTAACAAAATATGCTTAGATTTACAGCTAAACTTTCTTGAAAATTGGGCTTTGACAGTGCATTTCACATGCTGCAATTGGGCTTTTGTCCCTCTGCCACAGGCCTTCTTGTCTGCTTGCAGTTTTTAAATTGAAATACACGATGATAAATTAATTTGTTTCTCTCTTTTCAAGATAATATTACTAACGATTGACCTGGTCAACACATTCATGTTGAAGCCAAATGTTAAAACTAAATATATATTCACTCCATTTTCAAATCTGGCTTCAGTGGAGCCTCTTCTATCAGAAGATAATGTTCTTTTGTTAATTGCATTGTTTTATTTTGTTTTTTAAGGGAAGGGGAATATATTCAAATCGCTGATTCTTGCTACAAATTATATAAGATCGTGGTCATTTGGGTTTTTAAAACAACTTTGTGTTTTTTTCTAGTTAAATTTCACATATTTGTGTGTATTTTTAGGTTTTTTTTAAAGTGACAAAGATGCAAAAACAACAAGACAGAAACGTTGGAGATAAGTTTAAATTTTTCAATCGCATTTTTAATATTTACAGTTTGAATCTTTCGCCAACAAAAATGTCTTTAGGCTGGCATTAAGAGCCTAGATATAGCGTTTATTTCAAAATGTCTCCGAATGTAGGCGCTGCAATCGTTGTTGATTGAAAAACGTTTTTTTTTTTAACGTTTTTTCTCCCGGTTCGAAGTCACATAATAATTAATAGAAAAATAATTTTGCGTGCTAATCTTATAAAAAGAAAACATTGTGAAGCCAGTAGATTAATGCACGTGCTAATTATTATGTGATTGTTCTAAGTCGTGTTTAATTGGAGTTCTTCAAATGTTTGGGTGACGGTTTTTTGGTCCTATTTGACTTAACATGGAGTTAAAAAAACGTAAGATTTTAAATGTTATTTAAATAGAAAGCCCTTTTAAAATTTAGAAAAAGGAATAATCTTGAAGGCAATAAACACGTGTAAGTACGTGCTAAATTTTCTGATTGCTCTAAATTATTTTCAATGAGAGTTCTCTTAACTTTTGTTGGATGGTGTTTTAGTCCTATGGGACTTAACATGGAGTTAAAAAAACGTACTATTTTAAACGTTATTAAAAAATAGAAGGACCTTTTCAAAATTTATAAAAAGGAAACATCTTGAAGCCAATACATGAATGTATGTGCTAATTATTTTGTTATTCTTCTAAATCGTTTTTAACGAGAGTTTTTCAAATGTTTGTGGGACGGTTTTGGAGCCAATGGGATTTAACACGGGGTTAAAAAACACGAAAGACTTTGAACCTTGTTTAAAAATAGAAGGACCTTTTCAAAAATTATATAAATCGAACACGTGAAGAACAATACTTTTTATTGCATTTTGCACTTTCCTGTATTTTAATTGAGCGATTGTGAGGCGATTTCTTACAGTTTCAGTAACACCCTATAATAACACAAGACAACAAGATGGACGACGTGTATATAGGCTCTTAAGGGCTGCGAAGGCGTGCAGGTAAGTAAATACTAACTTTTGCAAGAGTCTGACCTTTTGACTTATTAATAGTCATAGCAAAGGCAAGCTACTGTCACGTGACTCACTACTACTCACTACTAGCGTGCAACTAGCTAGTGTGAACCCTCCATGGCTAAGTAGACTATAATAAATGTATTTATTTATATTTGAAAATATCCTGATATTTGTTATTTCCCCCCAAAAAATCATGATTTTTTTCCAACCCTGCCATTTTAGTATAAATTTGTATTTTTGCCATTATGTGGTTTATATGATAAAAAACTGGTTTGCTCAATAAGGCTCACATTTTATTGCCAGATAACATTCTTTATCTTTAACTATATGTATTTTAGTGTTCGTATTTCCGAATACATTTTAAATTATTTTGTTCATGACCCTTTCCATCACCAGTCAGGCAGAGCATGCCACTCATAGTCACCAATTTTGATGAAAATTATATTGTCTGTAGTGATTACAAAATAATTAGACCCTTATTTTTTATTTTGCCATATCACCATTATTTCTTGAGAAAGAAATTCCCAAAGTTTGGGTATCTGACGCAAAAATGCATTTTTCTGTAAAATTTTAAAATTCAATATCTCGTTAACCATAAGACAGATTTGTATGACATTTTCAGGGTATCATCTACATATTATATATTAACACAGTATATATTCATTATTGTTGGTAGTTATTTATAAATTTGAAAAAAAAAATTCCCTAAAAAGTTGCGAATTTTTAAAAATATGGCTTTTTTGATGCCCTGTATAATGGCAAAGAAAAGCGTCATTTTCACATGAAACACACTGAATCCAGTTTTCTGAGACAAAATCTCAGTGCTATTCTGTGTTTCAACTTCAAACTTCAATACATTAAGCTTACTCTGATATTGTACAAATACAGAGGTGGGGTTAGGCAGGAATATGTATTTTAAATACAAAATGAAGTATGTTGTTTGTATTTTAAAGTGCATGTACATTTTACAGTATTTTTTTTTTTATCAAGAACTGTGTTCTGTAAGCATTTTATGGCATTGTGTATTTTAATTTGAAAGTCTTCTCCACTTCCATAGGTCAGAATGTAAACAATTGAAATTGAGAACCTAACTAAGCTAGTATAATGATAAAATGACATCGTGTTATGTCTCTATAGAAAAATGTAATGACTTTTTTTATTACACAGTGGGTTGTATTATGACGATAATAAGGATTTTCAATAAATAGATGCAAAAAAAAAATATTTGTAATCCATTAAATGAATACAAAAGTTTTTTGTTTTCAATCCTTTACATAAAAGTTTCGGTAATCATACTGTAGTTTCAAATTAGTATTAGAATTTCCTATAAAATAACATTGAAAGTGTTTTGTACAAGGTTATTTTTTTCCAGCATATCCAAGCATATCCTTTTGTACATGTAATCATTCTTTGTGTGTGTTTTTTTTCAATTTCAGTTCGCCATCTTGTGGACTATTTTAAGTAAAATACAGAGATGCAACACTCAGAAAGAAACGTAGGACAATTATTTGTATGCTAGAACGATAGTTAATAGGATACTTTGCTTGATCCTGGTATAAGCGTGCATTGCGTTGAAAAACTTAATACAAAAAAAATCCAGTCTGGACTTAAACCAAGGATCTCTCACTTCTCTGCCAAAGACATAACCAATTTTGCTACCACTATAAATTGTGAGATCAAAGGTGACCTTTACCATAACCCACGTGAGTTAAATTTTATTTTTTTTTTTTAAAAAAAGCGTGATGCAATGAAGGAAGCTTTCCTGGCTCCTAACTTTATATGTTTGGGGTTTCTGGTGAAATTTGATTAGTTTTCAAAAAAAAAAAAAAAACGAGGTTAAACGGAAGAAAATTGAAAATTCTAATGTAGCATATCAAGAAGCCCATCTAAAGGCGTATTCACACTAGGCTGGTTTGCAAGCCGCTGATTGCTGCTGGCTATTAGCAGCAACAGCAAGCGGCAGCTGCTTTGGGTTCACACTTGTCCAGTCACTGCTGGTATTAGCAGTGCAAGTCATCCAATCACCGTCTTGCAAAAACACAAACTCTAACAACAACCAACCAAAGCAGTGGAGGTTCAACTACCACTAGTGCCACTACTAGCAACAAAAAGTTCACACTAGATGGCAGCAGCAGGAAGGGAGTCACATGACCAGCTGGTAGCTGCTAAAGTTGGACATGTCCAACTTCACCAGCCACTGTTAAAATCACTAGCCCACTGGAGAAAGCAGCTGCTAGTAGCAGTTCAGACTATGCTGCTAGAGCGCTACAACCAGCCTAGTGTGACTGCGCCCTAAAGGTGTGTATACTGGTTAATTTTCACCATTCTAGAGTGTGTAGTTTCCGAGAACATTCTTGCACAAAGGGAGGGAGGGAGAGTTAGAGAGAGCCCTTATACCTAGTACACACCTGATAATTTAAATGCATTTAAATAATAAACGTGTTCTACAGAGCCCTGTGAAGGACAAACAAACAATATGTCGAATTCAATTTATTAAGTTTAATAATCTGAAAATATTGCGTTAATACTTAAATATATAAACTATTCACAAAATATTGATTTAGTATTTTAATTTATAATATATTAATAATAAAGTCAATTTTTATTTGGGTTCATGTCCTTAACTGGATTCCGTATAATTTACCTAAACACATTTAATTTGAATTCATTTAACTCATGACTGTGTACAAGGTATTAGCAAATTATGATATTAGATTTTATTTTCATGTTTAATTTGTACAAATTGAATATAAATTCAGCCAAAAATGACTTTAGATTTGTATTTTTAGGCTCTTAAGTGATTGAGCTTCCCTTCTTGTTTCTAAAAACACTTTCTATTTTCAATTAATTTTTCTCCTGCATATTATTAATTTGATTTCATTGTACAATTAGAGAATTCAATTCATTTCAATTCAACTCAGTACACCTGTAATCAGCTTAAAAGCCATCTGGCAGGAAAATGGGGGGGGGGGGGAGAGGGATTGCTCCTGATGAAATGATTTAAAAATAATGACATATGATTATTATTATCGGAATTTCTTCTTTTGGTTTAAAATGCATTAAGCAACTCTAATGCTGGGGCCACATTAACGTCTAATGCCATTAATTGTCGCGTTATTTGACATTAAATGCAGGGTGTAGCCACGACTTAACGCGCTAATTTATTATTGTCATTATTAATGGCGTTAGACGTTAGGCGATAGCTCGGATGGCGGTCTTTTTTGACACATCAAAGTGATAAACCGCGTAATTTAATCTATATTTTGTAACGCCTTAATTATTGCGATAATGGGCGTTAGACGTTAACGTTAGTGTGGCCCCACCATATAATGAATAAAATGTCATTCACAACTGTGTTTGCTTATTTTTCATATTGGTATAATACAATAAATAGAGTACATTTGTTGTGTATACTGTTGATACAGTAATAATGTATTGAAAATAAATTCTTGAATTTGAAATACAATTTTCTATCCTATTGTTGGAACATCCTCACTGCATTTACTATGTAGACCTACGTACTTCAATTTCAATAACTAGCTAATTTTCATTGTTCAAAATATATAGCAATACATCAATAGCAAGAAAATCGATAAAGTTTATTTGTTGAATTTAATGAAGTCTGTAATCAATAACATGGTTACAAAATGCATTCTTCAACTGCAATTGCTGAAGAAACTGTTCTTTTATAAATAAATTAGAAGCTTATTCTGGAAGTACACAACTATACGGACATTACAGATAAAGGGATAAAAAAACTGGCAGATGGTATGAGACAAGATTGCAAATGATGGTATTTCGAAAATACATTTTTAAAATTAGGCAGAAAGTTTGATATTTGAAATATATTAACTATTTTGAGCCGTGGCAATTTTGGACCTTATTTCGGTATAGCTCGTTTCTTCTCTTATTGCGTGGTAGCCACACGAAGAAGATTGGAGCGACGCTAATAGGCGGATGGTGATGGATGGTAGACATCCTCCTGAGTAGGGGTGAAATCTCTTGTAAGGATGGTGACCATCTATTTCTGATCATCAACCGTTGCTCGGAAGGTTCAAGGGTTTGAATGGTTCTCTTACCCTATGGTGTCTCCGATCTATTCAGAGAAGGTTAGTTACCTAGCAAAGAGACCATGTAGCTTCTGATTATAAACACTTTATTCATTCCTGTTCCAGAAACATGAACACGTACAGAAAAGAATTGGTTTATTAAAGGTGCGTCCATGTGTAACAATGTAGAGCTGTTGTTACGGGGCTCAGGTTGTAGACTCTCTTGAATAAAGCGGATACCACTCGGGTTTGTGATATACCACCTGAGTCCAATGGTGCCGGGGTCGTTCTCTCAGATATTTCGGAGCATCGACATTGCTAGGAGAAGAATGAATTAGACAGGCGAGACGGATGCAGGTTCGGCGTTATACTTATTTTATTATGACCAACCATTAAGACATAATAAAGCAGAGAGTGTGTTACTGTGGCGTGCTTTCGCCACTGGACCATAATATGATTAGTTTCATAGTTTCGATATCAGAGAATGGACCCAGAATCTATCGAAACATGGTCTTTTATACCTAGAGCCTGTGTGCACCTTTTCAGGAGTACCCATGCCCTAGCTGTACACCTACGAGGTGTAACCAAGTCTAAGTGACCATGGTCCTAGAGATTTTCCTCTGCCCAATGAAGTCTAAGTACAGTGGGATGAGTTGTGCACACCCAGGCTAGCATTCTGGAGGGATCACGAACTACCGGGTGTGTTACACTATAGTATTTAGAAAATGCAACATGTTATTAATTTTGTATTCGAAGTGTGTTTACAGATTTTATTGATTTAAAAAGTTTTAATATTTTTTTATATTTTTTGCAGGCCATTAATATAAAAATGCAACAACAACCAGAAAGAAATGTTGGACAACTATTTCAAATTTTCATTTACATATTTAATTTGTACAACCTGAATCTAACACCAGCCAAAAAGAAATTTATGATTGAACTAAGCTTCTTAAAGAAATTCATCCAGTTTGTTGTTAATTTTGCATGTGTGTATTTTGCATATCCAGCTGAATACGTAGTTTTCGAGGTGGTGGATGGGAGAGGTGCTATTGTTTTTAAGCGCACTTATGAGGGAGGTTTTGAAGTTCGGACACAATTATTTTGTGTCATTTGGCTTTTTATAACTGCTTTTCAATTTATGAGAAATGCATTGCCAAAAACTCTGCTATTACTTAATGAGTTGTCACGTTTAAATGTGACATGTATTTCATACACAAAACTCCTTTTTTACAGGAAATGCATTCCTTTAATGTTTCTTTTTGCTACTTTGCTATTTGTGTTTTGCTTTTTGAATACAGCATTACAAATGTTTTTAAATTATCGCACAATTGAATGCACTTTTTTTCTTAATCGTGCTATAGACATGTGTTTCCATTTATATTTGGTCATGTTTATACCATTATGTTTTGCATTTAATGCTATGCTGTGTCAATTTCTAAGCAAAGTTATTGAAACGGCTTCTGATCGTGTTACTAATAGTTCAAAAAATGTTTTGACAACAAAATTGGCAAATGTTCGCAACTTTATGGCTGTTCATTCAAATGTCATTTCAATTACTGCAGAAATCGATCATCTATATTCAATTTTTTTTTCTTTGCATTTAGTCAGCTCCATTATTTTAAGTTCAAGGTTTATTATTTGGGGTATAAATGGCTATTTAAAAAATATTGAGCTAGATAATGACACATTTACCTTATATGGGGGTGGCTTCTTGGTAATACTTATTTCACCATCTTTTTTAACTCTTGTTGAAATTGTTTTCTGGATCACATCAGCATCTTGCCTAAATGAACAGGTACTTAATGCTTAGTTTGTAAATACAGGGTGGCCCATATATCATCATCATCTGATTTGGTTTGCCAATAATTTTTAAAACAATTGAAAAACAATGGATTTTTTAAAAACATTTTTATTTAGTTCTTATATTTTTTCTTGTCAATGTCCAAATATAATGTCTGCCAAGTGGCTTCCTCTCGTCGAAATGCAAATTTTGCCTTGTTTTATTCCATTTTTCATCACTGTCTTCTACATTTTGACCGTTAGATTCTCGATTTCTTTGCGAATGTTGTACTTGAGCTGTTCCAGTGTCCATGGCTTGTTAGCATACCAAATATCCCCACTGAAACAAGTCTGTGGCTGTTAAATTGGGTGACCATGGTGGCCAGTGACTGTTGCCAGAATGTGAGGTAAAAATAGTAACAATTTCTGCACATTCATGTGGTTTGTAATTGTTTATAATGAATTTCACACTTCTGCTACACAACTGTTAAAAATAATAACAATTAACATTTAAAACAAAATGGTGGCATCTTCCAATAGGGTGGTGATATATGGGCCACCCTGTATAATGGCAACTTTAGCTTTTTAAATTAATACAGTGCGTTTCATATATATAGACGCACCCCAAAATTTTTTTATAACTCGAGTTATAGTCAATGGATTCACCTGAAATTTTCAGCATAAAGAGATCATCTTATATTCTAAACTTTCTGCTAGGCAGAAATTTTTTTCTTTAAAGGTAAAAATTAAAAAAAATAAAAACTGGAAAATGACCGTTTCATAATTATAGACGCACTAATGAACTTTTCACTTTTATTAATTATTGTGACAAAATAACATGCTGAATCATTAAAAATAGTAAGGTATACGACTGTTATGATGTTTCAAAACTTAAAACATTCTTTTTTACAGAATTAAACAATATTTATAAGCAAATTTACCGAAATTCTACTGAAAAGGAGCTAAAATGGCAATTTTCAGCTTTGATATTGTATTATCATGATGGCAATCTGCTTAATCATCATGTACAATGATGTCCCAAACGTTTTCATCAGGATTTAAGTCCGGGAGACACGCCGGCCATTCGAGAGTGGTGATATTTTGGTTCCGTAACCATTCCTTCGTTAGGTTATTGGAGGAAACTGGGCCATTTTCTTGCTGGAATACTAAGCAAATGCTATAGAAGCGATGTAATATGGCAGTACATACCCTCGTAACATTGTCTGATAATCACTGATATTTATTTGGGTTGAAATAAATGCTAAGCTCGCGTTTCAAAAACTAAGCTGCTCGTTTGAAAGGCACTAAATGTTCCCCATAATATTAGGCTCCCCCACTGCCGAAATTTTGTTTAGGAAAATATTGTGCTTTTCTCGTAACATCCTTCCAATATGAAGAAAGAAAAAAAAAACCGTCAGAATCATCGAGATTGAATTTTTTCACGCACTCAGATATGTCGGTGGTGGTGGCCTAACAATATGCGAAGTATTTAGCGCATTTGAACCAACCAAAAAATAATGTTTATTATCAGACAATATTATGATAGTGTTTACTGACCTGCCAAAGTCGATTTCCTAGCGTTAGCTTAGCATTCGAGCAAGAAAATGCACCAGTTCGCTCCAGTAATCTAAGGAATCAATGGTTACGAAACCAGAATATCACCACTCTCGAATGGCCAGGGTGTCCCCGGACTTAAATCTTACAGAGAACTTTCGGGACAACATCATACAATAATGATTTACAGATTGCTATGATTATACTACAATAGCAGAGTTGAAAAGTCCCATTTTAGCTGTTTCGGGGTAGAATTTCTGCAAATTTGCTTATAAATATTGTTTAATTCTGTAAAAAAGAATGTTTTAAGTTTTGAAACATCATAACAGTCGTATACCTTACTATTTTTAATGATTCAGCATGTTATTTTGTCACAATAATTAATAAAAGTGAAAAGTTCATTAGTGCGTCTATAATTATGAAACGGTCATTTTCCAGTTTTTAATTTTTTTAATTTTTACCTTTTAAAGAAAAAAATTTCTGCCTAGCAGAAAGTTTAGAATATAAGATGATCTCTTTATGCTGAAAATTTCAGGTGAATCCATTGACTATAACTCGAGTTATAACCAATTTTTGGGGTGCGTCTATATATATGAAACGCACTGTATTACAAAACATAAAATGCATGTGATATACCCATATACTTGAGAAATATGGAGTAAAAAAAGGAATCAGACATACATATAAGTTGTGTTGTACATGTTTCAGATCGTTAAGTCTGGTGTTAAAGTATTGTACCACATTTCTAATGAGAAAAAGCTGATTACATCCAACAGAGGAAAATTGGTACAAAAAATTAAGTAAAAAAAAAATAAACATTTTCACTTTGTAATATTATATCAAAACCTTTCTAGGTAGTTTTGAATCTGATGATAACTATTACAACTCAAAGAATCTTCCCAGTTGGGATGACAATTTTCGGATACAAAATTGTTAAATCATTCTTTCTTGTAGAGGTAATTTTATACAATATAAATATTGTTTTTAAAGAAAAACACATGCATGCATATTTGTTCTTAAGAACGAATGAAAGAATGTTATAATGTTATACAAAAGAAAAACAAGGGATTCAAGGAACCCTATAGACCTCCATTTTTTTATAAATGCTTTCATATATCAAACAACCAATTTTCTTTCATTGTTACATGCGTATGCAAATGTACACACGTGCGCGCATGTGGACGCACATGTACACTTGTGTGCGCATGTGGACGCACATGTACACACATGTGCGCATGTGTAAGCACATGTACACACGTGTGTGCATGTGTGTTAAACACACAAGTATGTATTCACGTACATGACATAGTTACATGTGATGCGCATGAATTATTCATTTGTAATATTATGGTTTAAAATGAGAATACGTCACATAGAAAGGAACACGCCTCCTAAATAATAGAAAAGTCCCCCTTTCAAATGCTACAACTTGTGACACCCTGTATTTGCAGAATGGTGGAACACCCCGTAGAAATTCCTTTCTGTCAGCATGGCATCCCTTGGTGCACAGATGTCCAGACTTGGGTGGCCCGAATTTTTAGTGAATTCGAGGAACCAAGTAGAACCGTGAAAAGTTGGGAAAAGAGTCCCAAAATACCTTTCCTTATAAGGTAGTATTCTCAGTCCAGGGCAATGATTGGCCCAGTTGGTCAATCATTGAGCCCTGAGGTGACAGTCGCCCCTCCCTAGAGACCGAACGAAAGTGCCGTGCCACTTATGTGTGAGGACAGTAGAGAACGGACTGGGAGACTAGAGAGTTCAGTTCGAGAGTAATAATCAAAGAAATAATATTTTGTATATGCACAATTGATAAGAGAGATAATGTAAACGAAGTGTAAAGAGTTTTTATCTACCTCAGGATTGTGTGTGTGTTTTGTGAGTTTAATTCCCTCTACAGGGAATAAGGAACCGAGGAGCTTTGGCCATCAAGTCCCATCACCGGCAGAGGCACTTGAAAACTTTCCAAGTCCCTCTGCTCAGCGCCTTCACTGAAGCCAACAAAGTCTAGAGGACATTGGAGTGGTTATGTACTGTACAAAAGATCCCTAAGAGCAAAGTCTTTTTGTGGGCTTTTTCAAGTGTTTGACTGATTGCGAAAGGACTGTAAGTTCGAAATGTCGCGACTGGTATAATCGGTGGCTGGTCCGCAATCCGCACCACCCCAACCATGCGGTGCTAGAGGGCCAGCCGCATCACAAACTGAAAAGAGGAAGAATCTCGATTTTTTTAAAAAAAAATTACGATTTTGAAAAATCGAAATTTCATATATCATATTACTCTAAAATTTCAATTTTTTTCAGTTTCATCGTTAGAATGTGTACATTATTTGAGGTCTGATAACATTTTGTCGTAGGTGGCCCCGTTTTTGAGTTGTTCGACCCACACAAAATTATGACCAAAAACGCAAAATTTGTTTCTAAAAAATTCATAAAAAAATAACCCCTGGGTGAAATTTTCTGAATTTTTGCCCATTTTTGCCATTGACCCACTAAATCAAATAAAAAATACTGCATGTCTTTATCTCATTTCGTTCTTGAGTTGTTCAACCCACAAACTCGAGGTTCCGGACACACAGACACACAGACATCCTTTTATGTCCCTTTTCTTGCATGATCCTATATACCTCCATTGCTCTAAAGAGCAATGGAGGTCAAAAAACAAGAAAAACATTCAAAGGTAGTTATAGTAAGTGTATATTTTTTTAGATTTATTTGTATATTTTATATTAGGATTTATGAAACAAATTGAAAATTTCTGCATTAACATTAAAAATGTTTTATTAATTCATTTTTATACAATCGGGAAATTGTTTACGTGCTCAAGTAAAAATATTCAAGATATTAATTTCAACACATTCACAAAACAAGATGACCAAAATACACTTAATAAACTTAAAGTAAAGTGTTTTATACTGAATTTTAATAAAGAATAGAAAAGATTATATCCCGGGCTGACCCGTTAAGTGGGCAAACTTTGGTGGTTGCATAGAGTGAAAAATGTCCAGGTGCACATCTTAACAAATTGTAATTTTTTTTATTTTTTAACTTAAACAGAAACATATAAATTAAACAATTACTAATTTTAATTCTTACTAAAAATTGATTAAGCCAATAACAAGTGTAAATAATTTACCTTAAGTACTATTTTTCTTTTTTTTTTGTCCAGCATTTTTGAGTCCTGTTCCCTGAATGGGTGAGAATAAGTAGCCATGGTGATGGATAGGTGGACAGATTGATGGTACAGAATACAAGTGGGGTACAAAAAAAGGCACCAGGGTGAAAGTTTTAAGTCTCACCTAAGGCACCAACTTTAAACCTCACCTAGGACCCATAAAACCCTGACTTTATGTTAACAAGATATCTAAGCAAGACATTATATACAAATTTCTTTTCTTCCAGATGGTATTCTTTACAATTGATCTCGTTAACACATACATGGTGAACGCAACTAATGCAGACAGATATTTTTTTTTTCCAAATACAAATCTGGCTGCCTACATCATTTCAGAAAATCACTTTCTTATATTTTATTTATTGGTCTATTTTATTGTTGAAATAATATTGATTGTAAACCACACTACAAAATACAAACCTACATTATTTAATCAATCTGCACGCTGTCAAAAAAAGAATTCATATTGAGCCCAGGTTCTGAGGCCCACAAACCCCAAAAGATGGCTTTTGCAAACTGTGCCTATGAAGCAACATCAGTCCAGTCAAAGCTCACAATGTCCATGGAATTGTTTTTTAAAATTACCAAATGTACCAATGGCCCAAAGCACTTTCTATGGTAAACCATTTTTTAGCATGTGTATTATATCTTTAAAAAATAAATTTTATAACAAGTTTAAAATTTTTGATTTTCGTTTTTCTATTTGAGTTCGAACAAAAATACGGAAAGTAAACTAACATCTAAAAAGTTAAAACTTTTTCTTTTCAACCTGTCGTCATACAAAGTTTGTTTTTAAAGATATAAAAGTGTGAGCTTTTGACATCAACCAATATTTTATTACCAACCTTTAGATGACATTTTCTACTTTTCGTTTCTTCTCTGAGCAGTATGACACCTGCACAGAGAAGATCCGAGCTGTAGAGAGAGCTGGATGGAGATAGATTGAAGTCACTCTTCTGCATGGGGGTGAAATCAATGCAGGAGAGTGGCGGCCATCTCTCTCTCTTCCGGTTGATGCTGATATACATCTTCTCCATCGGTATTCCGACCAGAGAAGATGTTGTAGCTGCTGAGAATCGTATAGCTCCTGCCCTATGAAACCTCCGGCCTCTGAAGAGAAGTTATTAGCATAAAGACATAGAGACAACGCTACTTCTTATTACAACACTTTTATTCATTCCTTGTAAGAAGTACAGATACAAGGGTGAATAGTAAAATACTAACTGGAAATCCTCAGGCCCATGATTTGGAATGTATCGCAAAAACAGGCAAAGGAAAGAACTGAGGAACAAAGAGGAACATGGTCCTTTTATACCTTGGACCTGTGTACACCTGCGAGGTGTAACCAGGTCCAAGTGACCATGGTCCTTTACGTATCAATCCGCCACTTGGGCATGAGTCAGAAAGGTGAGTCAGAGAGGAGGGAGGGACGGTTGAGAGTTGTTTACCCCCCAGGCTATGGTTTTGGCGGGATCACGATTTACAGGGTGTTACATACCCTCCAACTTTGCTTGGAGTACGTCCTCGTACTCCAGCCAAGGGTGGAAGGTTTTCAAGTTACGCAGCGGGGAGACATGGGTGGCTGAGGACTTACCGTGTACAGAGGTGGTTATGGAAAGGCACTGGCACCGAAGTGTCAGCGCCCTTAAAAATTGGAAAAGGCTGAAAACATAAAACAAAGATAATTAATGCTCGCTGAGTGGCGAGCCGCTATTGAAATCTAAAAAGAAAAGAACAGTTGCAACGTATTTTATTTTTTATAAATTTTTCGATAATGCCACCCGGATGGGTGGCAACCACATGAGTACATGTGGCGCGCAGCTATCCCTGCTGCGGAGGGTGGGGAGGATCCTGGGTCCATGAACCGTACGGGGGGGTAATCCCGCCGGACCTGGCCTCATCGGTAGCTGGATGCGGCAGACAGCCATTGTCCCTGGTCGTCAGGTAGATCCCGGTGGAAGATATTGAAGATGTCCCGGTCCCCGATAATCTTACGGGAGGACCGCTTGTTGTACAGTGTAGCCCAAGCGGCGTCCCATAAGACGGCGATTCGGTAGCGAGGATCCGGTTCCGGAATGTAGTGGCGACTGGTACGGAACGTCTGTCCAGCTGGCAGTCTAAAGACGGAGTTGACGAAAGCTCCCAAAAGGGCTTCCGTGGCTTCATCGATGGCATCTCCGGCGAAACTGGTGGTTTCAACAATCCGTCTTCTTGGGAAGACGATGGTGATGAGGACACTTGTTAGGCGGGAGAGTCCCACGACATATCGCTCCCGGGGAGGGAGGTCCAGACGGGGAAACCCTTCCTCCAAAGAGAAGTGTCCTACGTAAAGGGTGTTGGCAGAGCGCACTTCGCGCTGCCAAGTGACCCACCGATTGTTGAGCAACCTCTCGCCGGAGGTGGCTGCACGGAACGGATGATCCAGCGGTAACCGCCCCAGAGTAGCCCCGGCATGGGGTACAGTGGGCGGTGCGGCTGGTCGGGCTGGTGTTGGAGCCGCAGGTTCCAAAGAAACTGATGCGCCCGTGATAGGCCTGGCATGGCGCAAGGCGGACCGGGCCATATCGCGGGCCCGCTGACGTAGTCGCTTCGATGCCGACTTCCTGCTCAGCGCCTCCAGTGGCTTGGCACTTCCTGGTGCACGGCCCAGTGCTTCCATGGGGTCACCTCCCTGTCGCATGACGTCTTGCAGAAGGTTTGTGATGGCCTTCTGTTTTTTCAAGAACGCGGCACGCTCTGCGGAAGGTGGCGGCATCAAAGGTGTAGGCGTAGGTTGTCCAGAAGGGCGGCCCGGAGGTGGCGGAGGAGGAGAGCGACGCGGGACCCAAGTAGGAGGGCCCCGAGTTTCATAGCGATGGTCGCGGTCCAGTTGGACTCGGTGATCCTGTAGGTCTTGCCTGACCCTTGGGTCGAAGTTATTACGCGGCGGAGGGCCGCGTCCAGAGGAACCACGTTGTTCCTGCTGACTTCTTCCGTCGGGTCGGCGTCGGGGCGAAAGATGGGAACCACGTGGCGAAGAGCGACGTGGTTGTGGCCGTTGAAGAGTCTCGAGGAGAGTGGTGGCCCCTGTAGGACTGTTGAGGCTCCTTGGGGCGAGCCCCAGTGGGAACCTGAACACGAACAGGTTGGGGAACCACCACTATGGAAGGTAGCTTTGGAGTCGGAGTTGGTGTGGCGGCCTCGCTGCGTGGAGGCGTGGCACATCGGGAGGTTGGTGGTGACGATAATGGTGTATGAGGAGGAGGCGGCGGAGTGATTGACGGCACCGGTGAGCAGTGTTGGAAAGGCTCTGGTGGCGTTATGGGTGGAGAAGGAGATGTGGAGAGGCCAGTTGTCAGGGTTGCTGGCGAGTTTGAGGATGGAGGTGATGACGTGGCCGATGACGTAACTCGGGCGGCTTCTTGGAGTCGGGCCTCGATTCGCAGGAGCTCCTCCTTCGGGAGTTGCGCCGTACACGGTAAGCCCAGCTCGACAAGGCGGGCGCAAACCGCACGGAGGTACGCCAGATTGTCCTCCCCTTCCTTTTTATCTCTGGCTGCCTGGCGAAGGGCAGCCTCCCTCTGCATCTCCAAGTGGAGGTCTTCGAGGGGGGAGGGCACAGATCCACCTCCCCCACGCTTCCCTCTTGCTTCAGCTCCACCCGGAATGGGTTGACCAGGCGCGATGCTATCGCGGAACGCCTGGTTAACCCCCCATGCCATTGTATTAATATCGATGCGGTCTTCCCGCTCCTCCCAGTAGTGTTTTGATGTCGTGACGTCGAAGGGGACGATGCTGCTTGGAGCAGCAGGCTTCCCTTCGCGCCCGACATTGGCAGGTCGCTTGAAGCTTGCTTTTAGGCGCTTCTCCCCACGCCGGTGAAAATTCTCCGGTTCGGAGGAGGTGCGGCGCCTATCTATTATGTTTGGCGACTCTCTTCTCGTTACTGGCGCACTGGCGGCGCCCGCCCTTTGTAGCTGGCAGGTAGATTGAGAGAGGGGTTCAGCGGTCCCCGCCGTTCCACTCTCCGTCTCATCTTCACTAGAAGAGGCAGACATCATTCTGCCTCCTCTCCATGAGCCTCTACCTGGCATATTTCTTAAGAGTTAGAAAGTTCTTACTTTTTCAAAAGTCCCGCTGCTGGTGGTTACTTCCAAATAATAACAGAAATCGGTCCCCGATCACTCTGTTATTATTTCAAGAGGTCTAAAAAGTTCTGAAGGTCTGATGCACTGCACGTGAGTTCAAAGGCTTGAAGGTGGCACTCAAGCTTTTGATTAACAACAAAAACTGATGAAGTCCGAAATTAGAGTTTGGAACTTGGCACAAAAAGGACTTGAAGATTTGAAGAATCGAAGGTGAATATAATTGAGATGACAGGATGAATAAAACGAGTGCTTCTTTGAAGAGAGCAAATCAAGTGGTAATTGACCAAGTTTGGTCACTTTTCTTATTTAATTTTAAAAGTTAGAAGGGCCGGCCCCTTTTAGAATAAGACACCTTACTCTAATTGGTTTCTTCACGACTTTATTTATTGGGGGTGGGGGTTGTCCCACCGACATTAGATGTGAGAGGTGTTGATCTAATTCTTATCAGAGTCGGTCCTGTTTATTATTTTTAGATAAACAAAAGGACTAAGGAATCTCGAGGGAGAAGGGCCGTTATTTTATTTCACACCGAGGTGTGAAGTTGCCCATTAACTTTCTCCCCTTCTTTTCCTTAATGCCTTTTTTTTGGAAAGAATAGGTCAGCAAGGTTACTAATGTACCTTGCTGTTTGTTATTATTTTTAGGGGGGGAGTGGGACAGGAGTTGGTGTCCCACAATTCGATCTTAATTGAGAGGGTGACAGGTTCTTCAATTTTATTTTTTAATTGAAGGTGTCCGCTCTTACAAAATCCTCAAAACTGATTTTCTTCCTTTTTTATTTGTTTATGGCCAGCAGTTTTTGTTGTTTTTTTTTTTCTTTGAAGTCCCAGTGCATTGGTCTGGCCCCCAGAGCAATTGTCTCTTTGAAGTTTTCTATCCCTCTACTGTCAACATCATGGTCAATGACGTTCGTCCATAATAAAGGGGAGCACGGTGTTTTTCTTTTGCTGACCCTTTTATGGCTCTTGATTTTTTTCTTCTGAACGTCCTTGACTGGCCTTCGGCGTTTTCCTCAGGTGCACCACGTGGTTGACAGTTGTTTGTGAAGGCCACGTGGTTCCGGTGTAGTTTATTGCATGTTTGAAATGGTTGCCAATATGTAAATATTGGCGGCCATGTTGAAAAGTTTAGAAGTGTTTCAAAAATTAAAGTTGTGTGAATTTTGTAGAGTTTTGGGAGTTATTTGAGAGTGTTTAGAGGGGTTGTTGATGCTGTGGGGTTGTTTATTCGTTGGGGGGTTCCTTTTATCCCCTCCCCCACCTCTTGACAACTGTCCTCAGTTGTTTCTCAACACAACAATTCTCAAATTCCTCCCGCTCTTCTATTGTTGATATTTGATGGTTGCTAGTGTTTATTTCCATAGTCATGAAATAAACACTGGTGAATTATTGTTTTATTTTCGTCGCGTTTGGTTTCTTGACAGCGTGGGTGGCCACTTGATCGGCTCGCCCGAGGTCCATTTGTGTGCAGGAGCTTGGTCGAGCACTTTGATTGGTATGTCCTCAGAGTGGTCAGAGCTGTCATTGTCGGATGTGTCAGGAGGAGGTGCTCCGGCGGCTGAGTCTGCTGCTGGAAGAGGGATCCGGCGGATTTGTCCCGCCACTCGTATTAGAGCAAACTCAACACCGTCTTCGGTGATGATATCCGTTTCAGGCACCTCTCCTTTGATGTCGTAGTCGGTAACCGGCTCCCCAAACTGCTTGATTGCAACCTTCTTCTTCGGTTGCCGACACTCACGGACGAAATGCCCCAGTTTGCCACAATTATAACACGTTGACTTACTCTTGTCGAACGTGCGAGTGGTCTCTGGTTGGGGGTCCGCTGCGGAGTGTCGGTTTGAATTGGTGGCAGCAGTCTGACTAGGCTTCTTATCGTGCCTAGACCGGTGTGTTTTGTCTTTAGGGCTGGCGGCTGCCGCCGGCTCCTGGTCGGTCTTCGATGCTCCTTTACCCGACTGTGAATCAGCTGCGGGTTTTGGTTCCGTCGGCCATTTATCCAAGGACAGCAAGACCACCTCCATATTGAGGACGGCGTTTGCGAAGTCCTTGAACGACGTCGTAGATGCGTGATGCGCGGCGTTCTGTATGGTGGGATGTAGAGCGCGGCGCAACTGGCTTATACGCAGCTGATCGTCAAGTTGCGGGTAAACTCGGTCGCCGAGTATCATAAACTCCCAGATGAAAGCTTGTGTACTCTCACCTTCCTTCTGGAGCATCTCTGTATACTTTTTCTCCAAGATGGCCAGTTCGTTCGGCTTCCCGAACGTATCTACCATCTGTACTCTCAGTGCTGGCCAAGGAATGTCCTGAAGCTCATACCTCAGTTTACTCAGCCACGTGCGGGCGGCCCCAGTGAAACACCCCGTGATGTATTCCTCCTTGTGGTGGTCTTTCCAACCGTACAGGTGTGCTACTTCCTCGAATTCTTCCAGGAAGGGACGGAAACCTGTCAATCCGTTGAATTTTTGGATTGAGTCGGCTGGGTGGCGACCGCTGTATTTCTTATTGAATTCTTCCACGGAGGGTTCTCTGGGGGTTGGTCGATAGATGCCATCCTGGACGTTTGACATTCCAGCCGGCATCAGACCTACCCCTTGAGGTGGAAAACGTGGCGCGTAAACTGAAGTGCCTTGTGTCGCTCCTTGGCTAGGCTGTTGCTCCGGGGGTGTCGAGCGGCGACCGCTACGTGCAACCCGGACAAGCGAGTGAGGAGAATCAGCACGTGTCGTGATCGGTATTTCCGCACGCTCATCTCTGTGACGCGGATCATCTGACTGCCCTTGTTGTTGCCAGTCAGGGTTACGCGGTAGATGACGTGTGTGCGGTGTGTAATGTCTTTCGTAACGATCGTGACGCTCTCTGTAGCCAACATAGGGGGCTGAAGAGGCGTCCGAGTCATCGTCGCGAAGTCGATGTGTGCGTGTTGTCCGCCGTGGTGTAGTCGGTCGATTCGGCGTGAATCGGTCGTCTATGAACTGAGACATACGAGTCGAGAGTGCAGCCACTTGTTGTGACAGGTGGTCAAACTCGGCCCCAGTCGGCCGCGGCGGTGGTGTCACATCAGTAGTCACGGGTACTTCCAACAGATCTTCGTGCGAACCCTGGTGATCAGACAGGGACCCCGTATTGTCGTGTGAGGTAGCCATGATTAATGAAGTGGCTTGTGTAATGTGAATGTGCGGTGACGAACGAGTCCGGCGAAGTCCAAGTCGTTGTGTGCAGCTCCGAGGGTTCTCGAGTACACTCTGAGCTATACTTTCGGGTTCCAGTATGATGGGACTCGTTCAGTTCGTGAAGTTGTAGGTCGGTGATGTCACTGCGCGTTGGCAATTTAGTGCTTGTCGGCAACCGACACTATCGTACTCTTATACACTGAGTAACGATAGATTAGCTCAGCTTGTGACGTGTATAACGAAGTGGCCGTTCACTCCGTTAGTGTGGTGATGGTTGTGTCGGGTTGATCGTGTTCTCAGTTGGGCGTGTGATGAGTTTTGGTTCCCAACTGGTGTGGCGTCGTGAGTTCTTTATTGAGCGTCAGATTTTGGAAGGATCTCTCTCGACACGTGGTATTTGGCGACCACGTGGAGGTTACGAGAATTCCAAAAACCTCAATAAAGAAACAGCAGATGTACAATACAACCTCGAGCGTGGTACACCACCCAATCAAGATTGCACTGCGGAAAGTGAATTAGAAATGGAAGTGTATTGCAGTTGCCTGAAGAAGAGGAAAGCAATACGAAGAGTAAAGCTAGAGCGCGGTGCCCGCACTTTTAGTTTTACTTAGAAACAAGAATGAAGAGTGTGTGTGTGAAGAACACACAAAGAACAAAAAGTTCAAGATGGCTGAACTTTTTAAATGCACAAACAAAGGAGAAGTTCAAGATGGCTGAACTCTCCAAAGAAGCAAGAAAAGAAAGCTGTTTTACTTTGAAAGTTTAAAACTTAGGTGCGGTGCCCGCACATCAAAAGTTTTAATTTAGTTTTATTAAAACAGTAAAACAGTGTAGAAATTGAAGTGTGTTCAACAAGCTAAATGCTTGGTGAACCAGAAGAAATGTTCAGGCTGAAGAAATTTTGAGTCCTCACTGCTGGATGGCTCTGGATGAAAAAGACAGAGTCAGTGCCCAGTGAGGGACTATGTTGAGTAGAATGAAGAAGTCCGTAGGTGGCGCTGTGGTGGCCACTTCCGGTCAGTTTATTGCAATGTCCAAAAATTGATGATTGAAAAGTTCCTCCGGGGCACGTTTTTATGGTGGCCAGGAGAAAGACAAAAAGAGAGAAAATCCAAAGAAAAAGAGAAGTTTTCTCTAACAAGAGGAACTCCGCCAGGGGGCGCGTGAGTGCAACCCTCTGGAAGAGAAGAGAAGAGAAGAGAACACAAAAAGATGAGAGAAGGTACAACAATGAGTCACATGGAGCGAAAAACCGCTCCGTTGGCGCTTTTTGAAGAGTGTCCGGTCGATCCAAGATGGCGGCCGGGCTTCAGTGCTGTCCAATGGAGAAAGTTCATGTGATGATGCATTGAGGTGATGATGATGAAGAAATTGAAGAACATGACTTGGGACATAGAGGGTCCCAAGGGAAACACCAGTGTAAAAACAAAGAACAAAGAAAAGGGGGGACAAGAAAGTCCCACGTGGCTAGAAAAAGTGTGTTTTAAGCTTGTAAGCCCCCTAACAATGAAATAGAGCTAGGGAGAATCTTGCTTGAAAATTAAAGATGAAGAGTGAAGATAATAGGACATTTTAAAAGACACACACGTCCTTTAAAAGCCTATTAATAGATGAATAGATTAGTAGATGAGATTTGTTTGCTCATCTCATAATGAGACTGCAAACTCCTCTCGGAGAGTAAGAAGAATTTGTTTAAAGTGTTGCCCACGTGGTGTGGGTTTCACTTTGAAAATTAAAGAAGAGTGAAGGTGACAGTGGGTGATTGTAATGGAAACATGAAATACAAAAACACGGACGGAAACACGTGTGTCCAAACGGTTGTCCACTTTCCGAGTGCTAAGCGGTCAGCAGACAAAAGTTCGTTCCCACGTGTCTCTAAGGACAGGACACAGAATCGCGCGGTCGACACGTGGTGTGTGTAGCCACAAGTCTCTTTCGCGATTCCACAAAAACGGTACCATGCGGTTGGCTTTGACGTGATCGAGGGCCTCCATACATGATCCCAACATAAAAAGGCGCCACGCGGTTGGCTTTGACGCTATCGAGGGCCTCCATACGTGGTTCCAACACAAAGGACGCCGCGCGGTTGGCTTTGACGTGATCGAGGGCCTCCATACGCGGTTTTACAAAGGCGCCACGTGGTCGACTTTGACGCTATCGAGGGTCTCCACACGTGGTTCCAACACAAAGGACGCCGCGCGGTTGACTTTGACGTGATCGAGGGTCTCCATACGCGGTTTTACAGACAGGCGCCACGCGGTTGACTTTGACGCTATCGAGGGTCTCCATACGTGGCTCCAACATAGAAAGGACGGACGAAGCCTCGTGAGGCACAATCACGAGACTTAGGACAAAGGACGGCTTCTGTTTACAGGTCGGAGAAGGCAGATGGAGCTATACCCCGCACCTCCACCAAATGTGAGCTTTTGACATCAACCAATATTTTATTACCAACCTTTAGATGACATTTTCTACTTTTCGTTTCTTCTCTGAGCAGTATGACACCTGCACAGAGAAGATCCGAGCTGTAGAGAGAGCTGGATGGAGATAGATTGAAGTCACTCTTCTGCATGGGGGTGAAATCAATGCAGGAGAGTGGCGGCCATCTCTCTCTCTTCCGGTTGATGCTGATATACATCTTCTCCATCGGTATTCCGACCAGAGAAGATGTTGTAGCTGCTGAGAATCGTATAGCTCCTGCCCTATGAAACCTCCGGCCTCTGAAGAGAAGTTATTAGCATAAAGACATAGAGACAACGCTACTTCTTATTACAACACTTTTATTCATTCCTTGTAAGAAGTACAGATACAAGGGTGAATAGTAAAATACTAACTGGAAATCCTCAGGCCCATGATTTGGAATGTATCGCAAAAACAGGCAAAGGAAAGAACTGAGGAACAAAGAGGAACATGGTCCTTTTATACCTTGGACCTGTGTACACCTGCGAGGTGTAACCAGGTCCAAGTGACCATGGTCCTTTACGTATCAATCCGCCACTTGGGCATGAGTCAGAAAGGTGAGTCAGAGAGGAGGGAGGGACGGTTGAGAGTTGTTTACCCCCCAGGCTATGGTTTTGGCGGGATCACGATTTACAGGGTGTTACAAAAGTGAAAATCTTTTTCAGTGATTTATTTAATTTTTTTTTTACTTCTCTTGTATTTCACAATGTTTCTTAAAATAAAGTTAATCATGATGCAATATTAAACTCTATAATAAGTCTATGGAGACTTTTTAAGTTTGCTCTGTTTTAAGTTTTATTTTAGCGTATCGATTTTGAATATGGCAGTTAAGGTTATAAATACTTTCAATTTATTTTTAAAACTGTTTTCAAATTACAGTTTTTTTTTAATTATTTATACTTAAAAATATAATTTATGCAAACCAGAGTTATATTTGGTTACATTTGAGCTTAGGTCCACCTGCATCTTGTTGTTTTAAACAGACGACAATGCGACAAATGAGTGCAAAATGCAATAAAAAGTACGGTTCATTAGATGTTCGCTTTATGTAAATTTTGAAAAGGTCCTTCCATTTTTAATTAAGGTTTAAAATCATACATGTTTTTAAACTCCATGTTAAATCTCATAGCCCACAAACGTTTGAAGAACTCTCTTTAAAACCGATTTCGAGCAATAATAATAAAAAAGTTAGTTTGTGCAATAATGTATTGGCTTCATGCTGATTGCTTTTTATAAATTTTTAAAAAGGTCTTTCTATTTTTAATAAGATTTTAAATCGCGCGATTTTTAACTCCATGTAAAAAAAAAATTCCATAGAACAAAAAAAAAACGTTCCACAAAAGTTTGAAGAACACTCAATAAATATGATTTAGAGCAAAAACAAAAAAATTAGCATCTACTTGCATGTATTTATTGGCTTTTAAATATTATTTAAATTCTTGCCTTTTTTAACTCCATGTTAAATCCCATAGGACCAAAATATCATCCAACAAATATTTGAAGAACTCTCGTTAAAATTGATTTAGAGCAATAACAAATAAATTAGCACCTGCATTAATGTATTGGCTTTATGCTGATTGCTTTTTATAAGCTTAGGATGTGCAATTATTTTTCTATTAATTTTTGTGACGTCATACATGTACAAAAACTATTCAAGCCATTTTTATACCATAAACTTGTATTGAAACACTGTGTCTAGGCTTTATTTTTAGAATATTTACATGTTATTAAAAAAATGATTTCCCTAACTTCAGGTAATGTGCGAAATCCCTAATGTTTTAGGCAATGTGCAAAATTTATAACTCTTCTGGCAATGTGCAAAATCTAACTTTTCAGGCATATGGGGTGTCATGACTGGCAAGGCCGTGTCACAAAATCGTAAATAATTTTAAATGCTCATCATTTCAAAATTATTCAAGATATCGCAATGAGCGAGTTCTGGTGTTGGATAGATAAAAGACGAAAGTTTCATGTGGTAATGCACGTGTCACTGCATGGCAACGGTTTGGGAAAGGAGTGTATATTGTGCAATTGACACCACGAATTTCGTCACACACCCAACAATCACCTTGCGTAGCATACGCACCATGTGTCGCACAAAAAAACAAATGAGGTGTCAAACGATCCATCTTAACGAGCTCTAATGGTACATAAATGTATTATGAAAACAATTTGCATTTGAAAGTTATATATCAGAGAAAAATGCAATCGAAATCAGAGAAAACATGTCCTACACAAAAGAGCAGATTCTAATAAAATGTAACAATGTGGCACTCACTGCTGCCGAAACTTTCTAGACTTCATAAACAAAGAAAGAACAAAGGATTCAAGGAACAATATGAACCTTCATTGCTTTAATATATCGTCATTTAATAAGTGATACCAGGTACCTAACAAAATATAAATTTTACAACAGGAACAAAAAATGTTATAATGCAAATTTAAATTCGAGGTTAATTAACTGTGGAATTAATAAGTTAATAACTATTTAAAAATGCATAGGCCAGTGTTATCAGTATCCCATTTGTTTTTACTCTTTTTGGAATTGTTTTTTTTTTATCACATCAGCATATCTCGACTAAACAGGCATTTATTTTGAAAGATATCAACATGAAATATACTCTTAAGTGATTGAGCTGCCCTTCTTGTTTCTAAAAACACTTTCTATTATTTTTTCTCCTGCATATTATTAATTTGATTTCATTGTAAAATTAAAGAATTCAATTCATTTCAATTCAACTCAGTACACCTGTAATCAGCTGAAAATCCATCTAGCAGGAAAGGGGGGGGGGGCGGTGGGATTGCTCCTGATTAGAAATGATTGTCATTCAGGAATTTCAGGTAAAACAAGACATCATTGTTAAATTGAAATTGTCCTAAACAAAGAACTAACAACTGGAAGTGAATTCCATACTCTAATAACATGGAATCTAATAACATGAAGTTTAAAAATAATGAAATACTATTATTATCGGAATTTCTCTCTTTTGTTCAAAATGCATTGAGCATCTCTATTGAATAAATGTCATTCACAACTGTGTTTGCTTATTTATTTTGTAGGGGATTTTCGTATTGTTATAATACAATTTATACAGTACATTTGTTGTGTATACTGTTGTAACACGCCGAGAATCTAATTCTGGGCGGTCTTGCTGAATGGGGAACCTCAACCTTCGCTCACTCGATTTGTGTCCCGAAATTAAGCGAAACGGAGTCGAAGAGAATGTAAAAACGAACTTTAATAAAATTACAATAAAGATAAACGAGGATAAAAACACTTTTATGAATACAAGAGTAACCTCAAGGGGCTCTCAGGCTGTTCCTTTCTCGGATCAGCAAGACGACGATGCGTTCGAGTTGATGACCAGTTGAGAAAGAACAGCTGGTATTTGAATTTGCCTCTCAATTTAATAGCTGGTATTTGAATTTGCCTCTCAATTTAATAGCTGGTATTTGAATTTGCCTCTCAATTTAATAGCGATTGTCTACGCCCCTTCAGGGACGTAGCGATCGCTTGATTGGCCAATTCACCTACCAGCTGCGACAGATCAGCTAACATCAACCCGACCTCGTGGGCTCAGCTGTCAATTGAGAAGAGAAAGAGAGGAAAGAAGGGAGATCGATGAGATTATCGATCTCTACATATAGATTATAGACGGCTTTAATGTAAATAACCCCTTGTAAATAAAACACCCAAAACGTGGGGTGTCACATTGTTGATACAGTAATGTATTGAAAATAAATTCTTGAATGTAAAATACAATTTGCTATCATTTTTGGAACATTCTATGCTACATTTTTATGTAGTTCAATTTTAAAAACTAGCCAGTTTTCTTTGTTCAAAGTATAGCAATACATCAATAAGCAAGAAATCCGTTGAAATCTGTAATCAATAACATGGTTACAAAAGGCATTCTTGCATTGTATAGAAATGTATGATAAATCAACTGCAATTGTTGAAGAAATTGTTCTTTTATAATAAATTAAGTTTATTCTGGAAGTAGACAACTATACGAACGTTACAGATCTAGTAAAAAAAAACTGGCAGATGGTATAAGGCAAGATTGCAAATGATTATATTTCGAAAATAGTTTGATATTTGAAAAAATATTATATACAGTATGTTATTAATTTTGTATTCCAATTGTGTTTACACATTTTATTGATTTAAAAAGTTTTAGTATTTTTTATATTGTTGCAGGGACATTCATATAAAAATGCAACAACAACCGGAAAAAAATGTTGGACAACTATTTCAAATTTTCGTTTATTTATTTAATTTGTACAGCCTGAGTATAACACCAGCAGCCAAAAATGGATTTAGGCTTGTACTAAGCTTCTTAATGAAATGCATCCAGTTTATAGTTAATTTTGCATATGTGTATGGTTCATATCCATCTGAACACCTAGTTTTCGAGGTGGTGGATGGGAGAGGTGCCATTGTTTTTAAGCACACTTATGATGGAGGTTTTGAAGTTCGGACACAATTATTTTGTGTCATTTGGCTTTTTATAACTGCTTTTCAATTTATGAGAAATGTATTGCCGAAAACTGTGCTATTACTTAATGAGTTGTCACATTTAAATGTGACATATATTTCATACACAAAACTCCTTTTTTACAGAAAATGCATTCCTTTAATGTTTCTTTTTGCTACTTTGCCATTTGTGTTTTGCTTTTTTAATTCAGTATTACAAATGTTTTTAAATTATCGCACAATTGAATGCAGGCTTTTTCTTTCTCGTGTCATACAAGTGTGTTTCTATTTATATTTGATCATGTTTATACCAGTATGTTTTGCATTGAATGCTATGATGTGTCAATTTCTAAGCAAAGTTCTTGAAACGGTTTCTGATCGTGTTACTAATAGTTCAAAAAATGTTTTGACAACAAAATTGGCAAATGTTCGCAACTTTATGGCTGTTCATTCAAATGTCATTTCAATTATTGCAGAAATCGATTATCTATATTCAAATTTCCTTTCTTTGCATTTAGTCAGCTCGATTATCTTAAGTTCAAGGTTTATTATTTGGGGTATTAATGGCTATTTAAAAAATATTAAGCTAGATAATGACACATTTACGTTATATGGGGGTGGCTTTTTGGTAATACTTCTTTCACCATCTGTTTTAACTGTTGTTGGAATTGTTTTCTGGATCAATTCAGCATCTTGCCTAAATAAACAGGTAATTAATGTTTAGTTTGTAAATACAGAGTGGCCCATATATTATCATCTGATTTGGTTGTGCCAGTAATTTTGAAAATAATTAAAAACAATGGAATTTTTTAAAAATTTTTTTACTTAGTTCTTATATATTTTATTGTCAATGTCCATGTCTTGTTAGCATACCAAATGTCCCCACTGAAACAAGTCTGGGGCTGTTAAATCGGGTGACATTGGTGGCCAGTGAATGTTGCCAAAACATGAGGTAAAATGTTTTGAATAAAAATAGTAACAATTTCCAAACATTCATGTGGTTTGTAACTGTTTATAATGAATTTCACACTTGTGCTACACAACTGTACAAAAATAATGACATAACAAGAAAATGGTGGCATCTTCCAATAGGGTGATGATATATGGGCCACCCTGTATAATGGCAACTTTAGCTTTTTAAATTAATATTACAAAAAATAAAATGCATGTGATATACCCATATACTTGAGAAATATGGAGTAAAAAAAGGAATCAGATGTGAGCTTTTGACATCAACCAATATTTTATTACCAACCTTTAGATGACATTTTCTACTTTTCGTTTCTTCTCTGAGCAGTATGACACCTGCACAGAGAAGATCCGAGCTGTAGAGAGAGCTGGATGGAGATAGATTGAAGTCACTCTTCTGCATGGGGGTGAAATCAATGCAGGAGAGTGGCGGCCATCTCTCTCTCTTCCGGTTGATGCTGATATACATCTTCTCCATCGGTATTCCGACTAGAGAAGATGTTGTAGCTGCTGAGAATCGTATAGCTCCTGCCCTATGAAACCTCCGGCCTCTGAAGAGAAGTTATTAGCATAAAGACATAGAGACAACGCTACTTCTTATTACAACACTTTTATTCATTCCTTGTAAGAAGTACAGATACAAGGGTGAATAGTAATATACTAACTGGAAATCCTCAGGCCCATGATTTGGAATGTATCGCAAAAACAGGCAAAGGAAAGAACTGAGGAACAAAGAGGAACATGGTCCTTTTATACCTTGGACCTGTGTACACCTGCGAGGTGTAACCAGGTCCAAGTGACCATGGTCCTTTACGTATCAATCCGCCACTTGGGCATGAGTCAGAAAGGTGAGTCAGAGAGGAGGGAGGGACGGTTGAGAGTTGTTTACCCCCCAGGCTATGGTTTTGGCGGGATCACGATTTACAGGGTGTTACATACCCTCCAACTTTGCTTGGAGTACGTCCTCGTACTCCAGCCAAGGGTGGAAGGTTTTCAAGTTACGCAGCGGGGAGACATGGGTGGCTGAGGACTTACCGTGTACAGAGGTGGTTATGGAAAGGCACTGGCACCGAAGTGTCAGCGCCCTTAAAAATTGGAAAAGGCTGAAAACATAAAACAAAGATAATTAATGCTCGCTGAGTGGCGAGCCGCTATTGAAATCTAAAAAGAAAAGAACAGTTGCAACGTATTTTATTTTTTATAAATTTTTCGATAATGCCACCCGGATGGGTGGCAACCACATGAGTACATGTGGCGCGCAGCTATCCCTGCTGCGGAGGGTGGGGAGGATCCTGGGTCCATGAACCGTACGGGGGGGTAATCCCGCCGGACCTGGCCTCATCGGTAGCTGGATGCGGCAGACAGCCATTGTCCCTGGTCGTCAGGTAGATCCCGGTGGAAGATATTGAAGATGTCCCGGTCCCCGATAATCTTACGGGAGGACCGCTTGTTGTACAGTGTAGCCCAAGCGGCGTCCCATAAGACGGCGATTCGGTAGCGAGGATCCGGTTCCGGAATGTAGTGGCGACTGGTACGGAACGTCTGTCCAGCTGGCAGTCTAAAGACGGAGTTGACGAAAGCTCCCAAAAGGGCTTCCGTGGCTTCATCGATGGCATCTCCGGCGAAACTGGTGGTTTCAACAATCCGTCTTCTTGGGAAGACGATGGTGATGAGGACACTTGTTAGGCGGGAGAGTCCCACGACATATCGCTCCCGGGGAGGGAGGTCCAGACGGGGAAACCCTTCCTCCAAAGAGAAGTGTCCTACGTAAAGGGTGTTGGCAGAGCGCACTTCGCGCTGCCAAGTGACCCACCGATTGTTGAGCAACCTCTCGCCGGAGGTGGCTGCACGGAACGGATGATCCAGCGGTAACCGCCCCAGAGTAGCCCCGGCATGGGGTACAGTGGGCGGTGCGGCTGGTCGGGCTGGTGTTGGAGCCGCAGGTTCCAAAGAAACTGATGCGCCCGTGATAGGCCTGGCATGGCGCAAGGCGGACCGGGCCATATCGCGGGCCCGCTGACGTAGTCGCTTCGATGCCGACTTCCTGCTCAGCGCCTCCAGTGGCTTGGCACTTCCTGGTGCACGGCCCAGTGCTTCCATGGGGTCACCTCCCTGTCGCATGACGTCTTGCAGAAGGTTTGTGATGGCCTTCTGTTTTTTCAAGAACGCGGCACGCTCTGCGGAAGGTGGCGGCATCAAAGGTGTAGGCGTAGGTTGTCCAGAAGGGCGGCCCGGAGGTGGCGGAGGAGGAGAGCGACGCGGGACCCAAGTAGGAGGGCCCCGAGTTTCATAGCGATGGTCGCGGTCCAGTTGGACTCGGTGATCCTGTAGGTCTTGCCTGACCCTTGGGTCGAAGTTATTACGCGGCGGAGGGCCGCGTCCAGAGGAACCACGTTGTTCCTGCTGACTTCTTCCGTCGGGTCGGCGTCGGGGCGAAAGATGGGAACCACGTGGCGAAGAGCGACGTGGTTGTGGCCGTTGAAGAGAGTCTCGAGGAGAGTGGTGGCCCCTGTAGGACTGTTGAGGCTCCTTGGGGCGAGCCCCAGTGGGAACCTGAACACGAACAGGTTTTGGAACCACCACTATGGAAGGTAGCTTTGGAGTCGGAGTTGGTGTGGCGGCCTCGCTGCGTGGAGGCGTGGCACATCGGGAGGTTGGTGGTGACGATAATGGTGTATGAGGAGGAGGCGGCGGAGTGATTGACGGCACCGGTGAGCAGTGTTGGAAAGGCTCTGGTGGCGTTATGGGTGGAGAAGGAGATGTGGAGAGGCCAGTTGTCAGGGTTGCTGGCGAGTTTGAGGATGGAGGTGATGACGTGGCCGATGACGTAACTCGGGCGGCTTCTTGGAGTCGGGCCTCGATTCGCAGGAGCTCCTCCTTCGGGAGTTGCGCCGTACACGGTAAGCCCAGCTCGACAAGGCGGGCGCAAACCGCACGGAGGTACGCCAGATTGTCCTCCCCTTCCTTTTTATCTCTGGCTGCCTGGCGAAGGGCAGCCTCCCTCTGCATCTCCAAGTGGAGGTCTTCGAGGGGGGAGGGCACAGATCCACCTCCCCCACGCTTCCCTCTTGCTTCAGCTCCACCCGGAATGGGTTGACCAGGCGCGATGCTATCGCGGAACGCCTGGTTAACCCCCCATGCCATTGTATTAATATCGATGCGGTCTTCCCGCTCCTCCCAGTAGTGTTTTGATGTCGTGACGTCGAAGGGGACGATGCTGCTTGGAGCAGCAGGCTTCCCTTCGCGCCCGACATTGGCAGGTCGCTTGAAGCTTGCTTTTAGGCGCTTCTCCCCACGCCGGTGAAAATTCTCCGGTTCGGAGGAGGTGCGGCGCCTATCTATTATGTTTGGCGACTCTCTTCTCGTTACTGGCGCACTGGCGGCGCCCGCCCTTTGTAGCTGGCAGGTAGATTGAGAGAGGGGTTCAGCGGTCCCCGCCGTTCCACTCTCCGTCTCATCTTCACTAGAAGAGGCAGACATCATTCTGCCTCCTCTCCATGAGCCTCTACCTGGCATATTTCTTAAGAGTTAGAAAGTTCTTACTTTTTCAAAAGTCCCGCTGCTGGTGGTTACTTCCAAATAATAACAGAAATCGGTCCCCGATCACTCTGTTATTATTTCAAGAGGTCTAAAAAGTTCTGAAGGTCTGATGCACTGCACGTGAGTTCAAAGGCTTGAAGGTGGCACTCAAGCTTTTGATTAACAACAAAAACTGATGAAGTCCGAAATTAGAGTTTGGAACTTGGCACAAAAAGGACTTGAAGATTTGAAGAATCGAAGGTGAATATAATTGAGATGACAGGATGAATAAAACGAGTGCTTCTTTGAAGAGAGCAAATCAAGTGGTAATTGACCAAGTTTGGTCACTTTTCTTATTTAATTTTAAAAGTTAGAAGGGCCGGCCCCTTTTAGAATAAGACACCTTACTCTAATTGGTTTCTTCACGACTTTATTTATTGGGGGTGGGGGTTGTCCCACCGACATTAGATGTGAGAGGTGTTGATCTAATTCTTATCAGAGTCGGTCCTGTTTATTATTTTTAGATAAACAAAAGGACTAAGGAATCTCGAGGGAGAAGGGCCGTTATTTTATTTCACACCGAGGTGTGAAGTTGCCCATTAACTTTCTCCCCTTCTTTTCCTTAATGCCTTTTTTTTGGAAAGAATAGGTCAGCAAGGTTACTAATGTACCTTGCTGTTTGTTATTATTTTTAGGGGGGGGGAGTGGGACAGGAGTTGGTGTCCCACAATTCGATCTTAATTGAGAGGGTGACAGGTTCTTCAATTTTATTTTTTAATTGAAGGTGTCCGCTCTTACAAAATCCTCAAAACTGATTTTCTTCCTTTTTTATTTGTTTATTTCCAGCAGTTTTTGTTGTTTGTTTTTTTTCTTTGAAGTCCCAGTGCATTGGTCTGGCCCCCAGAGCAATTGTCTCTTTGAAGTTTTCTATCCCTCTACTGTCAACATCATGGTCAATGACGTTCGTCCATAATAAAGGGGAGCACGGTGTTTTTCTTTTGCTGACCCTTTTATGGCTCTTGATTTTTTTCTTCTGAACGTCCTTGACTGGCCTTCGGCGTTTTCCTCAGGTGCACCACGTGGTTGACAGTTGTTTGTGAAGGCCACGTGGTTCCGGTGTAGTTTATTGCATGTTTGAAATGGTTGCCAATATGTAAATATTGGCGGCCATGTTGAAAAGTTTAGAAGTGTTTCAAAAATTAAAGTTGTGTGAATTTTGTAGAGTTTTGGGAGTTATTTGAGAGTGTTTAGAGGGGTTGTTGATGCTGTGGGGTTGTTTATTCGTTGGGGGGTTCCTTTTATCCCCTCCCCCACCTCTTGACAACTGTCCTCAGTTGTTTCTCAACACAACAATTCTCAAATTCCTCCCGCTCTTCTATTGTTGATATTTGATGGTTGCTAGTGTTTATTTCCATAGTCATGAAATAAACACTGGTGAATTATTGTTTTATTTTCGTCGCGTTTGGTTTCTTGACAGCGTGGGTGGCCACTTGATCGGCTCGCCCGAGGTCCATTTGTGTGCAGGAGCTTGGTCGAGCACTTTGATTGGTATGTCCTCAGAGTGGTCAGAGCTGTCATTGTCGGATGTGTCAGGAGGAGGTGCTCCGGCGGCTGAGTCTGCTGCTGGAAGAGGGATCCGGCGGATTTGTCCCGCCACTCGTATTAGAGCAAACTCAACACCGTCTTCGGTGATGATATCCGTTTCAGGCACCTCTCCTTTGATGTCGTAGTCGGTAACCGGCTCCCCAAACTGCTTGATTGCAACCTTCTTCTTCGGTTGCCGACACTCACGGACGAAATGCCCCAGTTTGCCACAATTATAACACGTTGACTTACTCTTGTCGAACGTGCGAGTGGTCTCTGGTTGGGGGTCCGCTGCGGAGTGTCGGTTTGAATTGGTGGCAGCAGTCTGACTAGGCTTCTTATCGTGCCTAGACCGGTGTGTTTTGTCTTTAGGGCTGGCGGCTGCCGCCGGCTCCTGGTCGGTCTTCGATGCTCCTTTACCCGACTGTGAATCAGCTGCGGGTTTTGGTTCCGTCGGCCATTTATCCAAGGACAGCAAGACCACCTCCATATTGAGGACGGCGTTTGCGAAGTCCTTGAACGACGTCGTAGATGCGTGATGTGCGGCGTTCTGTATGGTGGGATGTAGAGCGCGGCGCAACTGGCTTATACGCAGCTGATCGTCAAGTTGCGGGTAAACTCGGTCGCCGAGTATCATAAACTCCCAGATGAAAGCTTGTGTACTCTCACCTTCCTTCTGGAGCATCTCTGTATACTTTTTCTCCAAGATGGCCAGTTCGTTCGGCTTCCCGAACGTATCTACCATCTGTACTCTCAGTGCTGGCCAAGGAATGTCCTGAAGCTCATACCTCAGTTTACTCAGCCACGTGCGGGCGGCCCCAGTGAAACACCCCGTGATGTATTCCTCCTTGTGGTGGTCTTTCCAACCGTACAGGTGTGCTACTTCCTCGAATTCTTCCAGGAAGGGACGGAAACCTGTCAATCCGTTGAATTTTTGGATTGAGTCGGCTGGGTGGCGACCGCTGTATTTCTTATTGAATTCTTCCACGGAGGGTTCTCTGGGGGTTGGTCGATAGATGCCATCCTGGACGTTTGACATTCCAGCCGGCATCAGACCTACCCCTTGCGGTGGAAAACGTGGCGCGTAAACTGAAGTGCCTTGTGTCGCTCCTTGGCTAGGCTGTTGTTCCGGGGGTGTCGAGCGGCGACCGCTACGTGCAACCCGGACAAGCGAGTGAGGAGAATCAGCACGTGTCGTGATCGGTATTTCCGCATGCTCATCTCTGTGACGCGGATCATCTGACTGCCCTTGTTGTTGCCAGTCAGGGTTACGCGGTAGATGACGTGTGTGCGGTGTGTAATGTCTTTCGTAACGATCGTGACGCTCTCTGTAGCCAACATAGGGGGCTGAAGAGGCGTCCGAGTCATCGTCGCGAAGTCGGTGTGTGCGTGTTGTCCGCCGTGGTGTAGTCGGTCGATTCGGCGTGAATCGGTCGTCTATGAACTGAGACATACGAGTCGAGAGTGCAGCCACTTGTTGTGACAGGTGGTCAAACTCGGCCCCAGTCGGCCGCGGCGGTGGTGTCACATCAGTAGTCACGGGTACTTCCAACAGATCTTCGTGCGAACCCTGGTGATCAGACAGGGACCCCGTATTGTCGTGTGAGGTAGCCATGATTAATGAAGTGGCTTGTGTAATGTGAATGTGCGGTGATGAACGAGTCCGGCGAAGTCCAAGTCGTTGTGTGCAGCTCCGAGGGTTCTCGAGTACACTCTGAGCTATACTTTTCGGTTCCAGTATGATGGGACTCGTTCAGTTTGTAGGTCGGTGTCGTCACTGTGCGTCGGTAACTTAGTGCTTGTCGGCAACCGACACTATCGTACTCTTATACACTGAGTAACGATAGATTACCTAAGCTTGTGACGTGTATAACGAAGTGGCCGTTCACTCCGTTAGTGTGGTGATGGTTGTGTCGGGTTGATCGTGTTCTCAGTTGGGCGTGTGATGAGTTTTGGTTCCCAACTGGTGTGGCGTCGTGAGTTCTTTATTGAGCGTCAGATTTTGGAAGGATCTCTCTCGACACGTGGTATTTGGCGACCACGTGGAGGTTACGAGAATTCCAAAAACCTCAATAAAGAAACAGCAGATGTACAATACAACCTCGAGCGTGGTACACCACCCAATCAAGATTGCACTGCGGAAAGTGAATTAGAAATGGAAGTGTATTGCAGTTGCCTGAAGAAGAGGAAAGCAATACGAAGAGTAAAGCTAGAGCGCGGTGCCCGCACTTTTAGTTTTACTTAGAAACAAGAATGAAGAGTGTGTGTGTGAAGAACACACAAAGAACAAAAAGTTCAAGATGGCTGAACTTTTTAAATGCACAAACAAAGGAGAAGTTCAAGATGGCTGAACTCTCCAAAGAAGCAAGAAAAGAAAGCTGTTTTACTTTGAAAGTTTAAAACTTAGGTGCGGTGCCCGCACATCAAAAGTTTCAATTTAGTTTTATTAAAACAGTAAAACAGTGTAGAAATTGAAGTGTGTTCAACAAGATAAATACTTGGTGAACCAGAAGAAATGTTCAGACTGGAGAAATTTTGAGTCCTCACTGCTGGATGGCTCTGGATGAAAAGACAGAGTCAGTGCCCAGTGAGGGACTATGTTGAGTAGAAGGAAGAAGTCCGTAGGTGGCGCTGAGGTGGCCACTTCCGGTTCAGTTTATTGCAATGTCCAAAAATTGATGATTGAAAAGTTCCTCCGGGGCACGTTTTTATGGTGGCCAGGAGAAAGACACAAACAGAGAGAAAATTCAAAGAAAAAGAGAAGTTTTCTCTAACAAGAGGAACTCCGCCAGGGGGCGCGTGAGTGCAACCCTCTGGAAGAGAAGAGAAGAGAAGAGAACACAAAAAGATGAGAGAAGGTACAACAATGAGTCACATGGAGCGAAAAACCGCTCCGTTGGCGCTTTTTGAAGAGTGTCCGGTCGATCCAAGATGGCGGCCGGGCTTCAGTGCTGTCCAATGGAGAAAGTTCATGTGATGATGCATTGAGGTGATGATGATGAAGAAACTGAAGAACATGACTTGGGACATAGTGGTCCGAAGGGAAACACAAGTGTAAAAACAAAGAACAAAGAAAAGGGGGGACAAGAAAGTCCCACGTGGCTAGGCAAAGTGTGTTTTAAGCTTGTAAGCCCCCTAACAATGAGATAGAGTTAGGGAGAATCTTGCTTGAAAATTAAAGATGAAGAGTGAAGATAATAGGACATTTTAAAAGACACACACGTCCTTTAAAAGCCTATTAATAGGTGAATAGATTAGTAGATGAGATTTGTTTGCTCATCTCATAGTGAGACTGCAAACTCCTCTCGGAGAGTAAGAAGAATTTGTTTAAAGTGTTGCCCACGTGGTGTGGGTTTCACTTTGAAAATTAAAGAAGAGTGAAGGTGACAGTGGGTGATTGTAATGGAAACATGAAATACAAAAACACGGACGGAAACACGTGTGTCCAAACGGTTGTCCACTTTCCGAGTGCTAAGCGGTCAGCAGACAAAAGTTCGTTCCCACGTGTCTCTAAGGACAGGACACAGAATCGCGCGGTCGACACGTGGTGTGTGTAGCCACAAGTCTCTTTCGCGATTCCACAAAAACGGTACCATGCGGTTGGCTTTGACGTGATCGAGGGCCTCCATACATGGTCCCAACATAAAAAGGCGCCACGCGGTTGGCTTTGACGCTATCGAGGGCCTCCATACGTGGTTCCAACACAAAGGACGCCGCGCGGTTGGCTTTGACGTGATCGAGGGCCTCCATACGCGGTTTTACAAAGGCGCCACGTGGTCGACTTTGACGCTATCGAGGGTCTCCACACGTGGTTCCAACACAAAGGACGCCGCGCGGTTGACTTTGACGTGATCGAGGGTCTCCATACGCGGTTTTACAGACAGGCGCCACGCGGTTGACTTTGACGCTATCGAGGGTCTCCATACGTGGCTCCAACATAGAAAGGACGGACGAAGCCTCGTGAGGCACAATCACGAGACTTAGGACAAAGGACGGCTTCTGTTTACAGGTCGGAGAAGGCAGATGGAGCTATACCCCGCACCTCCACCAAATGTGGTGGAGGTGCGGGGTATAGCTCCATCTGCCTTCTCCGACCTGTAAACAGAAGCCGTCCTTTGTCCTAAGTCTCGTGATTGTGCCTCACGAGGCTTCGTCCGTCCTTTCTATGTTGGAGCCACGTATGGAGACCCTCGATAGCGTCAAAGTCAACCGCGTGGCGCCTGTCTGTAAAACCGCGTATGGAGACCCTCGATCACGTCAAAGTCAACCGCGCGGCGTCCTTTGTGTTGGAACCACGTGTGGAGACCCTCGATAGCGTCAAAGTCGACCACGTGGCGCCTTTGTAAAACCGCGTATGGAGGCCCTCGATCACGTCAAAGCCAACCGCGCGGCGTCCTTTGTGTTGGAACCACGTATGGAGGCCCTCGATAGCGTCAAAGCCAACCGCGTGGCGCCTTTTTATGTTGGGACCATGTATGGAGGCCCTCGATCACGTCAAAGCCAACCGCATGGTACCGTTTTTGTGGAATCGCGAAAGAGACTTGTGGCTACACACACCACGTGTCGACCGCGCGATTCTGTGTCCTGTCCTTAGAGACACGTGGGAACGAACTTTTGTCTGCTGACCGCTTAGCACTCGGAAAGTGGACAACCGTTTGGACACACGTGTTTCCGTCCGTGTTTTTGTATTTCATGTTTCCATTACAATCACCCACTGTCACCTTCACTCTTCTTTAATTTTCAAAGTGAAACCCACACCACGTGGGCAACACTTTAAACAAATTCTTCTTACTCTCCGAGAGGAGTTTGCAGTCTCACTATGAGATGAGCAAACAAATCTCATCTACTAATCTATTCACCTATTAATAGGCTTTTAAAGGACGTGTGTGTCTTTTAAAATGTCCTATTATCTTCACTCTTCATCTTTAATTTTCAAGCAAGATTCTCCCTAACTCTATCTCATTGTTAGGGGGCTTACAAGCTTAAAACACACTTTGCCTAGCCACGTGGGACTTTCTTGTCCCCCCTTTTCTTTGTTCTTTGTTTTTACACTTGTGTTTCCCTTCGGACCACTATGTCCCAAGTCATGTTCTTCAGTTTCTTCATCATCATCACCTCAATGCATCATCACATGAACTTTCTCCATTGGACAGCACTGAAGCCCGGCCGCCATCTTGGATCGACCGGACACTCTTCAAAAAGCGCCAACGGAGCGGTTTTTCGCTCCATGTGACTCATTGTTGTACCTTCTCTCATCTTTTTGTGTTCTCTTCTCTTCTCTTCTCTTCCAGAGGGTTGCACTCACGCGCCCCCTGGCGGAGTTCCTCTTGTTAGAGAAAACTTCTCTTTTTCTTTGAATTTTCTCTCTGTTTGTGTCTTTCTCCTGGCCACCATAAAAACGTGCCCCGGAGGAACTTTTCAATCATCAATTTTTGGACATTGCAATAAACTGAACCGGAAGTGGCCACCTCAGCGCCACCTACGGACTTCTTCCTTCTACTCAACATAGTCCCTCACTGGGCACTGACTCTGTCTTTTCATCCAGAGCCATCCAGCAGTGAGGACTCAAAATTTCTCCAGTCTGAACATTTCTTCTGGTTCACCAAGTATTTATCTTGTTGAACACACTTCAATTTCTACACTGTTTTACTGTTTTAATAAAACTAAATTGAAACTTTTGATGTGCGGGCACCGCACCTAAGTTTTAAACTTTCAAAGTAAAACAGCTTTCTTTTCTTGCTTCTTTGGAGAGTTCAGCCATCTTGAACTTCTCCTTTGTTTGTGCATTTAAAAAGTTCAGCCATCTTGAACTTTTTGTTCTTTGTGTGTTCTTCACACACACACTCTTCATTCTTGTTTCTAAGTAAAACTAAAAGTGCGGGCACCGCGCTCTAGCTTTACTCTTCGTATTGCTTTCCTCTTCTTCAGGCAACTGCAATACACTTCCATTTCTAATTCACTTTCCGCAGTGCAATCTTGATTGGGTGGTGTACCACGCTCGAGGTTGTATTGTACATCTGCTGTTTCTTTATTGAGGTTTTTGGAATTCTCGTAACCTCCACGTGGTCGCCAAATACCACGTGTCGAGAGAGATCCTTCCAAAATCTGACGCTCAATAAAGAACTCACGACGCCACACCAGTTGGGAACCAAAACTCATCACACGCCCAACTGAGAACACGATCAACCCGACACAACCATCACCACACTAACGGAGTGAACGGCCACTTCGTTATACACGTCACAAGCTTAGGTAATCTATCGTTACTCAGTGTATAAGAGTACGATAGTGTCGGTTGCCGACAAGCACTAAGTTACCGACGCACAGTGACGACACCGACCTACAAACTGAACGAGTCCCATCATACTGGAACCGAAAAGTATAGCTCAGAGTGTACTCGAGAACCCTCGGAGCTGCACACAACGACTTGGACTTCGCCGGACTCGTTCATCACCGCACATTCACATTACACAAGCCACTTCATTAATCATGGCTACCTCACACGACAATACGGGGTCCCTGTCTGATCACCAGGGTTCGCACGAAGATCTGTTGGAAGTACCCGTGACTACTGATGTGACACCACCGCCGCGGCCGACTGGGGCCGAGTTTGACCACCTGTCACAACAAGTGGCTGCACTCTCGACTCGTATGTCTCAGTTCATAGACGACCGATTCACGCCGAATCGACCGACTACACCACGGCGGACAACACGCACACACCGACTTCGCGACGATGACTCGGACGCCTCTTCAGCCCCCTATGTTGGCTACAGAGAGCGTCACGATCGTTACGAAAGACATTACACACCGCACACACGTCATCTACCGCGTAACCCTGACTGGCAACAACAAGGGCAGTCAGATGATCCGCGTCACAGAGATGAGCATGCGGAAATACCGATCACGACACGTGCTGATTCTCCTCACTCGCTTGTCCGGGTTGCACGTAGCGGTCGCCGCTCGACACCCCCGGAACAACAGCCTAGCCAAGGAGCGACACAAGGCACTTCAGTTTACGCGCCACGTTTTCCACCGCAAGGGGTAGGTCTGATGCCGGCTGGAATGTCAAACGTCCAGGATGGCATCTATCGACCAACCCCCAGAGAACCCTCCGTGGAAGAATTCAATAAGAAATACAGCGGTCGCCACCCAGCCGACTCAATCCAAAAATTCAACGGATTGACAGGTTTCCGTCCCTTCCTGGAAGAATTCGAGGAAGTAGCACACCTGTACGGTTGGAAAGACCACCACAAGGAGGAATACATCACGGGGTGTTTCACTGGGGCCGCCCGCACGTGGCTGAGTAAACTGAGGTATGAGCTTCAGGACATTCCTTGGCCAGCACTGAGAGTACAGATGGTAGATACGTTCGGGAAGCCGAACGAACTGGCCATCTTGGAGAAAAAGTATACAGAGATGCTCCAGAAGGAAGGTGAGAGTACACAAGCTTTCATCTGGGAGTTTATGATACTCGGCGACCGAGTTTACCCGCAACTTGACGATCAGCTGCGTATAAGCCAGTTGCGCCGCGCTCTACATCCCACCATACAGAACGCCGCACATCACGCATCTACGACGTCGTTCAAGGACTTCGCAAACGCCGTCCTCAATATGGAGGTGGTCTTGCTGTCCTTGGATAAATGGCCGACGGAACCAAAACCCGCAGCTGATTCACAGTCGGGTAAAGGAGCATCGAAGACCGACCAGGAGCCGGCGGCAGCCGCCAGCCCTAAAGACAAAACACACCGGTCTAGGCACGATAAGAAGCCTAGTCAGACTGCTGCCACCAATTCAAACCGACACTCCGCAGCGGACCCCCAACCAGAGACCACTCGCACGTTCGACAAGAGTAAGTCAACGTGTTATAATTGTGGCAAACTGGGGCATTTCGTCCGTGAGTGTCGGCAACCGAAGAAGAAGGTTGCAATCAAGCAGTTTGGGGAGCCGGTTACCGACTACGACATCAAAGGAGAGGTGCCTGAAACGGATATCATCACCGAAGACGGTGTTGAGTTTGCTCTAATACGAGTGGCGGGACAAATCCGCCGGATCCCTCTTCCAGCAGCAGACTCAGCCGCCGGAGCACCTCCTCCTGACACATCCGACAATGACAGCTCTGACCACTCTGAGGACATACCAATCAAAGTGCTCGACCAAGCTCCTGCACACAAATGGACCTCGGGCGAGCCGATCAAGTGGCCACCCACGCTGTCAAGAAACCAAACGCGACGAAAATAAAACAATAATTCACCAGTGTTTATTTCATGACTATGGAAATAAACACTAGCAACCATCAAATATCAACAATAGAAGAGCGGGAGGAATTTGAGAATTGTTGTGTTGAGAAACAACTGAGGACAGTTGTCAAGAGGTGGGGGAGGGGATAAAAGGAACCCCCCAACGAATAAACAACCCCACAGCATCAACAACCCCTCTAAACACTCTCAAATAACTCCCAAATGTGAGCTTTTGACATCAACCAATATTTTATTACCAACCTTTAGATGACATTTTCTACTTTTCGTTTCTTCTCTGAGCAGTATGACACCTGCACAGAGAAGATCCGAGCTGTAGAGAGAGCTGGATGGAGATAGATTGAAGTCACTCTTCTGCATGGGGGTGAAATCAATGCAGGAGAGTGGCGGCCATCTCTCTCTCTTCCGGTTGATGCTGATATACATCTTCTCCATCGGTATTCCGACTAGAGAAGATGTTGTAGCTGCTGAGAATCGTATAGCTCCTGCCCTATGAAACCTCCGGCCTCTGAAGAGAAGTTATTAGCATAAAGACATAGAGACAACGCTACTTCTTATTACAACACTTTTATTCATTCCTTGTAAGAAGTACAGATACAAGGGTGAATAGTAAAATACTAACTGGAAATCCTCAGGCCCATGATTTGGAATGTATCGCAAAAACAGGCAAAGGAAAGAACTGAGGAACAAAGAGGAACATGGTCCTTTTATACCTTGGACCTGTGTACACCTGCGAGGTGTAACCAGGTCCAAGTGACCATGGTCCTTTACGTATCAATCCGCCACTTGGGCATGAGTCAGAAAGGTGAGTCAGAGAGGAGGGAGGGACGGTTGAGAGTTGTTTACCCCCCAGGCTATGGTTTTGGCGGGATCACGATTTACAGGGTGTTACACAGACATACATATAAGTTGTGTTGTACATGTTTCAGATCGTTAAGTCTGGTGTTAAAGTATTGTACCACATTTCTAATGAGAAAAAGCTGATTACATCCAACAGAGGAAAATTGGTACAAAATTGGTAAACAAATAATAAACATTTTCACTTTGTAATATAATTATATCAAAACCTTTCCAGGCAGTTTTGGATTTGATGATAACTATTACAGCTCAAAGAATCTTCCCAGTAGGGATGACAATTTTTGGCTACAAAATTGTTGAATCTTTCATTTTTGTTGAGGTAATTTTATACACTATAAATATTGTTTTTAAACAAAAATATATGCTTGTATATTTGTAGATTTAATTGTATATTTTGTAGGAGGATTCAGGGCCATCTTTAAGTCTTTTGTGACCCCTGGCACAAGATTTATTTGAGGCCCCCAACCAAATAAACTCATTCTTTCCCCAAGGAACCAGTGTTCTATATATAAAAAGTATTGATGATTCTATGTTGGAACAGGACTTTTATGAAGGAAATCACATAAGTGATTAGGCCTGTTTTTTTTAAAATAGTAAAAAAATTTTTGATGTCAGATAAATTGAAATTAAAAATTTAAAAATACAGAAAATAGTGACAATTCACTGACTGAGGCCCTTGTTTAGATGGAGGCCCTTGGCCAGGACCCAGTTGGCCCCCCATTAAGTTGGCACTGGGAGGATTTATGAAACAAATTGAAAAGTTCTGCAATAACATTAAACATGTTTTATTAATTCATTTTAATACAATGAAGAAAATGTTTATGTAGTCAAGTAAAAATATTCAAGATATTAATTTCAACACATTCATAAATATAAAATCACAAAAGAAGTTGACCAAAATATGATAAACCTGATCTTTATTCACTGTAAAGTATTTTATTCTGAATAAAGAATAGATGTAGGGCTAGCCCATCCAGGAGGCAAGCTTAGAACATATAAATATATAAATTAAACAATTACTAATTTTAATTCTTATAAAAATTGGTTAAGCCAATAACAAGTATAAATCATTTACCTTAAGTACTATTTTTACAATTTTGTTCAGCATTTTTGAGTCCTATTATTTTTATTTTTCCTTGCACTGGGGTTTAGAATGGATAGACAGATGAATGGGTGAGAATAAGTAGGCATGGTGATTCATAGGTGGACAGATTGATGGTACAGAACATAAGTGGGATGCAAAAAAAGGCACCAGGGTGAAAATTTTAAGTCTCACCTAAGACACTAACTTTAAACCTCACCTAGGACCCATAAAACCCTGACTTTATGTCAACAAGATATCTAAGCAAGACATTATATAAACATTTCTTTTCTTCCAGGTGGTATTTTTTACGATCGATCTTGTTAACACATACATGGTGAACACAACTTTTGCGGACAGATATTTTTTTATTCCAAATACAAATCTGGCTGCCTACATTATTTCAAAAAATTACTTGCTTATATTTTATTTATTGGTCTATTTTATTGTTGAAATAATATTGATTGTAAACCACACTATGAAGCACAAACCTACATTATTTAATCAACCTGCATCATGCTGTCAAAAAAAGAATTCATATTGAGCCCAGCTTATGAGGCCCACAAACCCCAAAAGGTGGCTTTTGCAAACCGTGCCTATGGAGCAGCAACATCAGTCCAGTCAAAGCTCACAAAGTCCATGGAATTGTTTTTTGTTTTTTTAATTATCAAATGTACCAATGGCCCGAAAGCACTTACTACAGTACACCTTTTTTTAGCATGTGTGTTTATATTTTTAACAATAAAGTTTATGACAAATTTAATTTATTTGAGTTCGGTCAAATATGGAAAGTAAACTAACATCTAAAAAGTTAAAACTTTTTCTTTTCAACCTGTCGTCATACAAAGTTTGTTTTTTAAAGATATATAAGTGAAATTCTCTTTCAGTGATTTATTTAATTTTTTACTTCTCGTGTATTTTAAAATGTTTCTTAAAATAAAGTTAATCATGATGCAATATTAAACTCTATAGTAAGTCTATGAAAAGTTTTTAAGTTTAGCTCTTGTTTTAAGTTTTATTTTGACATAAGTAGCGGTTTTGAATATGTTCATAGACACTTTCACTTTCTTTTGAAAACTGTTTTCAAATTACTGTACAGTTTTTTTTTCCTGAATTATTTGTACTTAAAAATAAAAATTTATACAATAAATTAGTACATAGTAGTAATTTTTTTTAAACTTTATGCTAAATCCCACAGGCCGAAAAAACCGTCCAACAAACGTGTGAGGTCATGAATAACTATGGCATAATTAAAAATTCCAGTGAGGTAATCAATTCATTCGTAAGCTTGTGAATGTAAGCGATAGCAATGTATCAATAACAAGAAAAAGGATGCATTTTATTTGATAGGTACAAGAAAATTTGTAATTGATTTCTTAATTAGGAAAAGTTTGCGATTATTCGTACAACTTTTCCGTATTAGTACTTGCAGTCATAGTTCTTGCATTTAATATTGAGCAACTGTATTTACTGAAGTAACATTTAAAGTTTGTATACAATAACTTTTGGACGTGTTCTGGTGGTATAATACTATTGATACAGATCACTTTGTAAGTAAAAAAAACTGGTAATTAGCAATTTAGCATGTATGCAAGGTTGGGCAGGAATCTTGTTCTTCAAATGAAGATATTGCTGTCTTGCAGACTTCACTGAGAATATATTGAGCCCAACATTTCCATTCCCACTTTTTTCGTTGACATGCTGATAAATGGCATAATTAATCTATTTTAAGTCATCAGTATTGCAGATAGATGGACAATGGGGTACAATTCAGGTTAAAACATTAATAATCTTATATATGAAAATATCATGATTAGGGTTCGGATTTTTAAGCAATATCAAGCAAGTGTTTCTCAATTTGTGGCTTAAGAACTAATTGTGAAGTAACAATACCAGTTTAGATCAACCAACAATTATGTTTTTTTTCTATCAAAAATACTGGTTAAGGGCTAGAACTTCCCAGTTGACAACTGATAGTAACCAGACATCTAGCCTCTAACCAGCCTTTTTATTCAAAAAAGCATAATTGCAGTTTCTCTAATGATGATGAGCCACAAATTGAGAAACACTTTGCTTGGTATTTTATAAAAATCCAATCCTTACTATAATTTCTTCGAAATATACTACATTTAGTAATATTTTGTATTTCAAATGTAGTGAAATGCAAGCTATGGTGAGTTTTGGTATTTTATTTTCATCTATATGTACCTTTCATAGTATTTTGTTTTATTTAATTTATTTGGTTGGTTTAATGAAAATCTATAACCGATAAGATTACCACAAAAGGATAACATTTACATTCTTCTATTTTGTTTCTGTTGCCATAGTTCTTGAATTAGGTACAAATGTAATTTAACCAACTGTATTTGCTGAAGTAACATTGTAAGCTTCCATACAGTACATTTATCTTGTTTTGACAGTGTTATAATGACAGTGACAGTTTGACAGTGTTATAACTGTGTTATTAACTGTAAGTAAAAAAAACTGGTAGTTGGCATATGCAATGTTGGGCAGGAATGTGTTTTGAAAGTACATTGTTGTATTGAACATACATTTTTAGATTTGAAATACATTTACTGTAGTTTTTGGAAATATGCAGCATTCTGCATTCTGAACACCAATTGTAATTAATTTGGCTGAGTAGTTAGCTAGTTTGTCCATATGGCACTCACTAGATGGTAGAGGTTCAACAACTGTGTAGGTCTCCATCCTCAAATACAGTTTTGATAAAATTTGTTTTTCAAGAAAACATTTTTTCAGGAGAAATATTACAGAAAAATTCAAAAAAGTATAGTTTTTCATGAAAAAACCTAAAAACATATCATTTTCAAACTACTATTAACATGCTTATTTTAAAGATATATTCTTCAACCGAGTGGTTGAAGACTTTTTGAATTTTTGCAAGAAGTTGTTTCCTAAAAAAAAGTTTACTTGAATTTTTTGCATCCAAAAAGTTAAAACCTGCGCCATCTACTGCAACACAGACAAATGAAGTAACTATGCAGAAACCTGAAGTTCAAAATGGTGTAAACTTTTGTGTTTATATCTTCCAATACATTTTTAAGCATTTTACCCATCTGTTGAATATGCCTATATAAATAACTATGCATATTCTGCAATTCTAATTTTTTTTGGGAATTTATTAATATAAAGATGCAGCAAGAACCGGAACGAAACGTGGGCCAACTGTTTGAATATTTCCATTATTTGTTTAACTTATACAGCCTGAATATAACACCAGCCAAAAATGGCTTTTGGCTTGTATTATGGTTCTTAATGAAATGCATCCAGTTTATGATTAATTATTTACTTATGTCTAAGATATGGCCAAGTGATGAGATAGTTTACGAGGTGATTGATGGAAAAGGCGCCATTGTTTTTAAGTACCACTTCTTAGGAATATTTGAAATACTTATTTATGTACTTAGTGTCGTTTGGATTTTCATATTTTCTTTTCTATTTATGCAAAATACTTTGCCAAAAACTGCACCATTGCTTAAAGAGATGTCACATTTCAAATTAACAGGGAAATCTTATTCTGACCTTTTTATTTATATGAATGGCATTATTTTATATATTATTTGTGGTAATGTAATATACGTGAGTTTCATTATTTATACAATGATTGAGTATGAATCTTATTTGTGTGACGATACTGGCCCACCTCTTGTACCTTTGGCTCCATTACCAACGATGCGTGAGGAACTTCGTCCACGTTGACGACGTTGTTCCCTCTGCTGAATCGGTGGTGCCGGGGTCGACTCTGTTGTCCACTGCTGCGGGCCAGCCTCTATTGCTGTTGAACCTCTGGGTGTTGGGTTCACCGGGCGCGACATTTACTTGCCTCGCCTGGCACGGCCCACAAAAAGACCGTCTTTCCTAGGGATCTTTGGATATAGGACGTGACGATGCCGAAGAAACTCTAGTCCTTTTTCGTTGGGTTGCTGGAGGCTCCAGGCAGAGGGACTCAGGCTGTGTCTGAGTACCTTCTGCTGGATACTCCTCTATTTTAGGAGTACAGAAACCCAATACAATTCACATACACAACACTGACACAGGTTGATGTATAATATGTCTCTTTACTAGCTCTTTGGTTATTACATTCTTGATAACACTCTTTACAAAACTCTGTTACTATCAGTCAGACTTAACTCTACACTCTGTGTTTAGAGTTTACTCTTCTAGTCCTCTTGGACTGACTCTGAAACAAGACTTACTAGTTTCAACTCTAGGCTCTGACTATTACTCAGTGTCTAAACTCTGACTCTCTAAGTTCACTCCTTGAACTCTCAAGACTGACTGTCCTCACACTCAAGTCTCAGGCTCACTTGTCCGGTCCCCTGGGAGTGGCAACTGTCACCTCAGGGCTTAATGATTGACCAACTGGGCCAATCATTGCCCTGGGCCGGGGATATTAAATCATAATCAGAAATATTCTTGGAACTTGTTTCCAATTTTCTCACGGTCGGACTTGGTTCCACGAATTCTCTAGAATTCGGGCCACCCATGTCCGAACATCTGTGCACCAAGGGGTGCCTTACTGTCAAGACTGAATTTTGACTTAAGTGTTTCACTTTCTGTTTCTACAGGGTGTCACATTTGGTTGTTTCTTTGGCCGTGTTTTTCTTCTGGTATTTATATCTATTAATAGCGTTATGTTTTGCATTTAATGCTATGATGTGTCAGTGTTTAAGTCGGGTTCTTAAAGTCGTGTTACTTGCTCTAAAAATGTTTCAACAAAATTGGCAAATGTTCGTAACTTTCTGGATGTCCAATCACGCATCATTTTAACTACTAAATCAATTACTCATTTATATTCAAAGTTCCTTGCTGTGCTTTTAATAAGCTTTATTATCTTAATTTCAAAGTTTTTTGCACTCTATATAAATCGCTTCTTTTTTTAAAAAAACGAAGAATTTTTCATCAAATGATTTTGATGTGATGTGTATTGTTGTGCTTGTGTGGTTATTATTCGGTTTTCCCCCAATTTCATTTCTGTAAATACTTCTCAAGGTCAACTATATGTTGAATTCTTCCTTTGGAAAGTGTAGAAGGGGGGGAGAGAGAGAAAAGTGGGAGGGGGTGAGGGGAAAAATTTGGAAAGTGTAGAAGGGGGAGAGAGAGAGAAAAGTGGGAGGGGGTGACTGAAATTGAAATGAAAGAAGTAAAAAAAGGAAAAAACGATGCACATGCGCATAATTGCCTGTGAATTTTGCTCTCGTCATTTATGATGGGTTACCCCACTAGTCTTATATACTTTTTTTTAATTCTAAACAGCAACAAAAGGCTAGAATCTGGTGGTTAGCATTTTATAAGTTGAGCAGAAATACATTTTGAAAATATTAAAATACATTATTTTATGTAAGATAGATTTTTGTAATTAAAACACTTTGATCAGTTTCTTGGAATGAAGACATTGATGTCTTGCAGACTTCACTGAGAATATTATTGATCCCTACATTTCCATTCCCACTGTTCTGGTTGACATATTTTATGTAATCATGGTTGTTAGATGGCATAATCAATCTATTCATCAGAATTGCAAGCTAATGAAAAATAGGGGAAAATTTAGCTTAAAATGTTAAATTTATTTACATATACATGTAGATATGAAATTCTTATGATATTTGATATTTTCCAAAAAAAAATCAAGATTTCTTTTAGTCCTATATTTTATTCACGATATGAAATTCTTATGATATTTGATATTTTCCAAAAAAAAAATCAAGATTTCTTTTAGTCCTATATTTTATTCACGATATAAATTATTGTTTGAAATAGATATACTAAAAATTCTTGGAAATATGGGACATTTAGTATTATTCTGTATATATCAAATGTAGTGAAATGCAAACTAAGATAAGCTTTGGTAATTGTATTTTCTTATTGAATTGAGACGTATATATGCTCATTTGACATTTTTGTATAAAATTTTACGAACGGAAATTTATTGTTCAGCAACTTTTTTTACAATATATTCAATATTTACCTGCAGTCACAAGAACTCATGTTAGCATTTTTCTTTTTTTACAATGAAGATAGCTAACTTGGAGAGGTTTGCTTAGTCACAGAAGACCGATAATATAGCCAAGTCTTTTCTTTGTTGAATCTTGTTTATTGGTTTAACATAATTTTAAAGTCCACCAACATATTTATTCTTACAAAATAAAAAAGTAAGTTTTTCCATCACCATACATATTATTAAAAATTAAAGCAATAAGTTTTTTCTATCACCATACATAAATACAAATAATAAAAATAATCGTTGTTACACTTATCATAAGTAGAAACATTTTTGAGAATAAAAAAGTCCACAACTAACTATTTCGTTTCTACTGTATAGAATCTGTACAGCTTCTTGTGGTGAACCCAGATGGGAACCAATTTAAAGCGACTGTTAATCTATATAGTGACCAAAAGGGTTGTGGGATATCTTTTTTGTTTTTTCAGGTTGGAGATAGCCTTTGAAGATGGAATGTAATGGCCTCCTCTGAATACTGTCTTTCTTTTTGTTAATACAGCTCTTTTTATTCGTTTTTCTTGAGGGCTGGATTCCATTTTCCAAAGCTATGATTGGTTAGTTGCAATAAAGACTGAAATACAAAAAATGGACAAAAATATAAGATTAATGGATTGGGCTTATAATGGATTTAGACTTATAAAATTGATATACAGTGTAAATTTACATGGAGTGCAAAACTGTTACATATATAAAAAAAGTAAAAGTATAATAATGTTAATAGTTTGTTGTAAATCACAATTTTTTAAGAATACAAAAAAAAATCACTTATAATGACATAAAGAAACACTGGTTAGGGTATTTTTAAGACTAAGTCTTTGACAATGTAAAATATTTTCTTACTAATGGTTAATAGGTTTTTTGTTACATCTATATAAAAAACTATCTGAGATTTTTTGTTAAATTATTCAAAATTATCCAAAAAATGTTTTTTGTACTCAACTAGAGCTTAAAATTTGTACCCCCTAAGGAAAAAAAAACATTAACAATAAAAAATGAGTGGTTAAGATGCTGAGCTTTTTTTAGTAAAAAGTAGGACAGTATACAAAAAGTTTTTAAAAACTCTTATGTGCTCATTTGCACTTATAAGATGAATTGGGTCAGTAAAAGAAAACACAAAAATGTTATGTGTGTATTTGCACTCATAATAGAAGATTACAGTTGCTAATGGGGAAAAAGAAATTGTAGAAAATGTTTTTTAAATTGCTTGATTCTATTTTGGAATTCACTTCTGCAAAGTGTTGTTAATTCATTATCAGTGAACTAGTGGGGTAACCCGTCATAAATAACGGGAGCAAAATTCACAGGCAATTGTGCCCAGCATTAGAATTTCTTTTAATCCGCCCTTTTATGACGTCAGACCAAGTAACAAACCAATTAGAAATTGATGACGTTCCTAAAAGTGTGGAGGAAAAGAAATTCTAATGCTGGGCGCCCGTGATAAACTGTAGTTTAATTTTGCTACTATTATCTCCTCCCCTTTTTATATTTGAAAGCGAAAAGGAGTTTTTCATTTTCTCTGGTTTGTGCATGCGCGTCGTTTGTTCCTTTTTTACTCCTTTCATTTCAATTTCAGTCACCCCTTCCACTTTTTCCTCCTCCCCGTTTCTCTTTCTCCCCTTCTACACTTTCCAACCTTTTGCCCTCTCCAATTTAATATCATGGGGTTCTTGGATGGGGAGTGCGCAACATATAGTTGACCTTGAGAAAAAAAGCAGTTCATTTATTCAAATTTATATAAATTCCGATGTTACACACACACACACACACACAGACCTGGCTTAATATATATATATTACTAGTGGGGTAACCCATCATAAATGACGGGAGCAAAATTCACAGGCAATTGTGTGCATGCGCATCATTTTTTCCTTTTTTTACTCCTTTCATTTCAATTTCATTCACCCCTCCCACTTTTCTTTTTCTCCTCCTTCTACACTTTCCAAAGGAAGAGTTCAACATATAGTTGACCTTGAGAAAAAACGGTTCATTTATTCAAATTTATATAAATTCCGACGAGCTTCAATGATTTTTGTTACTCCACACACGCACGCGCACGTGCACGCGCACGCACGCACGCACCCGCCCGCACCCGCACCCGCACACACAGAGACCTGGGATATTATATATTATATATATATATAATATCCCAGGTCTGTGTATGTGTGTGTGTGGAGTGACAAAACCATTGAAGCACGTCGGAATTTATATAAATTTGAATAAATGAACCGTTTTTTTTCTCAAGGTCAACTATATGTTGAACTCTTCCTTTGGAAAGTGTAGAAGGGGGAGAGAGAGAGAAAAGTGGGCGGGGGTGACTGAAATTGAAATGAAAAGAGTAAAAAAAGGATAAAACGACGCGCATGCGTACAATTGCCTGTGAATTTTGCTCCCGTCATTTATGACGCGTTACCCCACTAGTATAATAATATGTTTAGACAAAGTTTGTATAAATTGAAATTTACTCTGTGGAGTTAAGGTTGTATTTTTCTTTTTATTTAATGCATGTAAGTTGTTTACACTTCTGTGTATTTCCCTTTCCAATTTTGGAATAAAGTATTTTCTTTTGTTTAATTTATTTGGTTGGTTTAATAAAAATCTATAATGAATAACATTTACATTTACCCTTTTGTTCCTGTTGCCATAGTTTTTACATTCGCATTTTAGCTTTTGTCTGTAATTGTTAAACCTTCTGCATTTGCTGAAGTAACATTGTAAGCTTCCATATATTACATTTATCTTGTTCTGGTAGCAATATACAATTATTGTCTCTACAATATAACTGTGAGTAAAAAAAATAACTGGTGGTTGGCATAAGCAAGGTTGGGCAAGAATGTATTTTAAAATTACATTGTTGTATTGAACATACGTTTTTAGATTTAAAATACATTTACTGTAATTTCTTGGAAATATGCAGCATTCTGCATTTTGAACACCAATTGCATTTAATTTTGCTGAGAAGTATCTAGTTTGCCCATGTGTCACTAGATGGCGGAGGTTCAACAATTGTGTAAATCTCCATCCCACCCCACAGTTTTGAGAACATTTGTTTTTCAAGCAAACATTTTTCAGGAAAAACATTACAGAAAGATTTAAAGTATTTTAGGTATTTGGTGATAATGTTAAAAGTTTTTTCATGATGATATCTTTCAAAATAAACTTTTTATGACAGTTTGAAAAAGGTGAATAAAGTCATTCATGAAATGTTATTGAAAAACCTAAAAACATATCATTTTCAAACTACTATTAACATGCTTATATTAAAGATATTTTCATGAAAAAAATGTTTGCTTGATGTTTTTGCATCCAAAAAATTAAAACCTTCTGCAGGGACAAATTAAGTAACTATATTTTGTGAACTTTTGTATTTATACTTTCCAATAATTTTTGAAGCATTTTACCCAACCCGTGGAATATGCCTATATAAATAACTTAGCATATTCTGCAATTCTAATTTCTTATTCTTTCTATTTTAATTTTTTTTGGAATTTATTAATATTAAGATGCAGCAAGAACCGGAACGAAACGTGGGCCAATTGTTTGAATATTTCCATTACTTGTTTAACTTTTACACCCTGAATATAACACCAGTCAAAAATGGCTTTTGGCTTGTATTAAGGATAATAATGAAATGCATCCAGTTTATAGTTAATTATTTATTTGTGTTTTATGTATGGCCATATGAACTAGTTTACGAGGTGATTGATGGAAAAGGCGCCATTGTTTTTAAGTACCACTTCTTAGGAAAAATTGAATTGAAAATTTATGTACTTAGTGTCGTTTGGGTTTTCATATTTTCTTTTCAATTTATGAGAATTACTTTGCCAAAAACTGCACCATTGCTTGAAGAGATGTCACATTTCAAATTGACAGGGAAGTCTTATTCTGACCTTCTTATTTATATGAATGGCATTATTTTATATATTATTTGTGTTAATGTAATACTCGTGAGTTTCATTATTTATTCAGAAATTCACTTTGAACCTGTTTTTTTTGTTTTTTTAGTCGCGTTTTTCTCGTGGTATTTATTCCTATTAATAGCGTTATGTTTTGCATTTAATGCTATGATGTGTGAGTGTTTAAGTCGGGTTCTTAAGACGGCTTCTGAACGTGTTACTTGCTCTGAAAATGTTTTAACCAAATTGGCAAATGTTTGTAACTTTCTGAATGTCCAATCACGCGTCATTTTTATTACGAAATCACTTACTCATTTATATTCAAAGTTCCTCGCTGTGCTTTTAATATGCCTTGTTATCTTAATTTCAAAGTTTTTTGCGTTCTATATAAATCGCTTCGCTTTAAGAAAAGAGAAGGATTTTTTTTCAAAGGATTTCAATGTGACGAGTTTTAGTGTGCTTTCATGGTTATCATTCGTTTTTCCCCCAATTTCATTTCTGGTTGCAACTATTTTCTGGATCAATTCAGCATCTGTTCTAAACGAACAGGTACTTAATGTCTAGGCTACTGTTTATATTTAAAAAAAAAATATCGTTAAGATGTTTTATAAATAGGGTCAACGGTTTTATGAAAATGCATATTCTTTTTGCTGCTTTATATTTCATGCTGTGTCAGATTTAAGCACAATTCATGTGATATGAAGTCGAATAACACTAGTTTTATTTTGCATATAATTGCATATTTAAGGGTATTTTACATGTTAGGGGCAATATTAACACTTTTTTTTCTAGAAAAATAAGGATTTTTGTATTTCAGTCAGTCAAGAACTGAAAGACAATTTAAAATGTGCTACTGGAAATACTTCCAAAGAAGCAACAAAGAAATTGTCAACTGTATTAGAGAAAAATAAAGGCTATTAAGAGCTCCAGAAGATTTGTGCCGTTTTCAATGGTGAAAATCTTAATGAAGATATCAGTTTGTCTATTTCTGAAATTGTTCGTTTTAAGCGGTACCAGTCACATCTTGTGATGTAGAACGTACTTTCTCGAAGTATAAAGCACAGGCATTTAGAAATCGGGACGAACACAAGTTGGCTCCGCCCTTTTTATGACGACTGGCAACTTTTAATTGGTTGCTTATGTAGTCTGCCGTCACATGCTCCGCCCATTTCAACATCGAACCACACAACAAGGCCTAAATGCCTGTGTATAAAGCTCTACTAAATAACAATCTGCATAATTTTAAATTTGAAAAATTTGAGAATGTTTTTTGTTGTGTATTTCAATCCCCCCCCCCCCCCCCAAAAAAAAATTATTGTGCAAATGATATACAATAGTGCATATTTTGTGGGCATATTTTAGAATTTTTGACAGCTATTTGCATGAATATTTCTTTGATTTTTAGAGCATGAAACCGTTGACCCTATTTATAAACATCGCAAACAATGCTAATATTATCGAATTTTCGAACTCTTTTTATTCGAACTTCTTTCTTCGCTTTTATTCTGCGTTTTATTTCTGCTGGACGTATTCTTAAGTATTGCGTGACCCTTCATACTAGAGACCTACATTGAGTAAAAATTTGAAACCCAGCCCAGCCCATGAGACTTTATGCTGGGCCCAGCCCACCAGGCTCACGAAGCCCATGATGCTCACAAAACTCACCAGGCTCAAGAAGCCCACGAAGCCCACCAGGCCCATGGGCCTGTAACGTAAATATGCTGATCCAAGCCCAGCCCAGCCCAGCCCAAAAGCACACCATCCCATGGGCTAAATGGTTCACAAGTTCGCATGCTTACTAAGAAAAGAAACTGTCCCATTAATGGCTTTAATATGTTTATTTTATTAATTGGTCAGTGAGGAATATGTTATACTTTTATTAACGTATGAAATAATATGTGGTTCACTTCTATACATTTGTAAAGAACCCTATGAGAGAAATGATGAAACGCCTTCCAAATCCGTGATGCCCACAAAGGCCACCAAACCCCAAAAGCCCACCAGGCCCAAGAAGCCCACCAGGCCCACAGTACTGCTCACCAGGCCCATGAAGCCCACTAGGCCCATGAAGCCCACCAGGCTCACTATGCCCACAAAGCTCACTATGCCCACAATGCTCACCAGGCCCATGAAGCTCACCAGGTCCACGAAGCCCACAAAGCTCACTAGGCCCACAATGCTCACCAGGCCCCCACAGGCCCATGGGCTTTATGTAGGTCTCTACTAATTCATACAATACTTTGATGTTTCTATTAATTTTGCATCTGAATGACAGAATAACAAGAGTTCGAGGGACATAATCACACTTTAAAAGGCTACATTGCAAAATTATTTTGAAAAATCTGCACAAAGAGCGCTAGAATCGTGTTTATATTGAGCCCATAGACCCGATGGTAAATAAAAAAAAAACGTTAATTTTTAAAATACACAGTTGCGGCTGCAATATGTTTATTTTTCGTTTTTAAAGTTGTCCAATTTTGATCGTATAAACTGCAATGCACTTTAAATATATCTTTATCTAGTGATAGAACGTCAAAAAATTGGAAAGTGTGCTTTTATGTTTAAAAAAATATTTCAATATCGCGAATTTTTAACTCTTACGTTAAACTCCATTGAGTATGCACTCGTAAACAAGAAAAAACACTCATTAAAATGCTTGTAAAATACCTCAAATTACTTTTTAAACCCAGAAAAAATTCAGCACGTGCACCAATGTGTTGGCTTCACTATGGTTTACTTGTGGTTTTTTAAAGTTATTTTTACGTATTTTTACGAGCATTCGATGTCTTTTTCTTATTTGAGCGTACTCAATGGAGTTTAACATAAGAGTTAGAAATTCGCGATTTTGAAATGTTTTAAAAATAAAAGAACACTTACCAATTTTTTGTTATTCTATCACTAGACCAGCATATATTTAATGTGCACATTGCACTTTGAATATGAAGAATCAACATATTGCCACCGCGACTGTCTATTTTAAAAATTAACATTTTTTCTTTAACATTGAGTATGTGGGCTCAATAGAAAAACGTTGGCCAGCGCTCTTTGTGTAGATTTTTTGAAGTATTTTCGCAATGTAGCCTCGTAAAACCAGCTTACGAAAAATGAAATGCACTTGAAAAAAAAAAAAAAAACGGATGAATGGCTGAATCTAACAAACTTTTTTAGTTTTTGCCATTTTTATTACATGTTTTTTAGATCTCTCATTTTGGCATTCAAGTATTAAACAACATTTCTGAAGATGAAAAGTTTATTAAATCAAATCGTGGAAAATTGGTAAGAAAAATTAAGTAAAAAAGAATATTTTCACTTCATGATATATTAAAACTCTTTTCAGGCAGTTTTGGATCTGGTGATAGATATCACAACTCAAAGAATTGTCCCTGAAAACATAACAATTTTTAACGACAAAATTGTTGAATCTTCAGTTTTTCTTGAGGTAATTTTAAAATGCACTAAAATTCTGAATAAATGCATTCATGTACTTAAGAACCTAGATACAGTGTTTAAATACAAAATTTCTCCGAATTTATGTGTTGTGATCGTTTTGTGTGTAAAATTTTGTCCCTGTATGACGTCAGGTAACAATTAATAGAAAAATGTTTGCTCGTGCTATGCTTATAAAAACGAATCAGCATAAAGCCAATACATAAATGCATGCGTTAAATTTTTGTTAATTTTCCAAATCATTTTTAACGAGAGTTCTTCAAACTTTTGTTGCATAGGGTTTTTGCGTCTATGGCCGATTTAACATGAAATTAAAAACGTACGATTTTAAGTGTTATATAAAAATAGAAAGACCTTTTCAAAATATATATAAAGCAATCATTTAATAAATAGTACTGTCGATTGCATTGTGCGCTTTAATGTATCTTCATTGAACGATTGAGACGATTTCTTGCAATTTCACTCATATATGTGACACCACCCACACATGTGTCGGCATAACATGTGTTAGGTATCGCTTACCGCGCCTCCTTGAGTTTGGCCCCCCTGGTGTCCAGATAACCCTATAATAGGTGTCGTAAAGGAAAAAGAGTTTCACTGCCTACGACACATGTAAACGATTACATTGAGGAACTTTCCTTTTCCTGAGGACAGTGACACAAGATAAATCAAAATAATTTCTCCAGAATTTGCATAATTCTGAGAAATTGGTTCCAAATAAGGAAATGTTTTGGGACCAGAGATCACCATTGGTCGGACTGACCTGTGGGCGACCCCTAATCACAGGTGCCCTCTCCCAAGGGACAAAGTAACAAAACAGGCACGTGGGGTACCCTCGGGAGGCAGACGGAGAGAGTCAGAGCAGAGGTGAGAAAAGAGTTTTCCTCCTCAAGGAAATTGGAATCGAAATTCCGAATGTCACTCTAAGTCTCTTAAGTAGTGTTTGGGACATAAGCAAGGATATTCTGAGCACAGAATATTTTTCAAATCAGTACTTTGTATTTTTATATCGCTTAAAATGTATCGCCACATTTTTACATCAAATAAACCAAGTTATCAAGTAAGAAAGTCTTTTCTTCGGGAACACCTCTAGGAGGTGTAGAGTCGTCGTTGCCCCTTTAAAACATGGGTACTAGGAAGACCCATACTACACGAAACCCAATGAATCAACAGATAACGACATGCCAGGTAGCCCGGTTCCAACTACTAGAACTGGAGGTACAGCAAGAGGCAGCGCATCCAGGTCTACTAGCAGACCTGGATCACCCGGCAGGTCACCAAGTCCCAGCTCGGGGAGTGTGGAGCGACACACGACCCGAGCTCAGCCGGCTGGTCGAGGACCAAGCAAGGCCAGCATCGTTACATATATGTCTCATTGTCATCTACTCTAAACAACAAGATGGAGGTGTATCTAGTCTCTTAACATGCAGTAATAAAAGAATGCAAACTTGTAGCACAGTCACATATGAAAAAATTAATACCTAGATACATTTATATTTTTTTTTTTTGAGAAAAAATATAAAAAATTTCCTAAAATATATGGACTACCAGAAAATATTTTCTGAGTGCATTTTTATGCTCCGACATTATTATTATATAAGAAAACGATACACAACTTTGTTTTGTTTTTCAGATGGTATTATTTACGATTGACGTGGTCAACATGTACTTTGTTATGGATGTAGTTGAGGGGGATAGACGTATGTTTATTCCAAATACAGCCCTTGCTGCTCACATTATTAATGGACCTCTTTTTTGTTTATTTTATGTTTTCTTCTATTGCATTATTGAAATAATATTGATTACAAGTCAATGTGTAAATTACGTGATGAAACGGTTGAGGAGGTGTTAACTAAAGTTCACATTTCGCATCTTTGGTAGAAGAGTGGCACAACTAAAAAAACACCTTTTTGTTAAAATGAGTGTTAAAGTTGCATTTTTTTTTTTCTGTCTATAGACGGATATTGTGAATAGTGACAACGGTTTTTGCACTTGAAAAGCCTATCAATATAAAACAGGAATCTTTTCAAGTGCAAAAACCGTTTTGACTATTTACAAATATCCATTTATTTGGCTCAAATAAAATAGATTGTGATAGAAAAAAATGCAACTTTAACCTCATTTTCTCAAAAAAGTGGTTTTTTGAGTTATGCCATTCTTCTCGGCCAAGGTGCGATTTGGGTTAGGTTCACAGCAGGTATAGTTGTCTCGCAGTAAGATGAAGCTTGTGACGTCAGAGCAATTGACAAAAATGTAGGACTGTGGCATTTAGATGTGGTTCTTAACAGTTTAAACAAAAATTATTGAATTCTTTTGTTATTATCCATTACTTATTGGACAAAATGACTCAAATGAGACAAGCCGAATTTGTTTGTCAACAACCCCTCTGATGAACGCCCAAGCTTTTGAGTTCAATAGACTGGAAGGGCTGCACCAATTTTCAGACCACTCTGTGCAACAATTTTATTCTGAATTTTTTTTATAAATGTTTTGAAAAGAATTAAGAGCCTAGATACATTGTTTAGTTCAATATTTCTCCGAATGTTGGCGCTGCGATCCTTTTTGATTGAAAAACGGGTTTTTAAATTTTTTTTCTCCAGGTTTCAAGACACATACTAATTAATAGAAAAATAATTTCGCGTGCTAATCTTATAAAAAGGAAACATGGTGAAGCGAATAGATTAATGCACGTGCTAATTATTATGTGATTGTTCTAAGTCGTTTTTAATGGGAGTTCTTCAAATGTTTGGGTGACGTTTTTCTGGTCCTATGGAACTTAACATGGAGTTAAAAAACGCAAGATTTTAAACGTTATTAAAAAAAAATAGAAGGACCTTTTCAAAATTTATAAAAAGGAAACATCACGAAGCCAATACATGAATGTATGTGTTAATTATTGTGTCATTGTTCTAAATCGTTTTTAACGAGAGTTTTTCAAATGTTTGTGGGACGGTTTTTGGTCCAATGGGATTTAACATGGGGTTAAAAAAAGAACGACTTTGAACGTTGTTTAAAAATAGAAGGACCTTTTCAAAAATTATATAAATCGAGCACGTGAAGAACAATACTTTTTATTGCATTTTGCACTTTACTGTATTTTAATTGAGCGATTGTGAGGCGATTTCTTGCAGTTTTAGTAACACCATATAAGAACACTCATTTGCCTCGTTGTCGTCTGCTCAAAACAACAAGATGGACGACGTGGATCTAGGCTCTTACAAACATTTGTCAAATTTGCAGCAAACCTAAGAACACAGAAGAAAATACAATTAATCATTGATGAATTGTTAGTTAATTTATATTTTATTTTGTATTTGGAAAGTGAAGACAATTTCATAACAAATGATTTGTATCTAAAACTGTGTATTCAGTGAATCAAATTTGTGCCTCAAGTTATTGGCAGTCATTTGTCAAATATTAATAATTATATTGCACTATGCTGTTATTGACATAATAGGGACTTAGCGAAATTTCGTACGAAATAAATTTATTTACGAAATCCATTATTTTGACGTCATAAATAAAATTTCACCTAAAAAGATTCAAGAAACCCTATTGTCCTTTGTTAAATTGATTTTTACTGATATACACAGAAAACTGTTTAAAAGGAGTTTGAAAATTGAGCCATGTACTTTATCGAATTGATGTATGTCGTTTAGGTCTGATGCCATTTTGTGGTCCTATATTCTCAGTTATAAACAACAAAATGCATCATTTTTTTCCAATTCTTAACATCCAGACTTGTTGACATCACTTTTGCCACTCTTATGTATGATCTTATAATACTTTTTTTTAATTCTAAAGAGCAACAAAAGGCTCAGGATCTCAGGATCTGGCGGTTAGCATTTTATAAGTTGAGCAGAAATACATTTATAAAATATGAAAATACATTATTTTATGTAAGATAGATTTTTGTAATTAAAACACTTTGATCAGTTTCTTGGAATGAAGACATTGATGTCTTGCAGACTTCACTGAGAATATTATTGATCCCTACATTTCCATTCCCACTGTTCTGGAGACAAACAGAATTTGGAAGGTGTGAAATTAAAAACTTGTAGGTGTTAAGGGCTTTATGGCCATCGGAAGGGAGGGGGGGGGCTCTGGGGGGGGGCATATGCTACGGGAGGCAGGCTCTGTGGACGTTGTGGGCTCTTTTGACATTCTGAGCTCTTGAGGCATTGCGAGCTTTGAAGGCATTGCGAGCTTTGGAGCCCTTGTGAGCTTTGGAGGAATTGTGGCGGGGGGGGGGGCGTCACACAAAACAATGAATTTTTAATTTTCTTTGTAAAATTGTGTAGGTTTATGTTTTGGCACTATATGAAATACATTGTTTTTGCCTTTCCTTTTTTTTTTTTAAATACATTTACTATAATTTCTTGAAAATGTGCTACATTTAGTAATATTCTTTATTTCAAATGCTGCGAAACACAAAATAAGATAAGTTTTGCTATTTGTACTTTAATTTATTTGGTTGGTTTAATGAAAATCAATAATCAATAACATAAACCCAAATTGATAACATTTACATTTTCCCCTTTTGTTTCTGTTGTCATAGTTCTTGCATTTGCTGACTTAACATTGTAAGCTTCTTATTCTGGCAGCGATATACAATTATTAGGCCCTACAATATACAACTGTAAGTAAACAAGAATAACTGGTGGTTGGCATACCAAGATAGGGCAGGAATGTATTTTGAAATTATATTGTTGTATTGAACATACATTTTTTGGATTTAAAATACAATTACTATAGTTTCTTGGAAATACATATATGCCACATATTATATCCATATCTGCCTGCATTCTGAACACCAATTGCATTTAATTTGGCTGAGTAGTTATCTAGTTTACCCATGTGGCACTAGATGGCAGAGGTTCAGCATCCCACTCCATCCCACCTTACAGTTACATTTCTTTTCCAAGCAAACATTTTTCAGGAAAAACATTACAGAAAGAATCAAAGTATTTTAGAAACTAGAAAAGGTGGTGATAATGTTAAGTTTTTTTTCATTATGGCATTTTTAAAAATAAACTTTTTATGACAGTTTGAAAAAAGGCGAAAATAGTTTTTTCATGAAATGTTATTGAAAACCATTAAAAATATCATTTTCAAACTGCTATTAACATGCTTATTATCTTTATACAATAAAATGTTTAACATAATCTTCAGCCACTAAAGTTTTAAAACTGTTTTAATTTTTTCGCAAGATTGTTTCCTAAAAAAAAGTTTCTTTGATGTTTTTGCATCCAAAAAGTTAAAACCTCCGCCATCTACTTCTGCATGGACAAATTAAGTAACTATATGCAGCCACCTATAGTACAAAATGGTGTGAACTTTTGTATTTATATTTTCCAATAATTTTTAAAGCATTTTACCCCACCCATGGAATATGCCTATATAACTTATAACTTAGCATATTCTGCAATTCTAATTTCTTATTCTTTCTATTTTAATTTTTTTGGAATTTATTAATATAAAGATGCAGCAAGAACCGGAACGAAACGTGGACCAACTGTTTGAATATTTCCATTATTTGTTTAACTTATACAGCCTGAATATAACACCAGCCAAAAATGGCTTTTGGCTTGTAAATTCTTCATATACATTTTTTTATTTGAAATACATTTACTATAATTTCTTGGATATATATTACATTTAGTAATATTACCTGTATGTATATCAAATGTAGTAAAATGCAAAATATTGTAAGTTTTGGTATTTGTTTTGTGACATGGCTGGTCTTCTGCCAGCCTGTTCTGTTGAGGTTGTACATTGCTGTGCACTGTTGAAAAACAGAACCTTGTGACCTGCCAGGTGATCCAGGTCTGCTCATTGACCTGCATGTGCAACCTGCTGCTGCACCTTCGGTTCTAGGGGTTGGAACTGGGCTACCGGGCATGTCGTTGTTGAATTACCATTCCTACGCGTCTCTTAGTTCCGACAATTTAAAGGAAAAATGACGATGATGACTACTTCCCAGATGTGGTCCTGAAGAATGATGCAACTTTTACTAAAATAACTATTTTATTTTACTTATGATAAACGATTAAAAGCGCTACATAAAATTGCCAACTTGTGAGTGGATTCTCAACTCCGGTGAGAGAAGACATCCATTTACTATCAGATATTCTAGGTATCCCAAAGACTATTTTGGACTTAGAATATTAAGTACAAAATTCATTGACTGCTGAGGAGGAAAACTCTTTTTTTTTTTCGCACTTCTTGCCTTCTGTCCTCCAGAGGGTACCTCGCATGCTTGTTTTATCATTCTGGCCCTTGGGAGGAGCCACTTGTGACCAGGGGTCGCCCACAGGTCGGGCTGACCCATGGCAATCTCGAGTCCCAAAACATTTTCTTATTTTTAACCCATTTCTCAGAATTATGCAAATCTCTTCGGGGAATTATCTTTGATTTATTTCTTGTCACCGGCCCTGAGAAAAAGGCAATTTTCTCTATGTAAGTTCTTCTATATGTCACAGAAGGTGAAGCCTCTTTTCTTTTGCTACACCTGTTAGGGGCCTTCTGTGCACCAGGGGGCCAGACTCAAGGAGGTGCAGCAATCGACAAATCTCACAAATGTGTATGCCCGACACATGTGCCGGTGGTGACACAGTATTTTCATATATATGTACCTTTCATAATATTTTGTTTCATTTAATTTATTTGGTTGGTTTAATGAAAATCCATAACCGATAACATTATCAAGAAAAGATAACATTTACATTCTTCTATTTTGTTCCTGTTGCCATAGTTCTTGCATTAGATACAAATGTAATTTAACCAACTGTATTTGCTGTCAAAGTAACATTGTGAGCTTCCATACATTACATATATCTTGTTCTGACAGTGTTATACAATTATTAGACTCTACAATATATAACTGTAACTGTAAGTAAAAAAAACTGGTAGTTGGCATAAGCAAGGTTGGGCAGGAATGTATTTTAAAAGTACATTGTTGTATTTTAAATTTGTAATACATTTGTTATATTTTTTCGGAAATATGCAGCATTCTGCATTCTGAACACCAATTGTATTTAATTTGGCTGAGTAGTTAGCTAGTTTACCCATGTGGCACTAGATGGCAGAATTTTAACAATTGTGTAAATCTCCATCCCACCTTACAGTTTTGAGAACATTTGTTTTTCAAGCAAACATTTTTCAGGAAAAAAACATTCCAAAAAGATTCAAAGTATTTTAGAAACTAGAATAGTTGGTGTTAATGTTAAGTTTTTTCATGATGGTATCTTTAAAAATAACCTTTTTATGATAGTTTGAAAAAGGTGAAAATAGTCATTCATGAAATGTTATTGATAAACCTAAAGACATATCATTTTCAAACTAATATTAACTAGCTTATTTTAAAGATATTTTCATGAAAAAATGTTTAGCATAATCTTCAGCCACTCAAGTTTTATAAACAGTTTTGAGTTTTTTGCAAGAATGTTTCCTAAAAAAAAAGTTTGCTTGATGTTTTTGCATCCAAAAAGTTAAAACCTCGGCCATCTACTTCTGCATGGACAAATTAAGTAACTATATTTTGTGAACTTTTGTATTTATATTTTCCAATAATTTTTAAAGCATTTTACCCCACCCATGGAATATGCCTATATAACTTATAACTTAGCATATTCTGCAATGTTAATTTTATATTCTTTCTATTTTAATTTTTTTTTGGAATTTATTAATATTAAGATGCAGCAAGAACCGGAACGAAACGTGGGCGAACTGTTTGAATATTTCCATTATTTGTTTAACTTATACAGCCTGAATATAACACCAGTCAAAAATGGCTTTTGGCTTGTATTAAGGTTCATAATGAAATGCATCCAGTTTATAGTTCATTGTTTATTTGTGTCTTATGTATGGCCATATGAACTAGTTTACGAGGTGATTGATGGAAAAGGCGCCATTGGTTTTCATTACGACATGTTAGGGAAATTTGAAATGCGAGTTTATTTATTTAGTGTCGTTTGGATTTTCATATTTTCTTTTCAATTTATGAGAAATACTTTGCCAAAAACTGCACCATTGCTTAAAGAGATGTCACATTTCAAATTGACAGGGAAATTTTATTCTGACCTTCTTATTTATATGAATCGCATTATTGTATGTATTATTTGTGTTAATGTAATACTAGTGAGTTTCTTTATTTCTTCAGTGATTAAGTTTGAATCTCGTTTTTTGGTTTTTTTAATCGCGTTTTTCTTTTGGTATTTATTCCTATTAATAGCGTTATGTTTTGTATTTAATGCTATGATGTGTCAGTGTTTAAGTCGGGTTCTTAAGACGGCTTCTGAACGTGTTACTTGCTCTAAAAATGTTTTAACAAAATTGGCAAATGTTCGTAGCTTTCTGAATGTCCAATCACGCGTCATTTTTATTACGAAATCACTTACTCGTTTATATTCAAAGTTTCTCGCTGTGCTTTTAATAAGCTTTGTTATCTTAAATTCAAAGTTGTTCACGTTTTTTATAAATTACATTTTTTTAAGAAAAGAGGAAGATTTTTTTTTAAATGATATCTATAAATTGTGTGATATTGTGCTTCTGTATTTATCATTGATTTTTCCCCCATTTTCATTTCTTGTTGGAATTGTTTTCTGGTTCAATTCAGCATCTCTCCTAAATGAACAGGTACTTAATGTGTAGGTTGCTGTTTATATTTATATTAATCGAATTATATTATCGAATTTTAGAAATCTTTTTATTCTGCATTATAGTGGTAACACTAAAGATAAATTGAAGTTTTCAGAAATTAAAACGATAGCAGAAGCATTTGAAGAGCTTTTTTAAAACTTAACATGTCCATATTTTGACCAATCCTATTTTATTGCAGATTTGCAATCAGTTTTCAGATATCTAATATTATAATTTGCTAAGGGCTGACTCTCTCTCTATCAATCCCTCCTATTGTGCACGAATGTTCTTGGAAACTACACACTTTAGAATCGTGAAAATTAACCAGTATACACGTCTTTAGATGGGCTTCTTCGTAGGCTACATTAGAATTTTCAATTTTGTTCCGTTCACCTCTTTTTTGTGAAAAATCATCAAATTTCACCAAAACCCCTGAATATATATAAAGTTAGCAACCAGGAAAGCTTGCTTTATTGCATAACGAGTTATTTCCTTCCTGAAAAATTGGAGACACTGAAAATGTTAAGTTTTGAGAAAAAAAGCTCTTCATTTACTATTTTCTTGTTGATTTTTAAAAAGTTAAGAAATATTCTAACTCGCATAAAAAAGCTGAATTTAAAAGATATCAAGATGGACGTATTTTTAAGTATTGAGCTATCCTCCATACAATAATTTGATGTTTCTATTAATTTTGCATCTGAATGACAAGAGTTCGAGAGTTCGAATCACACTTTAAAAGGCTACATCGCAAAATTGCTGCGAAAAATCTCCACAAAGAGCGCTAGAATCGTGTTTATATTGAGCCCATAGACCCGATGTTAAATAAAAAAAACGTTAATTTTTAAAATACACAGTTGTATGTTTATTTTTCATATTTAAAAGTTGTCTAATTTTGACGGTTCAAAGTGCAATGTGTCCTTTAAATATATGGTCATCTAGTGACAGAACGTCAAAAAATTCGAAAGTGTGCTTCTATTTTTTTTAAAAAAAATATTTCAAAATCGCTAATTTCTAACTCTTTATGTTAAACTCCATTGAGTACGCGCTTGTAAGCAAAAAACATCCATTAAAATGTTTGTAAAAGTACCTAGAAATAATTTTAAAAAACCACAATTAAACCACAGTGAAGCCAACACATTGGCGCACGTGCTGATTTTTTTCTGGTGTTTTAAAATTATTTTGAGGCATTTTTACGAGCTATTTTAAAAAACTATTTCAAAAGTACGTGCTTGTAAGCAAAAACATCCATTAAAATAATGGATGTGTTTTTGCTTACAAGCACGTACTTTTGAAATAGTTTTTAAAATAGGAAAACACTTACCAATTTTTTTTGTCATTCTATCACTAGAACAGGATATATTTAAAATGCACATTGCACTTTGAACCATCAAAATTGGACAACTTTAAGTATGAAAAATAAACATATTGCCGGCGCGACTGTGTACATGAGAATAATTTTGCAATGTAGCCTCTTAAAACCAGCTTACGAAAAATAAAATGCACTTGAAAAAAAACGGATCAATGGCTGAATCCAACAAACTTTTTCTATTTTTGCCATTTTTATTACATGTTTCAGATCTGTCATTTTGGCATTGAAGTATTAAACAACATTTCTGAAGATGAAAAGTTTATTAAATCCAGTCGTGGGAAATTGGTAACAAAAATTTAGTAAAAAAGAATATTTTCACTTCGTGATATATTAAACTCGTTTCAGGCAGTTTTGGATCTGGTGATAGACATCACAACTCAAAGAATTATTCCTGAAAAAATAACAATTTTTAATGGCAAAATTGTTGAATCTTCAATTCTCTTTGAGGTAATTTTAATAAATACAAAAAGTGTGAATAAATGCATTCATGTACTTAAGAACCTAGATACAGTGTTTAAATACAAAATTTCTCCGAATTTATGTGTTGTGATCGTTTTGTGTGTAAAATTTTGTCCCTGTATGACGTCAGGTAACAATTAATAGAAAAATGTTTGCAAGCACTACGCTTATATAAACGAATCAGCATAAAGCCAATACATAAATGCATACGATAAATTTTTTGTTATTGTTCTAAATCATTTTTAACGAGAGTTCTTCAAACTTTTGTTTCAGGGTTTTCGTTTCATGAAATTAAAAACGTACGATTTTAAGCGTTATTAAAAATAGAAAAACCTTTTCAAAAGGGACAGACTCAAGAAGGTGCGGCAAGCGACACCTCTCGCAAATGTGTATGCCCGACACATGTGCAGGTGGTGACACAATAATATTTTGTTTTGTTTAATTTATTTGGTTGGTTTAATGAAAATCTATAACCGATAAGATTATCACGAAAAGATAATATTTACATTCTTCTATTTTGTTTCTGTTGCCATAGTTCTTGAATTAGGTACAAATGTAATTTAACCAATTGCATTTGCTGAAGTAACATTGTAAGCTTCCATACAGTACATTTATCTTGTTCTGACAGTGTTATACAATTAGTAGGCTCTACAATATAACTGTAAGTAAAAAAATAACTGGTGGTTGGCATAAGCAAGGTTGGGCAGGAATGTATTTTGAAAGTACATTGAACATACATTTTTAAATTTGAAATACATTTACTATAGTTTTTTTGAAAATATGCAGCATTCTGCATTTGTTTTTCAAGCAAACATTTTTCTGGAAAAACATTACAAAAAGATTCAAAGTATTTTAGAAACTAGAATAGTTGGTGTTAATGTTAAACGTTTTTTCATGATGGTATCTTTAAAAAATACCTTTTTATGAAAGTTTGAAAAAGGTGAAAATAGTCATTCATGAAATGTTTTTGAAAAACCTAAAAACATCATTTTCAAACTACTATTAACATGCTTATTTTAAAGATATTTTCATGAAAAAATGTTTAGCATAATCTTCAGCCACTCAAGTTTTAAAAACAGTTTTGATTTTTTCGCTTGATGTTTTTGCATTAAAATAGTTCAAAATGGTGTGAACTGCTGTGTTTATATTTTCCAATAAATTTTTCCTCAAACCTTTGAATATGCCTATATAAATAACAGCATATTCTGCAATTCTAATTTGTTATTCTTTCTATTTAAATTTTTTTTCTTTGGAATTTATTAATATAAAGATGCAGAAAGAACCGGAACGAAACGTGGGCCAACTGTTTGGTTATTTCCATTATTTGTTTAACTTTTACACCCTGAATATAACACCAGCTAAAAATGGCTTTAGGCTTGTATTAAGGTTCATAATGAAATGCATCCAGTTTATAGTTAATTATTTATTTGTGTTCGTTGCATGGCCATATGAACTAGTTTACGAGGTGATTGATGGAAAAGGCGCCATTGTTTTTAAATACTACATCTTAGGAATTTTTGAAATGCGAATTTATTTAATTAGTGTCGTTTGGATTTTCATATTTTCTTTTCAATTTATGAGAAATACTTTGCCAAAAACTGCACCATTGCTTCAAGAGATGTCACATTTCAAATTGACAGGGAAATCTTATTCTGACCTTCTTATTTATATGAATGGCATTATTTTATATATTATTTGTGGTAATGTAATATTCGTGAGTTTCATTATTTATTCAGTGATTAAGTTTGAATTTCATTTTTCTGTTTCTTTCTTCGCGACTATCCTGTGGTATTTATACCTATTAATAGCGTTATGTTTTACATTTAATGCTATGCTGTGTCAGTGTTTAAGTCGGGTTCTTAAAACGGCTTCCGAACGTGTTACTTGCTCTGAAAATGTTTTAACAAAATTGGCAAATGTTCGTAAATTTCTGAATGTCCAATCACGCGTCATTTTAATTACTAAATCAATAACTCATTTATATTCTAAATTCCTAGCTGTGCTTTTAATAAGTTTTGTTATCTTAATTTCAAAGTTTTTTGCGTTCTTTACAAATAACTTCATTTTAAGAAAAGAGAACTATTTTTTTTCATCAAATGATTTCGGTATGATGTGTATTAATGTGCTTTCATGGTTATCATTCGGTTTTCCCCTGATTTCATTTCTGGTTGGAACTATTTTCTGGGTCAATTCAGCATCTCTCCTAAACGAACAGGTACTTAATGTCTAGGCTGCTGTTTATATTTTTAAAAAAATATCGTTAAAATGTTTTATGAACATAGCAAACAATGCTAATATCGAATTTTCGAACTCTTTTTATTCGAACTTCTTTCTTCGCTTTTATTCTGCGTTTTATTTCTGCTGGACGTATTCTTAAGTATTGAGTTACCCTTCATACTAGAGACCTATGTTGAGTAAAAGTTTGAAGCCCAGCCCAGCCCAGCTCATGAGACTTTATGCTGGGCCCAGCCCACCAGGCCCACGAAGCCCATGTGGCCCACAAAACCCACCAGGCCAATGAAGCCCACCAGGCCCACGAAGCCCACCAGGCCCATTGGCCTTTAACATTAATATGCTGATCCAAGCCCAGCCCAGCCCAAATGCACACCATCCCATGGGCTAAATGGTTCACAAGTTCGCATGCTTACATATGAAAAGAAACTGCTTCATTAATGACTTTAATCATCATCATCATCATCATTTCCTGTACCTTATCCCGCAAGCAGCAGGGTCGGCCTTGCTGGTTCTAACTCTCCACTCGTTCCGATTTTGCACCAAGCCCCCAGTGACCCCACATGCCACCATATCCCAGGTTTGCTTGGGTCTTCCTCTACCCCGTTTTATTCCCAGGTATAAGTTCATTGCCTGTCTCAGCAGCCCATCTTCTCTACTCCTGAGGACATGCCCAAACCACCGCAGCCTATTTTCCTGCATCTTTTCTACTATATTTGTTACCCCTACACTACCCCTAATAAAATCATTTCTGATCCTATCCCTTCTGGTCACCCCACTCATAAACCTTAGCATTCTCATCTCAGCTACCTGCATTCTATCCTCATGCACCTTCATTAATGACTTTAATATGTTTATTTTATTAATTGGTCAGTGAGGAATATGTTACACTTTTATTAATGTGTGAAATAATATGTGGTTCAGTTCTGTACATTTGTAAAGAACCCCATGAGAGAAATTATGAAACGCCTTCCAAACCTGTGATTTCCACAAAGGCCCTTTAAAGGCTCTTTAGAGCAATGGAGGTATATAGGATCATGCAAGAAAAGGGGCAAAAAAGGATGTCTGTATGTCTGTGTGGCTGTGTGTGTGTGTGTCCGGAACCCGATTTTGTTCCTCGAACAACTCAAGAACGGAATGAGATAAAGACATTGTGACACCCTGTAGAAACAGAAAGTGAAACACTTAAGTCAAAATTCAGTCTTGACAGTATGGCACCCCTTGGTGCACAGATGTTCGGACTTTGGTGGCCCGAATTCTAGAGAATTCGTGGAACCAAGTCCGACCGTGAGAAAATTGGAAATAAGTCCCAAAAATATTTCTCCTTATGATTTAGTATCCCCGGCCGAGGGCAATGATTGGCCCAGTTGGTCAATCATTAAGCCTTGAGGTGACAGTTGCCCCTCCCAGGAGACCGGACAAGTGAGCCTGAGACTTGAGTGTGAGGACAGTCACGTCTTAGACACTGAGTAAGACAGTCAGTCTTGAGATTCCAAAGAGTTTAGACACTGAGTAACAGAGTCAGAGTTTTGGAGTTAAAACAAGTAAGTCTTGTTCTAGACAGTTAGTTCTAGAGAGTTAAGTTCTGACTTAGAGTTAACAAGTAATTTAAAGAGTGTTCATAATAATGTAACTAAGAGAGCTAGTAAAGAGACATATTATTATATATCAACCTGTGTAAGTGTTGTGCATTTGAACTGTATATATTGGGTTTCTGTACTCCTAAAATAGAGGAGTATCCAACAGAAGGCACTCAGACACAGCCTGAGTCCCTCTACCTGGAACCTCCAGCAATCCAACGAAAAGGACTAGAGTAACTTCGGCATCGTCACGCCCTATATCCAAAGATCCCTAGGAAAGACGGTCTTTTTGTGGGCTGTACCAGGCAAGGCAAGTAAATGTCGTGCCCGGTGAACCCAACCCCCAGAGGTTCAACAGCAGAGGCTGGCCTGCAGCAGTTGACAACAGAGTCGACCCCGGCACCACCGATTCAACAGAGGGAACAACGTCATCAACAACGAGGTTCCTCCTCGTCCCGAGTCGGTAAAGGCGGTGTCAAAGGAGGGCCAGTCACGTCACAACATGCAATATTTTTTATTTGATTCCGTGGGTCAATATGATGCTCCTGACAAAAAAGTAGAAAATTTTACCCAGGGGTTATTTTTGTATGAATTTTTTAGAAACAAATTTTGAGTTTTTGGTCATAATTTTTTGTGGGTCGAACAACTCGAAAATGGGGCCACCTACAATAAAATATCATCAGACCTAAAATGATGTACACATTCTGACGAAATTGAAAAATTGAAATTTTAGAACGATTTGATATATAAAATTTTGATTTTTTAAAAATGTAATTTTTTTAAAAAAAAATCGAGATTCTTCCTCTTTCCAGTTGTAGCATTCGAAAGGGGGGACTTTTCTATTATTTAGGAGGGGTGTTCCTTTCTATGTTCTGTTATTATTTTTGTATATTAAAATACATGTGACGTATTTTCATTTTAAACCCATATTATTACAACCCACAATATTACAATTACGAATGACGCATGCACATCACTTGTAACTATGTCATGTACTTGAAGACATACATGTTTGTATCTATATACACATGCGCACAAGTGTGTACATGTGCGTACACATGCGCACAAGTGTGTACACGTGCGTACACATGCGCACAAGTGTGTACACGTGCGTGCACATGTGCACAAGTGTGTACACGTGCGTGCACATGCGCACAAGTGCGTACACGTGCGTGCACATGCGCACAAGTGCGTACACGTGCGTGCACATGCGCACAAGTGCATACACGTGCGTGCACATGCGCACAAGTGCGTACACGTGCGTGCACATGCGCACACGTGCGTACACGTGCGTGCACATGCGCACACGTGCGTGCAGATGCATGCGCAGAAGTGTGCGTGCGCGTGCAGACGCATGCGCAGAAGTGTGCGTACGCGTGTGCACGCATGCGCAGAAGTGTGTGCACGCGTGCGCAGAAGTGTGCACACGCGTGCGCATGCATGCGCAGAAGTGTGCACATGTTTTGCATACAAGTGTACACGTGCATACACGTGCACGCAAGTGCATACACGTGCGTACACGTGCGTACATGTGCATACGCATGCACGCATGTGTAAATGTGCATACGCATGCACGCACGTGTAAATGTGCATATGCATGCACGCACGTGTAAATGTGCATATGCATGCACATAAGTGTGTAAATGTGCGTAGACATGTGCGTACTTGTGCACATGTGCGTACACATGCATGCACGTGTGTTCATGTGTGTACTCATGCGCACAGATGTAACAATGAAAAAAAAAGTTGGTTATTTGATATATGAAAGCATATATTAAAGCAATGGAGGTCTATAGGGTTCCTTGATTTCCTTGTTTAAAGTTATTACAAGCGCGTACTCACTAGAATTTAACATAAGAGTTAGAAATTCGCGATTTTGAAATAAGTTTTAAAAATAAAAAACACTACCAATTTTTTGTCATTCTATCACTAGATCAGCATATATGTAATGTACACATTGCACTTTGAACCATCAAAATTGGACAAATTTGAATATGAAAAATCAACATATTGCCGTGACTGTGTATTTTAAAAATTAACGTTTTTTCTTTAACATCGGGTCTATGTGTTCAACAGAAAAATGATGCGAGCGCTCTTTGTGTAGATTTTTTGACGTAATTTCGCGATGTAGCCTCTTAAAACCAGCTTACGAAAAATAAAATGCACTTGAAAAAAATGAATGAATGGCTCTGAATCCAACAAACTTTTTTAGTTTTTGCCATTTTTATTACATCTTTCAGATCTCTCATTTTGGTATTCAAGTATTAAACAACATTTCTGAAGATGAAAAGTTTATTAAATCAAGTCGTGGAAAATTGGTAACAAAAATTAAGTAAAAAAAAAAATATTTTCACTTCGTGATATATTAAACCCTTTTCAGGCAGTTTTGGATCTGGTGATAGATATCACAACTCAAAGAATTGTTCCTATACAAATAACAATTATTAATGACAAAATTGTTGAATCTTCAATTCTTCTTGAGGTAATTTTAAAATACACAAAAAGTACTAATAAATGCATTCATGTATTTAAGAACCTAGATTGGTTGATTTTGGTATAAAAATGGGTTTTGAATGGATTCTGTCCCTCTATAATGTGAACTTTTGACGTTGACCTCGTAATTTTTACCAACTTATGATAATGGTATCCATAACTCGTTTCTTCTCCTGATCGCGTGCGGTGACCGCACAAAGAAGATTCAAGTTACAGAAATAGTCAGATGGAGATCAATTGTGATCAAACTGATCATCCTTCTGTGCAGGGGTGTAGTTTTTGCAGAAGGATGGTGACAATCTCTCCTGATCGACGCTGATGTACATCTTCCTGTTGTTACCAGAAGATGTAGCTCCTCCAGGATCTGTATGTCTCCTTGCTTTGTGGTGTCTCCAGCTTGCCTAGAGAAGGATTAGTTTCCAGACAGAAAGACAACGCTTTAAACACTATAAACACTTTATTCATTCTTGCTCAGAAACATCAAGAGTACAAGAATGAATGTTGTTGATTAAAGGTGCATCCTCGGGCCCATGATGTGGTACGGATATAAGAATCAGACATAATACAAAGTTGAGCAAAATAAGCACAATGAACAAAGAGGAACACGGTCCTTTTATACCTTGGACCTGTGTACACCTACGAGGTGTAACCAGGTCCAAGTGACCATGGTCTTAAGAGTATCAATCCACCACTTCGATGAGTCAGAAGTGTGAGTCAGAGAGGAGGGAGGGAAAAGCATTAGTTGTTTACCCCCAGGCTATGGTTTTGGTGGGATCAGAAGTTACTGGGTGTTAAAATAACATCACATAAAAATTAATAGAAAAATGTTTGCACGCAGTGCGCGTATAAAAAGGAATCAGTGTGAAGCCAATACATTAATACACTTGCTATTTTTTTTTGTTATTGCTCTAAATCATTTTTAACGAAAGTTCTTCAAACTTTTGTGGGACGGTTTTTTTGGTTCTATGGAATTTAACATGGAATTAAAAATGGACGATTTTAAAAGTAATTTAAAAATAGAAAGACCTTTTCAAAATATATATAAAGCAATCACTTAATGAAAATTACTTTCTATTGCATTTTGCGCTTTAATGTATCTTCATTGAATGATTGTGAAACTTATTTCTTGCAATTTTAGAAACACTGATATATCTAATTTTTGTCTACTCTAAAGAACAAGATGGAGGTGTTTGTAGGCTCTAATAAAAGAATGCAAAATTGCAGCACAGGCACATATAAAAAAAATTAATACCTAGCTAAAATTATATTCTTTTTGATAAAGTTAGATTTTATAATAAAATAAATTTGGAATGAGGGTGTATAAAAATTTCCTAAAATATGAGCTAACAGAAAATGTTTTTTGAGTCCAACCTTATTATTATACAAGAAAACAATACACAACTTTGTGTAACATCCCCGTTTCCGTACAGTTAGCAGAGAGATCTCTGTTCGCCATTCGAAAGTGTCGATTGGATGTTGATGATTAAGTCTTTCGGTCGATTGGCTCCTGTGTTGGATACTTAACCACCAGGGACACAAGGGTCAGTACCTCAATAGTCCAGAGGTAGAAAATAGCGTAGATATGTCTTCTTACACGTGGCTGCTGGAGGCTTCGTTGTCCAGTTGAATCATTGGCTAGGTGGCGGCTGTAACATAAGTCCCACTTCCCAAGAAATACTGAGTCCACACATAGATTTATATATTTTGAATAAGATACTTTTATTTCAAAAACAGTGACTCGCTGTGGATTGAGAGTATCAGTGGTGTCTCTAGTCTGTAGATCTAGCCAGTCTGCTCTCTCAGTCCACACAGTCCTGTATTTATACAAAATATTACAATAGAACATGTGATCGATAACACAAAGGCTCCAGGTGTGTCCTCTTTGACATCACCAGGACCTTCAATTAATTATATTAATTCTGAACCGAAAACATCTATAAATATAACAATTAAGAAGGATCTTCGTTGATCCTTCTAATAACAACTTTGTAAAGATTCTCACGTCCAAGAGTTTTGCATCGTTTATTTCTTTAGGATATGTCCTATTAAATCAACGATACAACCATCTTGGCAATTGTTCTCATCTTGGAGGGCAGGGAGTCATTGTCGCGATGGCCTCCCAGCCACCCCCAAGCATGAGGTGAGAACCTCCGTTAAACATTTCTTATTCTACAGGGTGATTCTAAATAAATGACGAATTACAATCGCTGAATTCGTTACATTTGTTTTGTTTTTCAGATAGTATTCTTTACGATTGACCTGGTCAACATGTACTTCATTCTGGATGTAGTTGAGGGGGATAGACGTATATTTATTCCGAATACAGCCCTTGCTGATTACATTATTAATGGACCTCTTTTTCAAATATTTTATTTTTCATCCTATTTTATTGTTGAAATAATATTGATTACAAGAAAACGTTAACTAATGTTCACATTTGTGTTGGTAGCTTGTATTTCACTGCAGGTTTGCGTGCCCACAGGGGGGCAAGGGACGCATTTGCACCTAAGTTTCATATTATTTATTTATTTTTATTTATTTATGAACTAGTGGGGTAACCCGTCATAAATGACGGGAGCAAAATTCACAGGCAATTGTGCGCATGCGCGTCATTTTTTCTTCTTTTACTCCCTTCATTTCAATTTCAGTTTCCCCCTCCCACTTTTCCCCCTCCACGTTTCTCTCTCTCTTTCTCTCTCTCTCTCCCCCCCCCCTCTACACTTTCCAACCTTCCCCCCTCCTATTTAATATCATGGTCATATAGTTGACCTTGAGAAAAAAAGTGGTTCATTTATTTAAATTTATATAAATTCCGACGTGCTTCAAGGTTTTTCATTATTCACAATCCCCTATACCTCTTCCGAAGGTCATTATTTTGAAATTCCAACCTTACACTATACATCATCAAACATGAATAACATGAATAAGTTTTGCCCCCCCCCCTTTCTTGAAAAAAATCCTACAGGCGCCCGTGATGGCAGGTATAGTTGCCGCACTGTGAGATGAAGCTTGTGACATCAGAAGTGTAACAGTGTATTGCCCCTGTTACGGGACTGAGGCCCTAGGCTCTCTAAGTTTGGGGCGGGTACTGCCTTAAGCTGAAAGAGTGGATGTTGAATTAAGGCCTGATTCCAACTTGGTGTTGAGAGATCGTTCTCGATGATATTTCCTGTGGACGCAATTGTGAAGAGAAATATTATAAATAGGTGAGACGAATGCAGATTGGCGACTTCACTTATTTAATAAACCCAACCATGGCGATATATTATATTACGTTGCTTAGCCACCAGACCATTGATGAATTATAACATGTTTCGTGAATTAAAGAACGGACGCAGAATCAATCAAGACACGAACTTTTATACCTTGGACCTGTGTGCACCTACACAGGTGCACCCATGCCAAAGAGACCATGCCTTGATGGGTATCTATCTGCGGATTCTGGAACTAGGATGTGATTATGCTTTGGGGTCTTTAGGGTTAAGAGGAGGTGCGGAAATGAGACACTTGGAATACAAGGACCCCTAGGCTATTGTTTCAAAGGGAAGGCGAAACACAGGTTGTCACAAAGGGGTTGACAAAAATGTAGGATTGTGGCATTTAGATGTGGTTCTTAACAGTTTAAACCAAAAAAAAATTATTGGATTTTTTTGTTATTACCCATTACTTATTAGACAAAGTGACACAGGCCGAATTTTATTGTCAACTTCCCCTCTGATGTCACAAGCTTTGTCTAATGGTGAGGCAATTGTAGACTTAGATTTGTGCTTATTTCTTTTTTTTTTTTTCCAATTTGAGTATTGGTCAAAAGCAACAATTTTACTTTGATTTTTTTTTTTAATAAATGTTTTGAAAATATTTAAAAACATTTGTCAAATTTGCAGCAAACCAAAGCAATAGAAGAAAATACAATTAATCATTGATGTATTGTTAGTTAATTTATATTTTATTTTGTATTTGGAAAGTGAAGATAATTTTATAACAAATGAATTGCATCTAAAACTGTGTATTCAATGAATCAAATTTGTGCACCATGTTGTCAAGTTATTGGCATTAATTTGCCAAATAATAATAATTATATTGCACTATGCTGTTATTGAAATAATATTGATCACAAAAACAATATGTGAATTTTTCAACACTCAAATTACACGATTAAGCAGTCGAGTTCGTTATGGTAGAAATACAGAAATGACAAAATGCTCCTAATGCCTAATTAATCACTACCTTCTTCTGTCGGTACTCATTATATAATTGGTACAGTATAACCCTGTAAGTAAAAATAAAAAGATTCAAGAAACCCTATTGTCCTTTGTTAAATTGATTTTTAGTGATATACACAGAAAACTGTTTAAAGGGTGTTTGAAAATTGAGCCATGTACTTTATCGAATTGATGTATGTCGTTTAGTTCTGATGCTATTTTGTGGTAGGTGGTTCTATATTTGGACTATGGTTTAGGACAATCACCACGTGTAATTTTTCCAAACATTTTCAAACTGTCAAATTCAGCCCTGTGATGTGCCAAACTTTGCCATTGTCACTGACAGCATCTCAGTGACACTATCTGTAAGTTTGTGCCTGCCCCAAACAAACCTAGCTGCCTTAACCTGAACAATTTCAACTGAGTGAGTGTGACAGAGTGAGGATTCCATACACTGCAGCAATACTCTGAGTGATACCCATTTACAACTACCTTTTGTTTCCTATCACTTAAAAATAAGTTACCCATTTGGTTACGTGCCCCATATGCTGCAACCCATATGCTGGAACTTTTGCCAGAAGTTTTGAATGTGAAACAGTGATAAATGCCTTACAAAAGTCAAGAAACACCATGTCAACCTGTTTACCATTGTCTAAACTTTTCTGGAGGTCATCCACTACCAGGATAAGTTGAGTCTCACAAGAGCGCCCTCTCAGGAAACCATGTTGGTTATCAGAAATGAGATTGTGAGATTTGAGAAACTTAATGCAGCCAGAGTATATGATATGCTCAAGAATTTTACAAACCACTGAAGTTAGAGATACAGGCCTATAGTTTGCAACTTCGGACTTATTACCTGACTTAAATATTGGGGGTAACATTTGCTAATTTCCATTGCTAGTATCTGTGGGCGCACATGTTATGTTGCTAATAATTAATCAAACTTATTATGGTGTTTCAGAACAATACTCCTCCACAGGCAATTAGAAATCGGGACGAACAGAAGTTAGCTCCGCCCTTTTTATGATGAACGGCAACTTTTGATTGGTTTGTTGTGTGGTTCGACATTGAAAAGGGCGGAGCATGTGATTAGAAGTTGCCGGCCGTCATAAAAAGGGCGGAGCCAACTTCTGTTTGTCCCGTTTTCTAATTGCCTGTTTCTTTTCCCCATTGCTCACCAAGAGCTAAGGTCACATAAAACGCGACATTATGCGTTCTATTGTATTTGCCAAATGTATTTTAAATATAAAATTGCAAGGAATATAGTGTTTGTATTTTTTTTAAAAAAAACGTGAAATTTGTTTGTCTATTTTGTTTTCTAAGACGTTTTACCCAATAATTTATTTCAATTTCAAAGATTTCCAATTTCCGTTGTTCAGTCTATTGCATACATGCGTCAACAGCCAATAAAACTAATCCAATTTCTTTGTTTTAAAACAAGGAATTAATCTGTAGTCGATAACATAAATATGAAAAGCTTGCATTACTGTCATTTGCATTAGTAAAATGTTGTCATATAGTTTTGGGCGAAATTCGTTAATAATATTTAGTTTTTGTCATTTAGATGCATTTAGCAAAAGTTATGGAAAAAAATACCATAAAATTGTGATGGACTAATCAGACAAAAGAAACGCAACTGTTTAAGCCGCTAGCAAATCATTATGTTAAGAAAGGGGTGTTTTTTCCTGGCACATTGGCTAGTATAGAAAATGAGTTCCTCATATTTGCTTTAAAGATAACACAATTGATCAATAATTACATACTGTTTGTATTTACTGTTGTCACAGTTGTTGCATTAGTTACAAGAATTATATTAACAAAATAACATTACGGAAGGAATATATTCAAATCGCTTATTCTTGCAACAAATGCTGCACATTATATAAGATCGTGGTCACATTGGGTTTTTAAAACTTAATTTTGTATTTTTTCTAGTTGAATTTCATATATTTATGTGTTTTCTTAAGGCTTTTTTTTTTAAAAAAAATACAAAGATGCAAAATCAACCAGAAAAAACCTTGGGAGATATTTTTAAATTTTTGAATCGCATATTTAATATTTACAGTTTGAACCTTTCAACAACAAAAAATGTCTTTAAATTGGTATTAATGCTCTTATTTATATGCTTTTGGAGCATTTTGAATTGTTCTTATCTGATAAATGCATATCCGTTTGAGCATATTGTTTTCGTAATGGTTGACGCAAAATCTGCGATCATTTTAAAGCATAACGTTAATGAAGGAGAATTTGAATTTCGGTCACATATGCTAATTGCAACTGTGCATTATGTTATTTCTTATCAATTTATGAGAAATGTATTGCCGAAAACTGCACCCTTGCTTAACCAGTTGTCAACTTTAACTGTGGCATCTGATTCTTATTTTAGTCTTTTTATATATGTAAAATGCATGGCTTTTCTGTTCATGTTTAGTTTTGCAGCAGTTGTTGCTTTTTTGGGTTGTCAAGCGATTAACATTTGCGTAAGTCATGAAGATTGCACATTACACTTAGTAGTATTTTTTTACTTATATATCTTTGTCATATTATATGCCACTGTTTATAACATTATGTTTTGCATTTATTGCTGTAATGTGTCAATGTTTAAGTTGTGTTCTGGAAGCGGCTTCCGAACGTGTTACGAGATCGAGGAATGTCCCAACGACGTTGGCAAATCTACACAGATTTTTTGAAGTTCATTCTCGAGTTATTTCTATCACCAAATCAATTGACGGCTTATATTCTGTTTATTTCTCTTTTCATTTAGTTAGTTTAATTATTATGAATTCGAGATATATTAGGTGTTCCAAATTCCTAATATTTCAAGATGATTTAGGATATTTAATTGTGATGATCATATCAATAGTAATGTTCAGTTTGCCTTCTGATATAATTCTTGTGGGAATTATATTCTGGATCAAATCAGCATCTCGTCTAAATGAACAGGTATTTAAGTAATTGTATATGTCACATCCACTTGGTGTATTTGTCCATTGCACGAAATGTATGTCTATTTCGCAAAATGGACATACATATTGAGACGTTTCAGGCCCATATATGTTTTCCTTGCACTATTTACGCTTTTGTTGGGCCCTGTATCCTTTTTTAGCTTCTGTGCCACTTGGTACTTTATGTCCCGATTGACTCAGCTGCATTGCTTACTGTATGTTATTAGTCACCACTCTGCTCATTGTATTTGTTTTCTCGTGAAATGCATTTATCGTTTTTGTAACACCCTGTATTTCGCCTTTCCGTCCCTCCCCTAGCCTGGGGGTCCCTGGGGATGTAAGGGACGCACTTCCGTCCCTTTTCTCCCTTCTGGAAACCCCAAAGCTCCTAAAACATCCTGGTTCTGGTATCGGTGGATGGCTACAAGCCGAAGCATGGTCCCTAGGGCATGGGTACACCTACAAGGGTGTACACAGGCCTTAGGTATAAAAGACCATGTTTCGAGAGACTCGTGGTCCATTCTTTGATATCGAAACTATGAAATAACTTCATTAATGGAACAGTGGCAAAAGCACGCCACAGCAACTACTCTTCTCTGTCCATTCATGTCTTAATGGTTGGTCATGAATAAATATGTATAACGCCGAACCTGCATCCGTCTCGCTTGTTTAAACTATTCTTTCCAGCACAGCAGTGATCCACGAAATATCTAAGAGAACGACCCCGGCACCAGTAGGACTCAGGTAGTATCACAAACATTCTCCCCACGAAAAGCGGTACCCGCTCTAGTGAGGAGAATCTACAACCTGAGCCCCGTAACAACAGCTCTACATTGTTACATTTTTTAGTTTGATTTTTGTTTGTGGATACCCAATCAATATCATATTCTATCTAGTCGAGAAGGGTCTGTCACAATATATAATGCATTTTATAAACTAAAATTAGAAATTAAATCATTTATGAATAATGCTGTATTATGGTGATGTCTTTAAGGAACACACAGACCACTTTTAGAACACAAAATGAAGTTCCAGGTGTTTGGGCTTTTGTTTGTCAATGTATTTTCTGTTGGAAAAATTCAAGGTGGTCAGTTTTGGCGATATAACTCGACTTTATTTTGCAAGTCGAAGTGTTTCAAAAGTTTTATGTGTGTGTGTGTGAAGGGCATAAAAGTACCAACTTTTATGTTTGACATGAAAAGTTGCCATTGCAGTTTGCAATTGCCATTTGTTTTATGATGAAAAAAAAGGGAAACTGGCAAATGTAATTTGCATACATTTCCTATTTATAAACATGTTTTACATTTTACAGATAGTCAAATCAAACATTAGATTATTACGCCATCTTTCTAAAGAAACAAATTTCGTTAAATCCAATCGTGGGAAATTGGTAGGAAACTAAAAAGAAAACGAGGAAAATTCTTGGTACATTTTGAAAGAAACAGATTTTTGTATCATTTTTAGGCAATATTGGATCTGATGATAAACTCTACAACTATAAGAAATGCACCAATAGAAATGAGAATTGTTGGCAACAAAAAAGTTGAATGTTACAATATTCTTGAGGTACCTATATATTTTATTTTAATATGACTTTTTGTCTTTTAAGGTGAAAGATTGAAATTAAAAGTGTCTTAGTAACTGGATTGGTAGATCAATCATGTAAAGGTATTTTCATGTGTGTATATTTCATTCAATATAATTGTTTTCTAGACTCTAAATTGGGTCATTGTCGAAATTGTCATAAAAAACTTACTTTGAAAAGATAACAAACATGAAAATACCCTTATAACATGTTGCACTACCCTTCTAGTTTCTAAAACACATTCAAGTTGCTCACCACTTTGCAGCTGATCAACAGAATAATTAAGAGGTCCAGCAAATACAAGGACCAACAAACAGGAAATGCTGGTGGTTTTTTTTTTCTTGAATGAAATGTCAGAAATGATAGTTATAATTATTTAGAAATTGTTTTTTTTTTAGTTATAAACCAAATTAAACTTAAAAATTTCATTTTGGCAAAATAATAACTAAATTTTTCTTCTTATCCAGATTGCATTATATTTGATTGACCTCGTTAACACATACATGGCGAAACCTACGTTTGTCAATGAATATATTTTCATTCCATTTCCAACCCTGGCTCAATGGATTTTTTCTGGCAATAATTTGTCTTACTTAATTATATTGTTTTATGCTCTTATTGAAATAATATGGATCACAAGACAATATGTGAATTTGTCATCCCTCAAATTGCACGATTAACAGTCAAATGCCATACTGTCTAATTGATGACTGCGACATTAGCATGTCACCAAGGCTGAAATAGATTCTGGCATTTATTGTACCATTTCACTAGATGACATTAATTATGGTCATGTATTGTAGCAACCGTTAATCAATTTTTGGCCCTTTGTTCTAATTATTATTTGAGTGATTTGGTGCAAGAAAAACCTATTGTATTATGGTACCAATAGATTTTTTTCTGATATCAGGTGCGTATTTGGAATATTTTATTGGTTTTTAAACTTTCTGGTTTTGGCAATGTATTTTAGAAACTGCACTTGCATTTATGTTCCTATGCCACAGGCCTTTATGGCTGCTTGTTGCGTAACTTATGAATTCAAATTCAAATCATGCATTGAGGTATTTTTAATTTTAGACCAGGTGCTGACGATCCACTTTAGATGATCCACATGTGAGCCAGAAATTAATTGGCTCATAATCACAAAGCCCTTAAATGCATTTTCGTGCTTCTGTGGTCTGAGATTAAATATAATATTTATTGTATTACGTATTTTTAAATATGTTTTATGTATTAATTTTTGATTTTGAGCTTGTTAATAAATGACACATTACAACTGTTATTAATGTGACTGTATTAATGAGGAATGGTGACACTCAATATTTACACCTGTGTGACAGTACGGCGTTTCAATATAGGGGCTCAGATAATTGTCACTATCGAGCGTGAGAGGCAACTCGATAAATAGCCAGTCGTTGTTTAAATAAATTGAAAAACAAAGAAACTAAATGTGAAATAAATGAAATATTTATTTCAGAAACAAACGATAATAAGTTTGTGTCTCTCCAAGGAAAAGTAACATAGGATGGATGACGAGTATAAAACACTTGCAATGAATAATAGAAAAGCGATCCTTTCAATATTCAATTTCGGCAATTCCGAAAGTGAACGAGAAAGCAGACGGCTCATAAGAGCGTCTGTACAGAGTCATATAAGCGAGAAAGAACCGAGAAATTCGAAAATTGCACCTTTTATACCTTCATGTTTGGCCACTTCCCCATTTTACGGGGATGCCTCCGAACATGATGCTCTCGAAAATTCCAATCTCCCGGAAAGGACAGCATAGATTACTCTCGCAGTCGCAGAAGAGAGAAGAGAAATAGAAAGAGAGATGGATAAAGTTATTCATCTTAACGAGTACAGGGTGAGTACAAATAATATGACCAATCAACAAGGATGAAAAGGTAAGTGAAATAACACCCCATCACACCTGCATACAATCTTGTACATTTTGCTGTAACATACGGAAGGGTCACATACACTGTTGGACTGGAATGTTGTGAGACAAAGTTTCAATAATCATTGGGTAGCATGACCTAAACTGTATTTTCAAAAAAATTGAGCATTCCATTGAATTTCAGTTACCAACACAAGTACACTGCAACACCCTGTACTTTCTTGGTGTCCCGGGCTATCAAATCTGTCTGAAAATGACTCCTTGTTTTCTCTTGCCACACCTGAGAGGTCCGTGGCCTCCACTGACCTCTCCACACACCAATGCCCTGTGTGTCTCCTATATGATGTTCGGCAGGTGGACACATAGGAGAGATGTCCAAGCACACTCCCTCTTGGTAGTATGTGTGGGCACCCTATAATTATAATTAAGTAATACAACAAAAATAATGAAACCATTGCCCATGTCCTAAGCAAGTGTGACCAGGGATACCTCTTTCGCAACATATGTCACAACCTTGTTAGGTGTTTAATTGCATCTGCTCTGCATGCAACTGAGTTTATGGTTGATGAGGAAATACATGGCTAAGTATTGAGTGGCAGCAGCAAAAGAGCAGACATCATTGCCTTTCATGAGTGGGAAAAAGAAAGGATACATGGTGGACCCAACCATTCAGATGAACATCATCAATTTGCCAAAATTGCTAGTCACCATTATTGTGACTTAGGTTATTAAGGAATAGTTGATCATAGTGAGGACCCACCAACATAACGTCACTCAACTGCACTGTTAAATTGAAACTTTAACTCATTTAATTTTTTTTTGTTTTTGTTTTTTTACCATTATTATATTCTACTTCTTTTCATATTTTGTCTTAAATCACACTATTTTAGACTGTGTGTGCAACTGTATTGACATGTATTCTGAGTTGCTTGTCATCTAGTCACTTTGATGACCAAAGAACAAGGTTTTATTTAATATACTAAGAGATGTTTTTTGTTTTTGCAACTACAGGAATGTAATTTGTTTTATTTTGAACTTAAAAAGTAAGTTATTTAAAATACTGTGGCATCTTGTGGCAACCTAGTCTGCTCAATTTAAATTTTTTGATTGTGCAGACAAACTCTCTATGGTGGTCTGCCTGACAGCATGCAGTAGGTTGTTGGGATGGACGCCATTTTGGTGCCAGCAGACCTTTTACCATTGGAGTCAATGGGTGAGAAGTCAGAAGTGACCACTGTCCTCTCCAGGTGGAGTTGACTGGAGGTGTAAATGGTCTAGTCAGCCAATTGTTCTGGGCAGTGTGTTGAAGGCAAGTGACTGAAGTACATCATCCATGCTGGAGGCCAAGGTGGCCTCCATTGTTCTTTCTTTGGATCTTCGGTGATTGCTTTTGTTTGCCTGATGGCCTGTATTGATTTATGGGGGCTTGGCTGGTTGGATTTGACCAGCCAAGTTGTGTGAATGAATATTACCACTGCTTTTACCATAAGTGTTGAATAAACATCTTTTATTTCATCTTACACTGGTGTTGTTTTATTGGGGAGTTATTGCGGGGAGGGAGGGAATCTGAGGGCATTCCACCATCTTATTCTGGCATGTTTCAGCCAGTGACTTGCATCAGCTCATGGTGGAATAGGTTCCACCGCGATATTCTTGTTGTGGTGGCGGTTCATCCAATCGTGTCTGGTGAGGGAGACTCTGGTAGAGTCGGCATATCCCAGACTAACCGTGGAGAGGGCTGCTACGGGTGTGATCCCGTCCCCGTGTGGAGTCTGGAGCCGGGTTTGTTTTTGTCAAATTTGCCCGAGGTATTGTGACGGACCGGGCGGGTCATTACAATACCCTCCTATAACGAATCCTGGACAGGTAATTTGAAAATCCATCAAAGTTTTATAGATTAACAGGTCGACCTAGTAGAGGCTGCAGTGTACAAAATATCAGGTCTGTAGGTTATGGAGAAGTTGGTCAAAATAGAAGAAATTTCTAGACTTCCACACAAATGGACAACGGTCATGTCAAATTGAAAAAAGCTTGTAAAAATAGAAATAATAAAATTTTTGATGATTTTATGCAAAAAAAGCAGATAGGAAATTACTCTCTTGCCACCCCAACCCCACCCTGTATAAAGACAACCCTAGACATTTTATGCTATCATGTATTTCAATTTTAAGCCTTTTAGATTTTCATTGGTCGATTTATGGCAATAAATCAACAGCAAGAAAAGTGAAACAATTTATTTGTTCAATACAAGGAAATCTGTCATCAATATCATTTGCATTAATATCTGTTGTTATAGTTCTTGTGTTATGTACTTAAGAGCCTAGATCCACGTCCATCTTGTTGTTTTGAACAGACGACAAATGAGTGTTCTTATATAGTGTTACTAAAACTGAAAGAAATCGCCTCACAATCGCTCAATTAAAATACAGTAAAGCGCAAAATGCAATAAAAAGTATTGTTCTTCACGTGTTCGATTTATATAATTTTTGAAAAGGTCCTTCTATTTTTAAACAAGGTTCAAAGTCGTTCGTTTTTTCAACCCTATGTTAAATCCCATAGGATCAAAAACCGTCCCACAAACATTTGAAAAACTCTCGTTAAAACTGATTTAGAACAATAACAAAATAATTAGCACATACATTCATGTATTGGCTTCACGATGTTTCCTTTTTATAAATTTTGAAAAGGTCCTTCTATTTTTTAATAACGTTTAAAATCGTACGTTTTTAAACTCCATGTTAAGTCCCATAGGACTAAAACACCGTCCAACAAAAGTTAAGAGAACTCTCATTAAAAATGATTTAGAGCAATCAGAAAAATTAGCACGTACTTACATGTGTTTATTGCCTTCAGGATTATTCCTTTTTCTAAATTTTAAAAGGGCTTTCTATTTTTAAATAACATTTAAAATCTTACGTTTTTTAACTCCATGTTAAGTCCCATAGGAGCAAAAAACCGTCACCCAAACATTTGAAGAACTCCCGTTAAAAACAACTCAGAACAATAACAAAATAATTATTACGTGCATTAATCTACTGGCTTCAAAATGTTTTCTTTTTATAAGGTTAGCCCGCGAAATTATTTTTTTATTAATTATTATGTGACTTCGAACCGGGAGAAAAAACGTTAAAAAACCGTTTTTCAATCAACAACGATCGCAGCGCCTACATTCGGAGACATTTTGAACTAAACGATGTATCTAGCCTCTTAAGCAACTGCAAAACTAACAGCATGCCAGTCACAATACGAGGAAGGGGCATTTATTGATATAAAAGAGAGAGGGAGGAGAAAGGGGAAAGAGACAAACAGAATTTGAAAGGTGTGAAATTAAAAACTTGTAGGTGTTAAGGGCTTTATAGCCATTGGGGGCTCTGAGGTGGCATATGCTACAGGGGGCAGGCTTTCTGGCCGTTGTGGGCTCTTTTGACATTCTGAGTTCTTGAGGCATTGTGAGCTTTGAAGGCATTGCGAGCTTTGGAGCCCTTGTGAGCTTTGGAGGAATTGCAGGGGGGTCACACAAAACAATGAATTTTTAATTTTTTATGTAAAAACCAATCATATAAATCATTCATATAAATTTTTCTATTTGAAATACATTTACTATAATTTCTTGAATATATATCACATTTAGTAATATTGTGTATATCAAATGTAGTGAAATGCAAAATATTGTAAGTTTTGGCATTTGTTTTGTGAGATGACTGGTCTTCTGCCAGCCTGTTTTGTTCAGGTTGTACGTTGCTCTGCAATGTTGAAAAACAGAACCTTGTGACCTGCCGGGTGATCCAGGTCTGCTCATTGACCTGGATGTGCAACCTGATGCTGCACCTTCGGTTCCAGGGGTTGGAACCGGGCTACCGGGCATGTCATTGTCGAATTACCGTTCCTACGGGTCTCTTAGTTTTCACAATTTAAAGGAAAAATGACGATGATGACTACTTCCCAGATGTGGTCCTGAAGAATGATGCAACTTTTACTAAAATAACTATTTTATTTTACTTATGATAAACGATTAAAGCGATATATAAAATTGCCAACTTGTGAGTGGATTCTCAACTCCACTGAGAGAAGACATCTATTTACTATCAGATATTCTAAGTATCCCAAAGACTATTTCGGACTTAGAATATTAAGTGCAAAATTCATTGACTGCTGAGGAGGAAAACTCTTTTTTTCGCACTTCTTGCTTTCTGTCCTCCGGAGGGTACCTCGTATGCCTGTTTTATCATTCTGGCCCTTGGGAGGAACCACTTGTGACCATGGGTCGCCCACAGGTCGGGCTGACCCATGGCAATCTCTAGTCCCAAAAGATTCTCTTATTTTTAACCTATTTCTCAGAATTATGCAAATCTCTTCGGGGAATTATCGTTCATTTATTTCTTGTCACCGACCCTGAGGAAAAGGCAAATTTTCCTATGTAATTTCTTCCATATGTCACAGAAGGTGAAACGCCTTTTCTTTTGCGACACCTGCTTAGGGCCATCTGGGCACCAGGGGGGCCAGACTCAAGGAGGTGCAGCAAGCGACACCTCTCACAAATGTGTATGCCAGACATATGTGCAGGTGGTGACACTATTTTCATATATTTTCATATATTATTACCTTTCATAATATTTTGTTTTGTTTAATTTATTTGGTTGGTTTAATGAAAATCTATAACCGAGAAGAATATCACAAAAAGATAACATTTACATTCTTCTTTTTTGTTCCTGTTGCCATAGTTCTTGCATTAGGTATACAAATGTAATTTAACGAACTGCATTTGCTTAAGCAACATTATAAGCTTCCATACTTTACATATATCTTGTTCTAACAGTGTTATACAATTAGTAGGCTCTACAATATAACTGTAAGTAAAAAAATAACTGGTGGTTGGCATAAGCAAGGTTGGGCAGGAATGTATTTTGAAAGTACATTGTTGTATTGAAAAACATTTTTATATTTGAAATACATTTACTGTAGTTTCTTGAAAATAGGCAAAATTCTGCATTTTGAACACCAATTGCATTTAATTTTGCTGAAAAGTTATCTAGTTTGCCCATGTGGCACTAGATGGCGGAGGTTCAACAATTGTGTAAATCTCCATCCCACCCAACATTTTTCTGAAAAAATATTACAAAAAGATTCAAAGTATTTTAGAAACTAGAATAGTTGGTGATAATGTTAAAAACATTTTCATGATGGCATCTTTAAAAATAAACTTTTTATGACAGTTTGAAAAAGTTGAAAATAGTTATTCATGAAATGTTATTGAAAAACCTAAAAACATATCATTTTCAAACTACTATTAACATGCTTATTTTAAAGATATTTTTATGAAAAAATGTTTAGCATAATCTTCAGCCACTCAAGTTTTAAAAACAGTTTTGATTTTTTCGCAAGATTGTTTCCTAAAAAAAAATTTGCTTGATGTTTTTGCATCCAAAAAGTTGAAACCTCCGCCATCTACTCCTGCAGGGACAAATTAAGTAACAATATTTTGTGAACTTTTGTATTTATATTTTCCAATAATTTTTGAAGCATTTTACCTAACCGATAGAATATGCCTATATAACTAATCACTTAGCATATTCTGCAATGTTAATTTCTTATTCTTTCTATTTTTTTTTTTTTTTTTTGAATTTATTAATATAAAGATGCAGCAAGAACCGGAACGAAACGTGGGCCAACTGTTTGAATATTTCCATTATTTGTTTAACTTATACAGCCTGAATATAAGACCAGCCAAAAATAGCTTTTGGCTTGTATTAAGGATAATAATGAAATGCATCCAGTTTATAGTTCATTATTTATTTGTGGTGGGTGTATGGCCAAGTGAACTAGCTTACGACGTGATTGATGGAAAAGGCGCCATTGTTTTTAAGTACTACATGTCAGGAAAATTTGAATTACGAATTTATGTATTTAGTGTCGTTTGGATTTTCATATTTTCTTTTCAATTTCTGAGAAATACTTTGCCAAAAACTGCACCATTGCTTCAAGAGATGTCACATTTCAAATTGACAGAGAAATCTTATTCTGACCTTCTTATTTATATGAAAGGCATTATTTTATATATTATTTGTGGTAATGTAATATTCCTGAGTTTCTTTATTTTTTCAGTGATTACATTTGAATATCATTTTTTGGTTGCTTTCTTCATGACTTTCTTGTGGTATTTATTCCTATTAATAGCGTTATGTTTTGTTTTTAATGCTATGATGTGTCAGTGTTTAAGTCGGGTTCTTAAGACGGCTTTTGAACGTGTTACTTGCTCTAAAAATGCTTTAACAAAATTGGCAAATGTTCGTAATTTTCTGAATGTCCAATCACGCGTCATTTTAATTACTAATTCAATAACTCATTTATATTCAAAGTTCCTCGCTGTGCTTTTAATAAGCTTTGTTATCTTAAATTCAAAGTTGTTTACGTTTTTTATAAATTACATTTCTTTAAGCAAAGAGGAGGAGCTTTTTTCAAATGATTTTCATAAGATGGGTGCTATTGTGCTTCTGTATTTATCATTCATTTTTCCCCCAATTTCATTTCTTGTTGGAATTGTTTTCTGGTTCAATTCAGCATCTCGCCTAAATGAACAGGTACTTAATGTGTAGGCTGCTGTTTATATTTATATTAATCGAATTTTAGAACTCTTTTTATTCTGCATTATTCTGCAAAATGTGACACCCCCTGCACATGTGTCAGTGCACACATGTGTGGGGGATGTCGCTACTAGGTCTTCTGAAGTGTGACCACTCCTTTCTTTGGACGGAAAGGTGGCACATAAAGAGAAGTGCCCAAAAAACGAAAAGGATCTTCTTTCGTCGGCACATATGGAAACAATTAAGGAGAGGAAATTACTTTTCCTCTTCTAACTTCTAAATACGAAATCATTTGCATATTTTGGAGAAATGAATTCTAAAAAAGAAAACATTTTGGGACCAGAGATCGCCATTGGTCAGCACGACCTATGGGTGACCGCTGGTCACGAGTGACCCCTCCCAAGGCCAGAGTTATAAAACGAGGTGCAGCCAGAATGTTTCCCTCTTCGTTGAAGTATAGAATATTCTAAGGACAAAAATCATTTTTTGGACTTAGAATCTTTTCTAAGGATCAGTCGCTTATGTATCATTATTTTATCGTATGCATTATGTAACAATCGTTCATAAAATAAAACCAGTTAGTATTGAAAAAGGAGGTCTTTTTCTGAGGCGTCACTTTCTCTTTAAATTGGGGAACTTTGAGTCTCGTACACACGGAACCCAAAATAGATAGACATGCCAGGGTGTCCTACTCCAACCCTAGGCTGAGGCCCGACCAAGGGCTGCACTTCCGGATCATCAAGTTGACCTGGATCACCCGGCAGGTCAAAGAGCACGTGCTCAGAGTGTGGAGCGTCACACGACACGGTCTCAACTGGCTGGTACAGGACCTGGCACCCAACAAAGGGAGATACAAAGAGGCAGTCAACAGGCTGGGCATGGGCCAGCCCTGGTACAAAATGGTGGTAGGGTGGGCTCTGGCTGCACTACATTAGCAGACCAGGCTGGGCGAGGTCCAGCCTCGTTACAAAAATTATGGGTTTTTCAGGTTTCCTGAAAAATTGGAGACACTGAACATGTTTTGAGGAAAAAAGCTTTTCATTTACTATTTTCTTGTTGATTTCTAAAAAGTTAAGTAATATTCTAACTCGCATGAAAAGGCTGAATTTAAAAGATATCAAGATGGACGTATTTTTAACTATTGAGCTATCCTCCATAGAATAATTTGATGTTTCTATTAATTTTGCATCTGAATGATAGAATGAGAAGAGTTCGAGGGACATAATCACACTTTAAAAAGCTACATCGCAAAATTACTTCGAAAAATCTCCACAAAGAGCGCTAGAATCGTGTTTATATTGAGCCCATAAACCCGTTGTTAAATAAAAAAACGTTAATTTTTAAAATACACAGTTGCGGCAATATGTTTATTTTTCCTATTTAAAAGTTGTCCAATTTTGACGGTTCAAAGTGCAAATCTGTCATCTAGTGACAGAACGTCAATAAATTCGAAAGTGTGCTTCTATTTTTTAAAAAAATATTTCAAAATCTCGAATTTCTAACTCTTATGTTAAACTCCATTGAGTATGCGCTCATAAGCAAAAATATCCATTAAAATGTTGATAAAAGTACCTAGAACTAATTTTAAAAAAACCACAATTAAACCACAGTGAAGCCAACACATTGGCGCACGTGCTGATTTTTTTCTGGATTTTTAAAATTATTTTTATGTAATTTTACGAGCTAAAATAATTTTAATGGATGTTTTTGCTTACAAGCACGTACTCAATGGAGTTTAAAATAAGAGTTAGAAATTCGCGATTTTTAAATAGTTTTTTAAAATAGGAAAACACTTACCAATTTTTTGTCATTCTATCACTAGAACAGCATATATTTAAAATGCACATTGCACTTTGAACCATCAAAATTGGACATCTTTAAATATGAAAAATAAACATATTGCCGGCGAGACTGTGTAGTTTAAGAATTAACGTTTTTTGACAGCAGGTCTATGGGCTCAATAGAAAAACGATGCGAGCGCTCTTTGAGGAGATTTTTTGGAAATAATTTTGCAGTGTAGCCTCTTAAAACCAGCTTACGAAAAATAAAATGCACTTGAAAAAAAACGGATCAATCAATGGCAGAATCCAACAAACTTTTTCTGTGTTTGCCATTTTTATTACATGTTTCAGATCTCTCATTTTGGCATTCAAGTATTAAAGAACATTTCTGAAGATGAAAAGTTCATTAAATCCAGTCGTGTGAAATTGGTAACAAAAATTTAGTAAAAAAGAATATTTTCACTTCGTGATATATTAAACTCGTTTCAGGCAGTTTTGGATCTGGTGATAGACATCACAACTCAAAGAATTATTCCTGAAAAAATAACAATTTTTAATGGCAAAATTGTTGAATCTTCAATTCTCCTTGAGGTAATTTTAATAAATACAAAAAAGTGTGAATAAATGCATTCATGTACTTAAGAACCTAGATACAGGGTTTAAATACAAAATTTCTCCGAATTTATGTGTTGTGATCGTTTTTGGTATAAAATGGGTTATGAATAGATTTCGTCCCAGTATGACGCCACGTAAAAATTAATAGAAAAAAGTTTGCACGCGCTACGCTTATTATAAACGAATCAGCATAAAGCCAATACATAAATGCACGCGTTTATTTTTTGTTATTGTTCTACATCATTTTTAACGAAAGTTCTTCAAACTTTTGTTTCAGGGTTTTTGTGTCTATGGGATTTAACATGAAATTAAAAACATACGATTTTAAGCGTTATTTAAAAATAGAAAAACCTTTTCAAAATATATATAAAGCGATGACTTAATGAAAAATGAAAACGATACACAACTTTGTTTTGTTTTCCAGATGGTATTATTTACGATTGACCTGGTCAACATGTACTTAATCATGGATGTAGTTGAGGGGGATAGACTTATCTTTATTCCAAATACAGCCATTGCTGATTACATTATTAATGGACCTTTTTTGTTTTCATTTTATGTTTTATTCTATGGCATTATTGAAATAATATTGATTGCAAGCCAATGTGTGAATTAAGTGATAAAACGGTTGAGGCGTTAACTAAAGTTCACATTTTTCTATCTCAATCTATTGTAGTTGAGCCAAATAAATGGATATTGTGAATAGTCAAAACGGTTTTTGCGCTTGAAAAGCTCATCGTTCATCAATATAAACCAGGAATCTTTTCAAGTGCAAAAACCGTTTTGACTATTCACAATATTCGTTTATTTGGCTCAAATACAATTGTGACACCCCCTACATATGTGTCGGCGCACTCGTGTGTGAGGGTTATCACTTACCTTACCTCCTCGATTTTGGCCCTCTTGGTGCCCATATGGCCCTCTTGGTGCCCATATGGCCCTAAAACAGGTGTCGTGAAAGAAAAGGGTTTTGCCGCCTGTAACACATGCGAGCAATTACATGTAGGAAATTGTCCATTTCCTCTGGACAATGACGCGAGATAAATCAAGAAGGGTTTTTCTGGAATCATTTGAATAATTTTGAGAAACCTGTTCCGAATAAGGGAATGTATTTGACCAGGGTTCGCCATTGGTCAGTCTGACCTGTGGGCTACCCCTGGTCATGAGTGGCCCCTCCCCAGGACCAAAATAATAAAACCAGGCACTTGAGGTACCCTCGAGGGGACAGAAGGTAGAAGTTTTGCGGGAACAGAGTGTTTCCTTCCTCATCAGGGAAAGTCAAGAGTAAGAGTATTCTAACTCGAAGGAGACTTTGGTCTCTGGTCTTTGTCCCTTTAAAATGGGGAAACTAGGTAGAACCGTACTACATGGAACCCCAAAGGATCGACAATGCCAGGTAGTCTGATTGCGACAGCCAGAAGCTAAGGGGCAACCAGGGCTGCGCATCCAGGTCAACAAGCCAACCTGGATCACCCCGCAGGTCACAAAGTCCAAGCTAGGAGAGTGTGGAAAGTCGCACAATCCTAGCACAACCAGTTGGTCGGGGACCAGCCATTTTACAAAATGATGAAGTGGCTGGACGGGGTCCAGCCATGTTTCACAATAAATTGTGATAGAAAAAATGCAACTTTAAACGCATTTTCTCAAAAAAGTGGTTTTTTGAGTTGTGCCATTCTTCTTGGCAAAGGTGTGATTTGGGTTGGTAGCTTAAGTTCAGAGCAGGTATAGTTGCCTGGCTGTAAGATGAAGGTTGTGATGTCAGAGGGGTTGACAAAAATGTATTACTGGGGCATTAAGATGTTTTTCTTAACAGTTTAAGCAAAAAATTATAGAATTATTTTGTTATTACCCGTTACTTATTAGACAAAATTACTCAAATGAAACAAGCCGAATTTTGTTGTGAACTTGCCCTCTGATGTCACAAACTTTGTCTAATGGTGAGGCAAGATTTATAAGGTTTATGCAAGATAGATTTTTGTAATTGAAATACATTTATCTGTTTCTTTGAATGAAGACATTGATGTCTTGCAGACTTCACTGAGAATATTATTACACAACATTTCTGAAGATGAAACGTTTATTAAATTTAATCGTGGAAAATTGGTACAAAATAATAATAAGAAGCCTCTAACCAGCCTTTTTTTGTTCTAAAAAGCGTAATTGCAGTTTCTCTAATGATGATGATTACTTCACAATTGGCATTTGAGCCACAAATTGAGAAACACTTTGCTTGATATTGCATAAAAATCCCATCCGTAATCATGATATTTTATATTTTCCAAAAAAATCATGGTTTTTTCCAACACTGCATTTTATTCTTCATATAAATTTTTCTATTTGAAATACATTTACTATAATTTCTTGGATATATATTACATTTAGTAATATTACCGGTATGTACAGTGTATATCAAATGTAGTGAAATGCAAAATATTGTAAGTTTTGGTATTTGTTTTGTGACATGGTGGGTCTTCTGCCAGCCTGTTCTGTGGAGGTTATACGTCACTCTGCACTGTTGAAAAACAGAACCTTGTGACCTGCCGGGTGATCCAGGTCTGCTCATTGACCTGGATGCGCAACCTGCTGCGGCACCTTCGGTTCTAGGGGTTGGAACCGGGCTACTGGGCATGTCGTTGTCGAATAACCGTTCCTACGGGTCTCTTAATTCCCAAAAATTAAAGGGAAAAAAACGATGATGACTACTTCCCAAAGGTGGTCCTGAAGAATGATGCAACTTTTACTAAAATAACTATTTTATTTTATTTATGATAAACGATTAAAAGCGATACATAAAATTGCCAACTTGTGAGTGGATTCTCAACTCCGCTGAGAGGAGACATCCATTTACTATCAGATATTCTAAGTATCTCAAAGACTACTTCGCACTTAGAATATTAAGTCCGAAATTCATAGACTGCTGAAGAGGAAAACTTTCTTTTTCGCACTTCTTGCCCTCTGTCCTCCGGAGGGTACCTCACATGCCTGTTTTATCATTTTGGACCATTGAGAGGGGCCACTTGTGACCAGGGGTCTCCCACAGGTCGGACTGACCCATGAGAATCTCTGGTCCCAAAACATTCCCTTATTTGGAACCAATTTCTCAGAATTATGCAAATCTTTTCATGGAATTATCTTTGATTTATTTCTTGTCACTGGCCCTGAGTAAAAGGCAATTTTCTCTATGTAATTGCTTCCATATGTCGCAGAAGGTGAAACCCCTTTTCTTTTGCGACACCTGTTTAGGCCATTTGGGCACCAGGGGGGACAGACTCAAGAAGGTGTGGCAAGCGACACCTCTCGCAAATGTGTATGCCCGACACATGTGCAGGTGGTGACACAATAATATTTTGTTTTGTTTAATTTATTTGGTTGGTTTAATGAAAATCTATAACCGATAAGATTATCACGAAAAGATAATATTTACATTCTTCTATTTTGTTTCTGTTGCCATAGTTCTTGAATTAGGTACAAATGTAATTTAACCAATTGCATTTGCTGAAGTAACATTGTAAGCTTCCATATATTACATTTATCTTGTTCTGGTAGCATTATACAATTATTGTCTCTACAATATAACTGTAAGTAAAAAAATAACTGGTGGTTGGCATAAGCAAGGTTGGGCAGAAATGTATTTTGAAAGTACATTGAACATACATTTTTAAATTTGAAATACATTTACTATAGTTTTTTGGAAATATGCAGCATTCTGCATTTGTTTTTCAAGCAAACATTTTTCTGGAAAAACATTACAAAAAGATTCAAAGTATTTTAGAAACTAGAATAGTTGGTGTTAACGTTAAACGTTTTTTCATGATGGTATCTTTAAAAAATACCTTTTTATGAAAGTTTGAAAAAGGTGCAAATATTCATTAATGAAATGTTATTGAAAAACCTAAAAACATCATTTTCAAACTACTATTAACATGCTTATTTTAAAGATATTTTTATGAAAAAATGTTTAGCATAATCTTCAGCCACTCAAGTTTTAAAAAACAGTTTTGATTTTTTCGCTTGATGTTTTTGCATTAAAATAGTTCAAAATGGTGTGAACTGCTGTGTTTATATTTTCCAATAAATTTTTCCTCAAACCTTTGAATATGCCTATATAAATAACTTAGCATATTCTGCAATTCTAATTTCTTATTCTTTCTATTTTAAGTTATTTTTTGGGAATTTATTAATATAAAGATGCAGCAAGTACCGGAACGAAACGTGGGCCAACTGTTTGAATATTTCCATTATTTGTTTAACTTTTACACCCTGAATATAAGACCAGCCAAAAATGGCTTTTGGCTTGTATTAAGGTTCATAAGGAAATGCATCCAGTTTATAGTTAATTATTTATTTGTGTTCGTTGCATGGCCATATGGACTAGTTTACGAGGTGATTGATGGAAAAGGCGCCATTGTGTTTCAGTACGACTTCTTAGGAAAATTTGAAATGCAAACTTATGTATTTAGTATCGTTTGGATTTTCATATTTTCTTTTCTATTTCTGAGAAATACTTTGCCAAAAACTGCACCATTGCTTCAAGAGATGTCACATTTCAAATTGACAGGGAAATCTTATTCTGACCTTCTTATTTATATGAATGGCATTATTTTATATATTATTTGTGGTCATGTATTATTCGTGAGTTTCTTTATTTTTTCAGTGATTACATTTGAATTTCGTTTGTATGTTTCTTTCTTCGCGACTCTCTTGTGGTATTTATTCTTATTAATAGCGTTATGTTTTGCATTTAATGCTATGATGTGTCAGTGTTTAAGTCGGGTTCTTAAAACGGCTTCTGAACGTGTTACTTGTTCTAAAAATGTTTCAACAAAATTGGCAAATGTTCGTAACTTTCTGGATGTCCAATCACGCGTCATTTTAATTACTAAATCAATAACTCATTTATATTCAAAGTTCCTCGCTGTGCTTTTAATAAGCTTTGTTATCTTAATTTCAAAGTTTTTTGCGTTCTTTACAAATAACTTCATTTTAAGAAAAGAGGAGAACGATTTTTCTTCACCAAATGATTTCGGTATGATGTGTATTAATGTGCTTTCATTGTTATCATTCGGTTTTCCCCTGATTTCATTTCTGGTTGGAACTATTTTCTGGGTCAATTCAGCATCTCTCCTAAACGAACAGGTACTTAATGTCTAGGCTGCTGTTTAAATTTTAAAAAAAATATGGTTAAGATGTTTTATGAACATCGCAAACAATGCTAATATCGAATTTTCGAACTCTTTTTATTCGAACTTCTTTCTTCGCTTTTATTCTGCGTTTTATTTCTGCTGGACGTATTCTTAAGTATTGAGTAACCCTTCATACTAGAGACCTACATTGAGTAAAAATTTGAAGCCCAGCCGAGCCCATGAGACTTTAGGCTGGGCCCAGCCCACCAGGCCCACGAAGTCCATGAGGCCCACAAAAGCCACCAGGTCAACAAAGCCCACCAGGCCCACGAAGCTCACCAGGCCAATGGGCCTTTAACATTAATATGCTAATCCAAGCCCAGCCGAGCCCAAAAGCACACCATCCCATGGGCTAAATGGTTCACAAGTTCGCATGCTTACTAAGAAAAGAAACTGCCCCATTAATGGCTTTAATATGTTTATTTTATTGATTGGTCAGTGAGGAATATGTTATACTTTTATTAACATGTGAAATAATATGTGGTTCAGTTCTATACATTTGTAAAGAACCCCATGAGAGAAATGATGAAACGCCTTCCAAACCTGTGATGCCCACAAAGGCCACCATACCCAAGAAGTCCACTAGGCCCAAGAAGCCCACCAGGCCCACAAAACTCACCAGACCCACAAAGCTCACCAGGCCCACAAAACTCACCAGACCCACAAAGCTCACCAGGCCCACAATGCTCACCAGGCCCACAATGCTCACCAGGCCCACAATGCTCACCAGGCCCACAATGCTCACCAGGCCAACACTGCTCACCAGACCCATGAAGCCCACCAGGCCCACGAAGCTCACTAGTGCCACAATGCTCACCACTACCATGAAGCCCACCAGGCCCATGAAGCCCACCAGGCCCATGAAGCCCACCAGGCCCATGAAGCCCACCAGGCCCATGAAGCTCAATGGGCCCATGAAGCCGACTAGGCCCACAAAGCCCACCATGCCCACAAAGCCCATGCTCTTTATATAGATCTCTACTTCATACAATACTTTGGTGTTTCTATTAATTTTGCATCTGACTGACAGAATAACAAGAGTTCAAGGGACATAATCACACTTTAAAAGGCTACATTTGTAACGTTGCCATTTTCTCACAGCCCACAGGGAGATCTCTGGTAGCCATGTGAAAGTGTCGAATGAACTTTGATGCTAAAGTCTTTTGTTTTATTGGCACTTGTGTTGTATACTTGAACACCAGGGACACAAGGGTAGGTACCTAAGAAGTCCAGAGGTAGATAATAGTAGTGTCGAATCTGCTTACACGTGGCTGCTGGAGACTTCTTCTGTCGGTCAAATCATTGGCGAAATGGAGGCTGCAATATCGAGTCCCACGTCCAAAAATAGAGTCCACACATAGATTGATATTTTAGATAATGTTCTTTTTATTGACAAAGACAGCGACTCACTGTGGATTGAGAAGAGAGCAAGATCTAGGTGATTCCGTATCTGTGGTAATCATCAGTCTGTCTTCTCCATCCACACGGTCCTGTTTAAATACACTCAATAACAATCAAAACATATGATTGAGAAACAAAGGCGCCAGGTGTGTCCAAGTTTCTTGGACACAACCAGGACCTTAAAATAATTACACAAAAATATTACAAAAACATCTATAAGATGAAATAAATTACAACAATTAAGAAGGATATTCTTCATCCTTTTTATAACTTAAAAATAGGATTCTCGAGGACCAAGAGTTCTGCATCGTTGATTCTTCTAGAATATATCCTATTAGAATCACCGATGCAGGTCTGTTGTCCATTCTTCTCATCTTGGTGGGCAGAGTGGCATCGGCTCGATGACCTCCCAGCCACCCCCAAGCACGAGGTGAGGTCCTGTCGATAAACATTCTTTTTATTACAGGGTGATTCCATACAATGCCTATTAATTCGTTACACATTGCAAAAATACTTTGAAAAATATGCACAAAGAGCGCTAGCATCGTGTTTATATTGAGCCCATAGACCCGATGGTAAATAAAAAAACGTTAATTTTTAAAATACACAGTTGCGGCAATATGTTTATTTTTCATATTTGAAGTTGTCCAATTTTGATCGTATAAACTGCAATGTGCACTTTAAATATATCTTTATCTAGTGATAGAATGTCAAAAAATTGGAAAATGTGCTTTTATTTTTAAAAAATATTTCAAAATCGCAAATTTTTAACTCTTACATTAAACTCCATTGAGTATGCACTCGTAAGCAAAAAAACACTCAATAAAATGCTTGTAAAATACCTCAAAATAATTTTTAAAACCAAAAAAAATTCAGCACGTGTGCCAATGTGTTGTCTTCACTGTGATTTACTTGTGGTTTTTTAAAGTTATTTTTACAAGCATTTTAATGGATGTTTTTTTTTTCTTATTCGCGATTTTGAAATATGTTTTAAAAATAAAAGGACACTTACCAATTTTTTGTCATTCTATCACTAGATCAGGATATATTTAAGGTGCACCTTGCACTTTGAACCATCAAAATTGGCCAACATTGAATATGAAAAATCAACATATTGCCACGGCAACTGTGTATTTTGAAAATTAATGTTTTTTCTTTAACATTGGGTCTATGGGTTCAATAGAAAAACGATGCGAGCGCTCTTTGTGTAGATTTTTTTGAAGTAATTTCGCAATGTAGCCTCTTAAAACCAGCTTACGAAAAATAAAATCCGCTTGAAAACAACGGATGAATGGCTGAATTCACCAAACTTTTTTAGTTTTTGCCATTTTTATTACATCTTTCAGATCTCTCATTTTGGCATTGAAGTATTAAACAACATTTCTGAAGATGAAAAGTTTATTAAATCAAATCGGGGAAAATTGGTAACAAAAATTAAGTATAAAAGAACATTTTCACTTCATGATATATTAAACCCTTTTCAGGCAGTTTTGGATCTGGTGATAGATGTCACAACTCAAAGAATTGTCCCTATACAAATAACAATTATTAATGACAAAATTGTTGAATCTTCAATTCTTCTTGAGGTAATTTTAAAATACACAAAAAGTATGAATAAATGCATTCATGTACTTAAGAACCTAGATTGTTTGATTTTGGTATAAAAATGGGTTTTGAATGGATTTTGTCCCTGTATAATGTGAGCGTTTGACGTCGACCTCATTATTTTTACCAACTTATGATGATGTTTTCTATAACTCGTTTCTTCTCCTGATTGCGCGCGGTGACCGCACGAAGAAGATTCGAGTTACAGAAATAGTCGGATGGAGATCGAATGTGATCATCCTTCTGTGCACGGGTGTAGTCTTCGCAGAAGGATGGTGACCATCTCTCCTGATCGACGCTGATGTACATCTTCCTGTTGTTACCAGAAGATGCTATTCCAGGATCTGTATGTCTTCTTGCCTTGGGGTGTCTCCCGCTTGCCTAGAGAAGGATTAGTTTCTAGACAGAAAGACAATGCTTTAAATGCTATAAATGCTTTATTCATTTTGCTCAGAAACATCAAGAGTACAAGAATGAATGTTGTTGATTAAAGGTGCGTCCTCGGGCCCATGGTGTGGTACGGATATAAGAATTAGACGTAATACAAAGTTGAGCAAAATAAGGACAATGAACAAAGCGGAACACGGTCTTTTTATACCTTGGACCTGTGTACACCTACGAGGTGTAACCAGGTCCAAGTGACCATGGTCCTAAGAGTATCAATCCGCCATTTCGATATGAGTCAGAAGTGTGAGTCAGAGAGGAGGGAGGGACAAGCAGGAGTTGTTTACCCCCCCAGGCTATGGTTTTGGCGGGATCAGGAGTTACTGGGTGTTTGTTACAATAACATCATGTAAAAATTAATAGAAAAGTGTTTATAAAAAGGAATCAGCGTGAAGCCAATACATTAATACACGTGCTATATTTTTGTTATTGCTCTAAATCATTTTTAACGAAAGTTCTTCAAACTTTTGTGGGACGGTTTTTTTGGTTCTATGGAATTTAACATGGAATTAAAAATGGACGATTTTAAAAGTAATTTAAAAATAGAAAGACCTTTTCAAAATATATATAAAGCAATCACTTAATGAAAAATACATTCTATTGCATTGTGCACTTTAATGTATCTTCATTGAATGATTGTGAAATATATTTCTTGTAATTTTAGAAACACTGATGGACACTAAAGAACAAGAATGCAAAATTGCAGCACAGGCACATATAAAAAAAATTAATACCTAGCTAAAATTATATTCTTTTTGATAAAGTTAGATTTTATAATAAAATAGATTTGGAATTCAATTCAATTCAATTAAATACACCTGCAATCAGCTCGAAAGCCATGTGGCAGGGGGAGTGCATTTGAGTGCATTTGTAATACTCCAACATTATTATTATACAAGAAAACGATACACAACTTTGTTTTGTTTTTCAGATGGTATTATTTACGATTGACCTGGTCAACATGTACTTCATTATGGATGTAGTGGAGGGGGATAGACGTATATTTATTCCGAATACAGCCTTAGCTGATTACTTTTTTAATGGACATCTTTTTCGTATATTTTATTCTTCATCCTATTTTATTATTGAAATAATATTGATTACAAGCAGACGTTAACTAATGTTCACATTTGTGTTGGTAGCTTGTATTTCACTGCAGGCATGCGTGCCCACAGGGGGGGGGCAAGGGAGGCATTTGCCCCTTTCTAAGTTTGATATTATTTATTTTTATTTATTTATTTATGAATTTTGTTCGCTTTTCATTATTCACAATCCCCTATACCTCTTCCTAAGGTCATTATTTTGAAATCCCAACCTTACACTATACATCATCAACATGAATAACATGAATAAGTTTTGCCCCCCCCCCCCTTCTTGAAAAAAAATCTGCGGGCGGCCCGTGACGGCAGGTATAGTTGCTGCACTGAGATGAAGCTTGTGACGTCAGAAGTGTAACATTGTAGGGCTCCGTTACGGGACTGAGGCCCTAGGCTCTCTAAGTTTGGGGCGGGTACCGCCTTAAGCTGAAAGAGTGGATGTTGAATTAAGGCCTGATTCCAACTTGGTGTTGGGGGATCGTTCTCGATGAGAATTATAATAAACAGGTGAGACGAATGCAGATTGGCGACTTATTTAATAAACCCAACCATGGCGATATATTATATGGAAATTATTTGAAGAAGCATGGTGTTGCTTAGCCACCAGACCATTGATGAATTATAACATGTTTCATCAATTAAAGAACGGACCCAGAATCAATCAAGACACCGACCTTTATACCTTGGACCTGTGTGCACCTATGCAGGTCCACCCATGCCCAAAGGACCGTGCCTTGATGGGTATCTATCTGCGGATTCCAGAACTTGGATGTGATTTATGCTTTGGGGTCTTCTTGGTTAAGAGGAGGTGCCGAAATGAGACACTTAGAATATAGGGACCCCAACGCTATTGTTTCAAAAGGAAGGTGAAATACAGGGTGTCGCAAAGGGGTTGACAAAAATGTAGGATTGTGGCATTTAGAAACATGTGGTTCTTAACAGTTTAAACAAAAAAAATATTGAATTCTTTTGTTATTACCCATTACTTATTGGACAAAATGAGACAAGCCGAATTTTGTTCTAAACTAAACTCTTTTTTTTTTTCCAATTTGAGTATTGGTCAAAAGACTGGAAGGGCTGCACCACTTTTAAGACCTCTTTCACTTCTTTTTCTTTTACTTTGAATTTTTTTTTATAAATGTTTTGAAAATAATTAAAAACATTTGTCAAATTTGCAGCAAACCTAAGCAACAGAAGAAAATACAATTAATCATTGATGTATTATTAGTTAATTTATATTTAATTTTGTATTTGGAAAGTGAAGACAATTTTATAACAAATGAATTGCATCTAAAACTGTGTATTGAATGAATCAAATTTGTGCACCATTTCGTCAAGTTATTGGCAGTAATTTGTCAAATAATAATAAATATATTGCACTATGCTGTTATTGAAATAATATTGATAAAACAATATGCGAATTTTTCAACACTCAAACTCCACGATTAAGAAGTCGAGTTCGTTATGTTAGAAATATATAAATGACAAAATGCTCATAATGTCTAATTAATCACTGCCTTGTTCTGTCAGTACTCATTATATAATTGGTACAGTATAACCCTGAAGGAAAAATAAAAAGATTCAAGAAACCCTATTGTCGTTTGTTAAATTGATTTATTGATATACACAGAAAAATGCTTAAAAGGCGTTTGAAAATTGAGCGCCGGGTACTTTAGCGAATTGATGTATGTCGTTTAGGTTTGAAGCCGTTTTGTGGTAGGTGGTCCTATATTTCAGTTATAAACAGCAAAATGCATCAATTTTTAATACTTTATTTTAATTGTAAAAAGCAACAAAAGGCTAAAATGTGTTAGTTAGCATTTTATAAGTTGAGCAGAAAATATTAAAATACATTATTTTATGTAAGATAGATTTTTGTAATTGAAATACTTTTAACAGTTTCTTGGAGTGAAGACATTCATGTCTTGCAGACTTCACTGAGAATATTATTGATCCGTACATTTCCATTCCCACTCTTCTGGTTGGCATATGTAATCAGGGCTGTTAGATGGCAAAATTAATCTATTCATCAGAATTGCAAACTAATGAAAAATAGGGTAAAATTTAGGTTTAAAATGTTAAATTTATTTATATATGAAATTCTTATATTTGATATTTTCCACAAAGAAAATCATGATTTCTTTTAGTCCTATGTTTTATTCACGATATAAATTATTGTGTTTGAAATAGATTTACTAAAATTTTTGGAAATATGCGACATTTAGTATTATTTTGTATATTTCAAATGTAGAGAATTGCAAAATAAGATAAGCTTTGGTATTTGTATTTTCTTATACATGTACTTCTTATTTTCTTTTGTTTAATTTATTTGGTTGGTTTAATAAAAATCTATAATGAATAACATTTACATTTACCCTTTTGTTCCTGTTGCCATAGTTCTTGCATTCACATTTTAGCTTTTGTCTGTAATTGTTAAACCTTCTGCATTTGCTGAAGTAACATTGTAAGCTTCCATATATTACATTTATCTTGTTCTGGCAGCATTGTACAATTTTTGTTTTTGTCTCTACAGTAAAAAAAAACTGGTAGTTGGCATATGTTGGGCAGGAGTGTATTTTGAAAGTACATTGTTGTATTGAACATTTTTGGATTTGAAATACATTTAATGTACTATAGTTTCTTGGAAATAGGCAGCATTCAGAATTCTGAACACCAAGGAGTTTCTATAATTGCATATGGTCTCCACCCCACCCATAGTATTATGTACATCACTAGAATGTGGTTTAGGACATTTTTTATGATAGTTTGAAAAAGGTGAAAATAGTTTTTCATGAAATGTTAATGAAAAAACCTAAATACATCACATTTTCAAACTACTAGTCAATAATTTGATTTTTTTTTACATTGTTGTTTTAAAAAAAAACGTTTGCTTAACATTTTTGCGTCCAATTAAAAAGTTAAAACCTCTGCCGTACTATATGGGACAATTTAAGTAATTATGCAATGAATGCAACCACCTTAATTACAAAATGGTGTGAATTTTGGTGTTTATATTTTCCAATAAATTTTGAACTATTTTACCGGGGCCCTTTGCATATGCTTATATAAATAACTTTGCATATTCTGCAATTTTAATTTCATATTCTTTCTATTTTAATTTTTTTTTTTGGAATCCATTAATATAAAGATGCAGCAAGAACCGGAACGAAACGTGGGCCAACTGTTTGATTATTTCCATTATTTGTTTAACTTATACAGCCTGAATATAACACCAGCCAAAAATGGCTTTAGGCTTGTATTGAGGTTCTTAATGAAATGCATCCAGAGTATCATTAATTGTGCATTTGTGGGTTATACATGTCCATTTGAAAACTTGGCTTATAAGGTGATTGATGGAAAGGGCGTCATTGTGTTTAACTACAAACAGTCACAATTATTTAAATTTCATATGTACATATTTAATGTCGTTTATCTTTTCGTATTTGCTTTTCAATTTATGAAAAATACTTTGCCAAAAACTGCACCATTGCTTAAAGAGATGTCACATTTCAAATTGACATGTAAATATTATTCAGACCTCCTTAGTTATATGAAAAGCATTGTTTTAACAATTATTTTTGGTTATTTAATAGTTGTGGATTTCATTGTATATTCAGTAATTATGGTTAAATCGATAGATATAATATTTTTTTCTTTCTTTGCATTTATTGTCTGGCATTTGCTCCTCCTATTTATAGCATTATGTTTTGCTTTTAATGGTATGATGTGTCAGTGTTTAAGTCGAGTTCTTAAAACGGCTTCCGAACGTGCTACTTGCTCTGAAAATGTTTCGACAAAACTGGCAAATGTTCGTAACTTTCTGGATGTCCAAACACGCCTCATTTCAATTATAAAATCAATTGAACATTTACATTCAAAGATCCTCGCTTTGCTTTTAATAAGCTCCATTATCTTAAATTCAATGTTTATTACATACTTTATAAATCACGTTGTATTTGTCGAAGGTGTTGAGATGTTTTCGTATGAGGACGATAAGATGGGGAGAGGCTTAAGCCTAACAAGACAAAACTACAAAAAATATAAAATAGTTAAAAACCCACCACCACATCTTATTGAAAAAACTTGAAAAAGTTTTTTGTATGTAAAAAACAACATACTTTTTCTCCACCATCCTCTTAATGCTACAAATACTAAATATGTTTTATTGTAAACTTTTTGTGACCTTATTGTATATCTTATAGGTATTTAAGCCTATTTTAGAATTTGAAAGACATTTTCAATAAAGACTATATCAAATATTAATACTATTAGTAAACTACATGTTACATGTTTTTAGCACGTAACAATTGCAATTTTTTTTCAAAACTTAACATGTCCGTATTTTTACCAAACTTGTTTTATTGCTGTTTTGCAATCACTTTTCAAAGTAGAATATATCCCATAGAAAAAGCTACTCCAAATATGTAGAAAGATTTTTTTTTTGCATTTCCAGAAAAAAATTGAGTTACTGGACATGTGTTGTTTTGAAAAAAAGCTCCTCATGTAAAAATTTTATGATAATTTAATAATATGATAATTTGATAATATTTAAACACTTCTATTAATTTTACATCTCAGTAACAGAATGACAAGTTTAAGAAAATAGAAATGCACTTGGAAAAAACAGATGAATGGCTGAATCCAACAAACTTTTTCTGTTTTTGCCATTTTTATTACATCTTTCAGATCTCTCATTTTGGCATTAAAGTATTACACAACATTTCTGAAGATTTTAACACCCGGAAACCCCTGCTCCCGCCAAAACTATAGCCTGGGTGTTGTCCCTCCCTCCTTTCCTAATTATTATTCTGATGGCGGAAGGATACACTTAGGACCTTGGTCACTTGGACCTGGTTACACCTCGTAGGTATACACAGGTCCAAGGTATAAAAGAGCCATGTTCCTCTTTGTTCGCCGTCCATTGTCTTTACTCTAACTTTGTTGTATTACATTGAATAATTCTGTACCACATCATGGGCATGAGGACGCACCTTTGATAAATAACATTCATCTTTGTAATCTTGATGTTTCCTTGCAAAGATGAATAAAAGTGTTACAATAAGAAACTGCATTGTCTACATGTTTGGAAACTAATAACTTCTCTACAGAGGCCGGAGACACCATAAGGTAAAGAGCGCATACCGATCCTGATGCAGCTACATCTTCTACTGCTGACTCTTTCCATCACCAGTCAGTCAGGGCATGCCACTCATAGTCACCAATTTTGATGAAAATTAAAGCCATTTTCTGTGTATTTCAGTTTTTCCTCGGTTTTGTTGAAATTTACAAAATTTGAAACATGTTTTTTCCAATGTTAATTTTCTCATTTAACAGTGTCATTCAATTACTGTTAAAATATTTTCTATACTTTGCTTATATTATAATTAGTATTCAAAAATAAATATATCATGATCTACAATATCTTACTGGACATTAAAAATTCTAACAATCAAACAAAATACCACCACTTCTAAGAAATGACTATATTAGTATGTTAGTTGGTGCATGTTTACAAAAAAAATCAAACTTGTAAGTGTTGCAGAACCACTTTTTTCAAAGGTCATGAAAATGACGATTTTTGGCAAAATGTACTATTTGTTTTCAGCATAGTTTTTGTGTTTATTAATACATATTAACTTCAATGGTATTTCTGAGTTCGTCTTTGAATACAGAATTCAATGATGTTTTATGTGAAAATAGTGCTTTTCTTTTCCATTATACAGGGCATCAAAAAAGCCACATTTTTCAAAATTCGCAACTTTTTAGGGAATTTTTTCCCCAACTTATAAATAAATACCAACAATAATGATTATCTGGTGTGTTAATATATAAAATGTAGATGGTACCCTGAAAATTTCATACAAATCTGTTTTACGGTTTACGAGATATTGAATTTTAAAATTTTACAGAAAAATGCATTTTTGCGTCCAATACCCAAACTTTGGGAGTTTTTTTCTCAACAAAAAATGGTCATATGGCAAAATAAAAAATAAGGGTCTAATTATTTTGTAATCCCTACACACATTTTAGTTTTTATCAAAATTGGTGACTATGAGTGGCATGCCCTGCCTGACTGGTGATGGAAAGGGTCTGCTGGTAAATATCAACAGGAGGAGATGTATATCAGCGTCGACAGAGAACATGTAGAGGATAATCGCAATCCATCACCATCTAACTCTTTCTGTAGCTCGAATCTTCTCCGTGCGGACACCGCGCGATGCAGAGAAGCACGGGTTACACCGGTTACAGGAAACAACATCTACAAGTTGGTCAGAAAAATAGAGTCAACGTCAAAAGCTCACAAGATGACACGTTTATTAATTTCAATCATGGGAAATTGGTACAAAATAATAATAAGAAGCCTCTAACCAGCCTTTTTGTGTTCTAAAAAGTGTAATTGCAGTTTCACTAATGATGATGATTACTTCACAATTGGCATTTGAGCCACAAATTTAAGAAACACTTTTCTTGATATTGCATAAAAATTCCATCTGTAATCATAATATTTTATAGTTTCCAAAAAATCATGGTTTTTTCCAACTCTGCATGTTATTCTTGATATAATTTTTTTCTATTTGAAATACATTTACTATAATTTCTTGGAAATAAATTACATTTAGTAATATTATGCATATCAAATGTAGTGAAATCGTAAGCTTTGGTATTTGTATTTTCGTCTATATGTAGCTTTCAGAGTATTTTGTTTCGTTTAATTTATTTGGTTGGTTTGATGAAAATCTATAACCAATATCATGAAAAGAGACCATTCACATTCTTCTATTTTGTTTCTGTTGCCATAGTTCTTGAATTAGGTACAAATGTAATTTAAGCAACTGTATTCGCTGAAGTAACATTGTAAGCTTCCATACATTACATTTATCTTGTTCTGACAGTGTTATACAATTAGTAGGCTCTACAATAGAACTGTAAGTAAAAAAATAACTGGTGGTTGGCATAACCAAGGTTGGGCAAGAATGTATTTTAAAATTACATTGTTGTGAACATACGTTTTTAGATTTAAAATACATTTACTGTAGTTTCTTGGAAATTGGCAACATTCAGCATTTTGAACACCAATTGCATTTAATTTTGCTGAGAAGTTATCTAGTTTGCCCATGTGTCACTTGATGGTGGAGGTTCAACAATTGTGTAAATCTCCATCCCACCCCACAGTTTTGAGAACATTTGTTTTTCAAGCAAACATTTTTCAGGAAAAACATTACAGAAAGATTTAAAGTGTTTTAGAAACTAGAATAGTTGGTGATAATTTTAAAAGTTTTATGACAGTTTGAAAAATGTAAAAACAGTCATTCATGAAATGTTTTTGAAAAACCTAAAAACATATCATTTTCAAACTACTATTAACATGGTTATTTTAAAGATATTTTCATAAAAAAATGTTTAGCATAATCTTCAGCCACTCAAGTTTTAAAAACAGTTTTGATTTTTTCGCAAGGTTGTTTCCTAAAAAAAAAAGTTTGCTTGATGTTTTTGCATCCAAAAAAGTTAAAACCTACGCCATCTAGCTATATGCAGCCACCCAAAGTACAAAATGGTGTGAACTTTTTTGTATTTATATTTTCCAATCATTTTGAAGCATTTTGAACCCAACCCATGGAATATGCCTATATAACTAATAACTTAGCATATTCTGCAATTCTAATTCCTTATTCTTTCTAATGATGTGTTTTTGGAATTTATTAACATAAAGATGCAGCAAGAACCGGAACGAAACATGGGACAACTGTTTGAATTTTTCCATTATTTGTTTAACATATACACCCTGAATATAACACCAGCCAAAAATGGCTATTGGCTTGTATTAAGGTTCTTAATGAAATGCATCCAGTTTATAGTTCATTATTTATTTGTAATTTTTGTATGGCCATTTGAACTAGTTTACGAGGTGATTGATGGAAAAGGCGCCATTGTTTTTAAGTACGACTTGTTAGGAAGATTTGAATTGCGAATTTATATATTTTGTGTCGTTTGGATTTTCATATTTTCTTTTCAATTTATGAGAAATACTTTGCCAAAAACTGTACCATTGCTTAAAGAGATGTCACATTTCAAATTGACACGTAAATCGTATTCAGACCTTCTTATTTATATGAATGGCATTATTTTATATATTATTTGTGGTAATGTAATATTCGTGAGTTTCATTATTTATTCAGTGATTAAGTTTGAATTTCTTTTTTATATTCCTTTCTTCACGACTTTCTTCTGGTATTTATTCCTATTAATAGCGTTATGTTTTGCATTTAATGCTATGATGTGTCAGTGTTTAAGTCGAGTTCTTAAAACGGCTTCTGAACGTGTTACTTGCTCTAAAAATGTTTCAACAAAATTGGCAAATGTTCGTAACTTTCTGGATGTCCAATCACGCGTCATTTTAATTACTAAATCAATAACTCATTTATATTCAAAGTTCCTCGCTGCGCTTTTAATAAGCTTTGTTATCTTAATTTCAAAGTTTTTTGCGTTCTTTATAAATCACTACATTTTAAGAAAAGAGAAGGATTTTTTTTCGAAGGATTTCGATATGATGTGTTTTAGTGTGCTTTCATGGTTATCATTCGGTTTTCCTCCGATTTCATTTCTTGTTGGAATTGTTTTCTGGGTCAATTCAGCATCTCGCCTAAATGAACAGGTACTTAATGTGTAGGCTGCTGTTTATATTTTAAAAAAATATCGTTAAAATGTTTTATGAACATCGCAAACAATGCTAATATCATCGAATTTTCGAACTCTTTTTATTCGAACTTCTTTCTTCGCTTTTATTCTGCGTTTTATTTCTGCTGGACGTATTCTTAAGTATTGAGTGACCCTTCATACTAGAGACCTAAATTGAGTAAAAATTTGAAGCCCAGCCCAGCCCCACGAAGCCCACCAGGCCCACGAAGCCCACCAGGCCCACGAAGCCCATGAGGCCCACAAAACTCACCAGGCCCATGAAGCTCACCAGGCCCACGAAGCCCACCAGGCCCTTGGGCTAAATGGTTCACAACTTCACAAGCTTACTGTGAGCTTTTGATCACGACCTTATAATTTGTACCAACTTATGATGATGTTTTCCATAGCTCGTTTCTTCTCCTGATCGCGCGGTGACCGCACAGAGGAGATTCAAGCTATAGAAATAGTCGGATGGTGATCGATTGTGATCATCCTTCTGCCAAGGGGTGTAATCTGTGCAGAAGGATGGTGACCATCGCTTCTGGCCGCCATTGATGTACATCTTCCTTAGTTGCTAGAAGATGTTGTAGCTCCTCCAGGATCTGTATGTCTCCTTGCCTTGTGGTGTCTCCGGCTTGTCTAGAGAAAGATTAGTTTCCAGACAAATAGACAATGCAGTTTCTCATTATAAACACTTTATTCATTCTTGTACAGAAACTCAGATTACAAGAATGAATGTTTGATAATAAAGATGTGTCTACGAGCCCATTATGTGATATGGATAAAGATCTACATAGTACAAAGACAGGGCAAGAAAGGTGAACTAAGAACAAAGAGGAACATCGTCTTTTTATACCTTGGACCTGTGTACACCTACAAGGTGCAAATAGGTCCAAGGTTATCCCCCAGGCTATGGTTTTGGCGGGATCACAAGTTACTGGGTGTTACATTACTAAGAAAAGAAACTGCCTCATTAATGGCTTTAATATGTTTATTTTATTAATTGGTCAGTGAGGAATATGTTATACTTTTATTAATGTGTGAAATAATGTGGTTCAGTTCTATACATTTGTAAAGAACCCTATGAGAGAAATGATGAAACGCCTTCCAAACCTGCGATGCCCACAAAGGCCACCAAACCCAAAAAGCCCACCAGGCCCACAAAGCTCACCAGAGCCACAAAGCTCACCAGGCCCATAATGCTCACCAGGCCCGTGAAGCTCACCAGGCCCACGAAGCCCACCAGACTTACGAAGCCCACTAGGCCCACAAAGCCCACCAGGCCCATGGGCTTTATGTAGGTCTCTACTTCATACAATACTTTGATGTTTCTATTAATTTTGCATCTGAATGACAGAATAACAAGAGTTCGAGGGACATAATCACACTTTAAAGGCTACATTGCAAAATTACTTCGAAAAATCTGCACAAAGAGCGCTAGCATCGTGTTTATATTGAGCCCATAGACCCGATGTTAAATAAAAAAACGTTAACTTTTAAAATACACAGTTGCGGCAATATGTTTATTTTTCATATTTAAAGTTGTCCAATTTTAATCGTATAAACTGCTATGTGCACTTCAAATATATCTTTATCTAGTGATAGAACGTCAAAAAATTGGTAAGTGTGCTTTTATTTTTAAAAAATATTTCAATATCGCGAATTTTTAACTCTTACGTTAAATTCCTTTGAGTACGCGCAAAAAAACACCCATAAAAATGGTCATAAAAATACCTCAAAATAATTTTTAAAACCAGAAAATTTTCAGCACGTGCGCCAATGTGTTGGCTTCACTGTGGTTTACTTGTGTTAGTTATTTTTACGTATTTTTACTAGCATTTTAATGGAGGTTTTTTTCTTGCAAGCGCGTACTCAATGAAGTTTAACATAAGAGTTAGAAATTCGCGATTTTCAAATATGTTTTTATTACTTGTTTCAGATCTCTCATTTTGGCATTCAAGTATTAAACAACATTTCTGAAAATGAAAAGTTTATTAAATCCAGTCGTGGAAATTTGGTAACAAAAATTAAGTAAAAAAGAATATTTTCACTTCATGATATATTAAAACTCGTTTCAGGCAGTTTTGGATCTGGTGATAGATATCACAACTCAAAGAATTGTCCCTGTAAAATTAACAATTTTTAACGACAAAATTGTTGAATCTTCCATTCTTCTTGAGGTAATTTTAAAATACACAAAAAGTATGAATAAATGCATTCATGTACTTAAGAACCTAGATTGTTTGATTTTGGTATAAAAATGGGTTTTGAATGGATTTTGTTACTGTATGACATCACGTAAAAATTAATAAAGAAAATGTTTGCACGCAGTGCGCTTATAAAAAGGAATCAGCGTGAAGCCAATACATTAATACACGTGATACTTTTTTGTGCTTGCTCTAAATCATTTTTAACGAGAGTTCTTCAAACTTTTGTGTGACGGTTTTTTTGTGTCTATGGGATTTAACATGAAATTAAAAAAGTACGATTTTAAAAGTAATTTAAAAATAGAAAGACCTTTTCAAAATAAATATAAAGCGATCATTTAATGAAAAATACTTTCTATTGCATTGTGCACTTTAATGTATCTTCATTGAATGATTGTGAAACTTATTTCTTGCAATTTTAAGAAACACTGATATGTCTAATTTTCGTCTACTCTAAAGAACAAGATGGAGGTGTATCTAGGCTCTAATAAAAAAATGCAAAATTGCATGAAAAAATTAAAACCTAGCTACAATTATATATAAAACTGGAACTTATAATAAAATAAATTTTGAATGAGGGTGGGTATATAAAAAATTTCCTAAAATATGAACTAACAGAAAATGTTTCCTGAGTGCATTTTTAATACTCCAACATTATTATACAAGAAAACAATACACAACTTTGTTTTGTTTTTCAGATGGTATTATTTACGATTGACTTTGCCAACATGTACTTCATTATGGATGTAATTGAGGGGGATAGACGTATATTTATTCCGAATACAGCCTTTGCTGCTTACTTTTTTAATGAACTTCTTTTTCATAAATTTTATTTTTCATTTTAATTTATTGTTGAAATAATATTGATTACAAGCAGACGTTAACTAATGTTCACATTTGTGTTGGTAGCTTGTATTTCACTGCAGGTATGCGTGCCCACGGGGGGAGGGGCAAAGGAGGCATTTGCCTCTTCCTAAGTTTGATATTATTTATTTTTAATTATGAATTTTGTTCGCTTTTCATTATTCACAATCCCCTATACCTCTTCCGAAGGTCATTATTTTGAAATCCCAACCTTACACTATACATCATCAAACATGAATAACATGAATAAGTTTAGTCCCCCCCCCCCTTTCTTGAAAAAAATTCTACAGGCGCCCGTGATGGCAGCTATAGTTGCCGCACTGTGAGATGAAGCTTGTGACGTCAGAGGTGTAACAGTGTAGGGCCCCGTTATGGGACTGAGACCCTAGGCTCTCTAAGTTTGGGGCGGGTACTGCCTTAAGCTGAAAGAGTGGATGTTGAATTAAGCCTGATTCCAACTTGGTGTTGAGAGATCGTTCTCGATGATATTTCCTGTGAACGCAATTGTGAAGAGAAATAAAATAAACAGGTGAGACGAATGCAAATTGGCGACTTTACTTATTTAATATACCCAATCATGGCAATATATTATATGGCGTTGCTTAGCCACCAGACCATTGAGGAATTTTAACATGTTTCGTGAATTAAAGAACGGACCCAGAATCAATCAAGACACGGACCATTATACCTTGGACCTGTGTGCACCTACGCATGTCCACCCATGCCCAAGGGACCGTGCCTTGATGGGTATCCAGAACTAGGATGTCATTTATGCTTTGGGGTCTTCTTGGTTACGAGCAGGTGCCGAAATGAGACACTTAGCCCCAAGGTTATTGTCACAAAGGGGTTGACAAAAATGTAAGATTGTGGCATTTAGATGTGGTTCTTAACAGTTTAAACAAAAAAAAATATTGAATTCTTTTGTTATTACCCATTACTTATTAGAAAAAAATGACACAAGCCTAATTTTGTTGTCAACTTGCCCTCTAATGTCACAAGCTTTGTCTAATGGTGAGGCAAATGTAGACTTCTTTTTTTTTTTTACCAATTTGAGTATTGGTCAAAAGACTGGAAGGGCAGCACCACATTTCAGACCTCTTTCTCTGGAACAAATTTACTTTGAATTTTTTTATAAATATTTTGAAAATATTTAAAAACATTTGTCAAATTTGCAGCAAACCTAAGCAACAGAAGAAAATACAATTAATCATTGATGTAATAATTATTAGTTAATTTATATTTTATTTTGTATTTGGAAAGTGAAGACAATTTTATAACAAATGAATTGCATCTAAAACCATGTATTCAATGAATCAAATTTGAGCACCATTTCGTCAAGTTATTGGCAGTAATTTATCAAATAATAATAATTATATTGCACTATGCAGTTAAGGAAATAATATATATTGCAAAATAATATGTGAATTTTTCAGCACTCAAATTACACGATTAACCAGTCGAGTTCGTTATGGTAGAAATACAGAAATGACAAAATGCTCCTAATGCCTAATTAATCACTGCCTTGTTCTGTCTGTATTTATTATATAATTGGTACAGTATAACCTTGTAAGTAAAAATAAAAAGATTCAAGAAACCCTATTGACCTTTGTTAAATTGATTTATTGAGATACACAGAAAGCCGTTTAAATGGCGTTTGAAAATTGAGCCCCTGGTACTTTATCGAGTTGATGTATGTCGTTTAGGTCTGAAGCCGTTTTGTGGTAGGTGGTCCTATATTTCAGTTATAAACAGCAAAATGCATCATTTTTTTTTTTTTTCATTTGTCACATCCAGACTTGCCGACATCACTTTTGCCACTCTTCTGTATGATTTTATAATACTTTTTTAATTCTAAAAAGCAACAAAAGGCTCAAATGTGTTGGTTGGCATTTTATAAGTTGAGCAGAAATACATTTTGAAAATATTAAAATACATTATTTTATGTAAGATTGATTTTTGTAATTCAAATACTTTTATCAGTTTCTTGGAATAAAGACATTCATGTCTTGCAGACTTCACTGAGAATATTATTGATCCGTACATTTCCATTCCCACTCTTCTGGTTGGCATATGTAATCAGGGATGTTAGATGGCAAAATTAATCTATTCATCAGAATTGCAAACTAATGAAAAATAGGGTAAAATTTAGGTTTAAAATGTTAAATTAATTTATATATGAAATTCTTATGATATTTGATATTTTCCACAAAGAAAATCATGATTTCTTTTAGTCCTATGTTTTATTCACGATATAAATTATTGTGTTTGAAATAGATTTACTAAAATTTCTTGGAAATATGCGACATTTAGTATTATTTTGTATATTTCAAATGTAGAAAATTGCAAAATAAGATAAGCTTTGGTATTTGTATTTTCTTATACATGTACTTCTTAAAGTATTTTCTTTTGTTTAATTTATTTGGTTGGTTTAATAAAAATCTATAATCAATAACATTTACATTTACCCTTTTGTTCCTGTTGCCATAGTTCTTGCATTCACATTTTAGCTTTTGTCTGTAATTGTTAAACCTTCTGCATTTGCTGAAGTAACATTGTAAGCTTCCATATATTACATTTATCTTGTTCTGTCAGCATTGTACAATTTTTTTTGTCTCTAAAATATAACTGTAAGTAAAAAAAAACTGGTAGTTGGCATATGTTGGGCAAGAATGTATTTTGAAAGTACATTGTTGTATTGAACATACATTTTTGGATTTGAAATACATTTAGTATAGTTTCTTGGAAATATGCCTCAGTATGCATTCTGAACACAAAGGAGTTTCTAAAATTGCATAGGGTCTCCACCCCACACATTGTATTGAGAAATGTTTTTCAAGAAAACATTTGTCAAGAGAAACATTTTAAAAGGTTTCAAAATGTTTTAGAAACTAGAACAGTTCCTGATAATGTTAATAGTTTTTTTCATAATGTTATCTTTCAAAATAAACATTTTATGACAGTTTGAAAATGGCAAAAATAGTTTTTTCAGAAAATGTCAATGGAAAATCCTAAAAACTGACCATTTTCAAATTGCTTTAAAATGTTTATTTTTTAAGATACTGGCATGAAAGAACTTTTGCCATTCTAGTTTTAAAAATAATTTCATGTCACAATGTTGTTTCTTTAAAAAAAAAAGTTTGCTTAACATTTTTGTGTCCAAAAAGTTAAAATCTCCACAGTCTAGTACTTACACGGGAAAAATTAAGTAATTATGCAATGAATGCAGCCACCACACAGAATGGTGTGAATTTTGGTGTTTATATTTTCCAATAAATTTTGAAGTATTTTTTACCCAGCGTTTTGACTGTTCTAATTTCTTATTCTTTCTATTTTAATTTCTTTTGTAATTCATTAATATAAAGATGCAGCAAGAACCGGAACGAAACGTGGGCCAACTGTTTGATTATTTCCATTATTTGTTTAACTTATACAGCCTGAATATAACACCAGCCAAAAATGGCTTTAGGCTTGTATTAAGGTTCTTAATGAAATGCATCCAGGGTATCATTAATTGTGCATTTGTGGGTTATACATGTCCATTTGAAAACTTGGTTTATAAGGTGATTGATGGAAAGGGCGTCATTGTGTTTAACTACAAACAGTCACAATTATTTAAATTTCACATGTACATATTTAGTGTCGTTTGGCTTTTCATATTTGCTTTTCAATTCATGAGAAATACTTTGCCAAAAACTGCACCATTGCTTAAAGACATGTCACATTTCAAACTGACAAGTAAATGTTATTCAGACCTTCTTAGTTATATGAAAAGCATTGTTTTAATAATTATTTTTGGTTATTTAATAGTTGTGGGTTTCTTTGTTTATTCAGTAATTATGGGTAAATTGATAGATATTATATTTTTTTCTTTCTTTGCATTTATTGTCTGGTATTTGCTCCTGTTTATTGCATTATGTTTTGCTTTTAATGGTATGATGTGTCAGTGTTTAAGTCGAGTTCTTAAAACGGCTTTCGAACGTGTTACTTGCTCTGAAAATGTTTCGACAAAACTGGCAAATGTTCGTAACTTTCTGGATGTTCAATCACGCGTCATTTCAATTACTAAATCAATTGAACATTTATATTCCAAGATCCTCGCTTTGCTTTTAATAAGCTCCATTATCTTAAATTCAATGTTTATTACATACTTTATAAATCACGTCGTATTTGACAAAGGTGTTGAGATGTTTTCGCATGAAGACGATAAGATGTGTAAGACTGTTTTTTTATGGTTATCATTCAGTTTTCCGCCAATTTTATTTTTTGTTGGAATTGTTTTCTGGATCACATCAGCATCTTTCCTAAACGAACAGGTACTTAATGTGTAGACTGCTATTTATTATATTTTTTTAAAAAAAATATCTTTAAGATGTTTTATGAACTTTGCAAACAATACTACTAAAACTATCGAATAATTCCAACTCTTGCTATTCTGCTTTACGCGGAAACACTAAAGATAAACTCTATAGAAATGGTCCAAGGCAGGGCTGCTAGGTTTGTTTGTGGTAAATATGGATATGCCGACAGTGTAACTAAAATGCTTTCAGAGCTTGGTTGGGATAGTTTACTTGCAAGACGTTCAGATTTTAGTCTTAATATCTTTAATCGAATGCTAGACGGCTCTTGTTCTAAACATACTTCAAGTAAACTTTGCAGGGCATTATATTTGGGTAGGGGTGACCACTCTAACAAAGTTGGAGAGATTTTTGCACGAACAGATTCTTATTACTGGTCATTTGTCCCTAGGGCGATTCGACAATGGAACTCGCTTGCTGGGGATTTTGTGCAGGAAAAACGTATTTTATGGGAGTCATAATTTTGTTTTGTTTTGACAATGCATATATTTGCAGCATTAAAAAATATTGAAATTGTTGTTGGGTTTATATCAATAGGGTTTTATATTTTCTGGTTTTGACAATGCATGCAATGCTGCACTTGGACTCTTGTCCCTCTGCCATAGGCCTTTATGGCTGCTTGCAGAGTAATTTTTCAAATTCAAATTCAAATGTGTGTTGTAAGCTAAAACTGATAGGAGAAACATTTGAGGAGATTTTTTTTTTAAAACTTAACATGTCCGTATTTTTACCAAACCTGTTTTATTACTGTTTTGCAATCACTTTTCAAAGTAGAACATATCCCATAATAAAAGCTATTCCAAAATTCAGGTTTTTTATGTATGTATGTATGTTATTTATATGTAGAAAGATATTTTTTTTTTTGCATTTCCTGAAAAAAATTGAGTTACTGGACATGTGTTGTTTTGAAAAAAAACAAGCTCCTCATTTACTAAATTTCATGTTAATTTGTTTCAATATTGTCTTCTTTAAAGTTAAATAATGTTTGAACTCGCATAAAAAGTCTGAATTTAAAAGATATCAATTACGTATTGTTATATATTATATTTACATATTCTTAAGTATTGTGCTGCACTTCATACAATACTTTGATGTTTCTATTAATTTTGCATCTGAGTAACAGAATGACAAGAGGGCCATATTCACACTTTTAAACTAACTCTCAAAAATTAAAATGCACTTGAAAAGAAATGGATGAATGACTGAATCCAACAAACTTTCTCTGTTTTTGCCATTTTTATTACATGGTTTTAGATCTCTCAATTTGGCATTCAAGTATTAAACAATGTTTCTGAAGATGAAAAGTTTATTAAATCCAGCCGTGGAAAATTGGTAACAAAATAATAAGAAGTAAAAAGAATATTTGATTTTTAATTTTTTTAAATTATTTTCAGGCAATATTGGATTTGATGATAACTATTACAACTCAAAGAATTTTCCCAGTAGTGATGACAATTTTTAACAGTAAAATAATTGAATCTTCAGACGTTGTTGAGGTAATTTTAGAGAAAAACATAAAAACCTATTTATACATTGGCATAATTGTTAATAAAATAAAAATTAGATTTAGAAAGAGGATTTGTAGAAAAAATAATTAAAATAGTGATTAACAATATTAACATGGAAAATGTTTTAGTAACTAGAATAGTTGCTAATAATGCTAAAAGTTTTTTTTTATGATGTTATCTTTAAAAATAAACTTTTTATGAAAGTTTGAAAAAGGGGAAAATAGGTTTTCATAGAAAAACCAAAAAACGGGTCATTTAGAAACTGCTATAATGTGATGGACCCTTCTCGACGTGATAGAATCTGCTCTTTTGGGGTACAGTTCGAGTTATTCACTCGTTCTGAAAGTGATTGGCTAGGTCACTTATTCTATCTGATCTGGGAGGACTAGGCCAATATTATACCTTACTAATGACCCCACTAGTCTTGAAAAAGACTCACAATGCTTTGAAGATCTTTCTAGTTTGTATCCCCCTTCAGGCTTGTGCCCGATAAACTATCTTTGAAGATCAGATCTACTGATTTTTCTTCTAGAATTCAGTTTTTCACCTGGTCGTCGTCCTTCTGTAATGAGGGCCAAGTGAAAACCTGAAATGATGACGATGAAGCACAACCGCGAAATTAAGTTTAAATTAAAATTCACCACTGTTTTGAGATAGAAAATAATTTGTTTAATTCAAACACACGTACATAAAATTGGGCATAAGTTCACCGTATATTTCTTATGTAAAACACACTCTGCTTTATATCACAATTGACAACTCTTTATATGTTCTGAAAATAGTGTATGGTGGATTCCCAGGGCATATTTTTAATTGGTCACTTAAGAGTTTGGACCCCAATAGACCAATCAATGAATTGGTCTAGTTGGAAAAAAAAAATCCATTACATCATTTTTCACACAGAGGTGTGAACTTTAAAAACGAAAACAACTTTAAATTAAAAACACATAAAAATCAATTGAAGCATAAGTGGAATACAATGGGGCAAAAGGGTGACTCTCATTGTCTTATCTATTATATTTGGGTCAAACGATACAAACAGTGCCAGGTGACCCAAAAGCTATACACTTACAGGGCCCAGCATAAGTAAAACAGCCTTAAAACAATAGAAAAAAAGCTAAACGGCCTAGAACGTCTCAATAAAATGTTTTTTTTTTTCTCCCAAGATACTGGTATGAAAAAGCTTCTACCATCTTAGTTATGAAAACAATTTGAATTTTTTCTAAATTTTTCTACAATAAGTTCACTTGATCTTTTGCGGCCACATTTTCCGAAAACATCGATGGACCTTAGCATTAGTCACTGCTGTGGAACCAATTGGGGAGGCGGGACAAACAATAAATATCTATGCAGCCACCTTAACACTTCATTCAAATAAAATATGAAGAATATTTTTTAGAACATAATTATGGATATACTGGCGCGTATACTGGCGCGTATACTAACGCTTTACAGTAATACGAAAATTTCTTCTGCAAATTTTAATCACATTTTTATGCAAATATGCATCCTGATTATTAACAAAGAATTATGAAGAAGAAAAAAAAAAACTATATACAGCTTTATTTTTTTGCTTGCAGATGGTGTTATTTACGGTTGATGTCGTTACCATGTTCACTGCATTGAATTCAGGTGCTGTGGATATTCGTATGTTTATTCCAAAAAGCGACCTTGTTGCTTACTTTTTGAAAGGAGATAAGTTTCTTTTGTTATATATATTGTTTTATTTCATTGTTGAAATAGTATTGATTACAAGCCATTATGTGATTTACTGTATATGATACAAAAGTGTTCTGCTCACTAAGGTTAACATTTTAATGCCAGAAAATATTTATCTTTAACTACTTTTCTAAAATAAAAAGCTCATTTTCAATATGTTTTCCATAACTCGTTTCTTCTCCTGATCGCGCGATGACCGCACGAAGAAGATTCGAGTTACAGAAATAGTCCGATGGAGATCGATTGTGATCATCCTTCTGTGCAGGGGTATAGTCTTCGCAGAAGGATGTGGCGTTGCTATGTTTTCATGCCCAGGAGCAAAAATCTTCAGTATAATTATTTTTAAAAAAATAGAAATTTATAAATAAACGATAAATTACGTTTTTCAGTTGCAGAACCTGGATACATACTTAACAAAATGTTAATAAAGATTTTAAAAAAAAATGAAATATGATTATTATTATTATCGGAATTTTTCTTTTTGTTCAAAATGCATAAAGCAACTTTAATGAATAAACAGGGCCGGACTGGCTAGTGATTGGCCCCACCGGCTATGAAATTGTGTTGATCCCATTTTTTTAATTTATTTATTTTTGGCCCCCATTTTTTTTTGGCCCCCAATTGACCGGCGATCGCCGGTCAGCCGGCTGGGCCAGTCCGGGCCTGTGAATAAATGTTATTCACACCTGTGATGACCCAGTATGTTGCCTTCCTGTATTGGAAGAAGCAGACGAAATCCTGATGTCTGTCTGCTAGGCTGCTGCTGTAGGTAGCCCGGCAGATGACATAATGATTCAGCAGACCTCTTTTCATTGAAGTAATGAGAGAGAGAGGTCAGATAGGGTCACTGTTTTCACCCAGGTGAAGCAGCCTGGAGGTATATAACGGTCAAGTCGGCCAATATTGAGGACAGTGTAGTGTGGACCCTAGAAGAATCAATATCATGTTGCAGGAGGCCAAGCCAGGTCTCCAGATTAATGGCGTCATTTCTTTGTTGTTTGATTGCTTTGTTGTTTTTGTGTTCTCTGCTGGACAAGGGAGTCCAGCAGAAGTCTGTACATATCACTGAGTAAGTGTTAATAAATATATCTCTATTCTACCTATCTACACTTTGTCCGTGTCCATTTATTGGGGAAGTTACTGTGGGGAGGGGCGGAGGGACCGGAGGGGCTCTTCGACCGACCTGTACCATCTTGTTTCAGCTTGTCGGCCAGTAGTTCGTTCACGCCGGTTTCACGGTGAGACCGATCGGGGGGGGGGGGGGTTCACCGTGGGTTTATCGTCGGTTTCGTCAGACATCCGTCTGACAAATTACGGTGAGGGAGACTCTGGTTGGCCGGCGCCACCCAGAACACGTTGTGCAAAAGGGCAGCTAATGCTGCGATCCCGTCCCTGATGGAGTCTGGGAGTATTGTGGCGGACCAAGTAGATCGTTACAACACCTGTGTTGGCTCCTTTATTTTGTAGTGTTTTTCGTATTGGTATAATACAATATATACAGTATATTTGTCGTGTAATACTGTTGATACAGTAATGAATGTATTGAAAATAAATTCTTTTATTTGAAATACAATTTACTATTGTATTTTTGCAACATTCTTGCTACATTATTACAGTATATAGGACTACTTCAGTTTAAAAAACTGGCCAATATTTTTTGTTCAAAAGTATAATAATACATCAATAGCAAGAAAACCTATAAAGTTTATTTGTTGAATCCAATGAAATTTGTAATCAATAACATGAATACAAAATGCATTCTTGCATTGGGTAGAACACAACTATGTGAACGTTACAAATAAAAGTAAAAAAAACTGGCAGATGGTATAAGGCAAGATTGCCAATGATTGTATTTCGAAAGATAAATTTTAATATTAAACAGAGTTTGGTATTTGAAATATATTAACTATATATAGTGCTTTGAAAATGCAACATGTTATGAATTTTATATTCGAAATGTGTTTAAATATGAAATGGTTTATATTTTAAAACACAGTTTGAATTATTTTAACCAACTGTGTATATAAGGCCATTATAAATATTTTATTATTTTTTTTAAAAAGTTTTAATAATTTTTTTTTTATATCTTTAGAGGCCATTAATACAAAGATGCAAAAAGAATCGGAAAGAAACGTGGGCCAACTGTTTGATTATTTCCATTATTTGTTTAACTTATACAGCCTGAATATAACACCTGCCAAAAATGGCTTTAGGCTTGTATTAAGGTTCTTAATGACATGCTACCAGGGTATCATTAATTGTGCATTTGTGGGTTATACATGTCCATTTCAAAACTTGGCTTATAAGGTGATTGATGGAAAGGGCGTCATTGTTTTTAAGTACGCAGAGTCACAAATATTTAAATTTCACTTGTACATATTTAGTGTCGTTTGGCTTTTCATATTTGCTTTTCAATTCATGAGAAATACTTTGCCAAAAACTGCACCATTGCTTAAAGACATGTCACATTTCAAACTGACAAGTAAATGTTATTCAGACCTTCTTAGTTATATGAAAAGCATTGTTTTAATAATTATTTTTGGTTATTTAATAGTTGTGGGTTTCTTTGTTTATTCAGTAATTATGGGTAAATTGATAGATATTATATTTTTTTCTTTCTTTGCATTTATTGTCTGGTATTTGCTCCTGTTTATTGCATTATGTTTTGCTTTTAATGGTATGATGTGTCAGTGTTTAAGTCGAGTTCTTAAAACGGCTTCCGAACGTGTTACTTGCTCTGAAAATGTTTCGACAAAACTGGCAAATGTTCGTAACTTTCTGGAGGTCCAAACACGCGTCATTTCAATTACTAAATCAATTGAACATTTATATTCCAAGATCCTCGCTTTGCTTTTAATAAGCTCCATTATCTTAAATTCAATGTTTATTACATATTTTATAAATCACGTCGTATTTGCCGAAGGTTTTGAGATGTTTTCGCATGAAGACGATAAGATGTGTAAGACTGTGCTTTTATGGTTATCATTCAGTTTTCCGCCAATTTTATTTTTTGTTGGAATTGTTTTCTGGATCTATTCAGCATCTTGCCTAAACGAACAGGTACTTAATGTGTATTACTTATATTTTAAAAATTGCAAACAATCATGTTATGATATTTTATGAACATTGCAAACTAAAACTAAAACTATCGAATATTGCAACTTTTGTTATTCTGCTTTACACGGAAACACTAAAGATAAATTGAATGTGTGTTGCAAGCTAAACTGATAGGAGAAACATTTGAGGAGATTTTTTTTTTCAAAACTTAACATGTCCGTATTTTTGCCAAACCTGTTTTATTGCTGTTTTGCAATCACTTTTCAAAGTAGAACATATCCCATAGAAAAAACTACTCCAAATTATGGTTTTTTTATGTCTCTTTATAAGTAGAAAGGTTTTTTTTTTTGCATTTCCTGAAAAAAATTGAGTTACTGGACATGTGTTGTTTTGAAAAAAAAAGTTCATTTACTAAATTTTATGTTAATTTGTTTCAATATTGTCTTCTTGAACTCGCATAAAAAGGCTGAATTTAAAAGATATCAATTACATATTATATATGTATATTTACATATTCTTAAGTATTGAGCCGCACTTCATACAATACCTTGATGTTTCTGTTAATTTTGCATCTGAGTAACAGAATGACAAGAGGGCCATATTCACACTTTAAAACCAGCTTACGAAAAAAGAAATGCACTTGAAAAAAAAAAAAACGGATGAATGGCTGAATCCAACAAACTTTCTCTGTTTTTGCGAATTTTATTACATGTTTTCAGATCTCTCATTTTGGCATTCAAGTATTAAACAATATTTCTGATGATGAAAAGTTTATTAAATCCAGTCGTGGAAAATTGGTAACAAAATAATAAGAATTAAAAAGAATATTTGATTTTTAATTTTTTTAAATTATTTTCAGGCAATATTGGATTTGATGATAACTATTACAACTCAAAGAATTTTTCCAGTAGTGATGACAATTTTTAACAATAAAATAATTGAATCTTCAGACGTTGTTGAGGTAATTTTAGAGAAAAACATAAAAACCTATTTGTTAAGAAAATAAAAGTTAGATTAAGAAAGAGGATTTGTAGAAAAAAATAATTAAAATATGGATTAACATGGAAAATGTTTTAGTAACTAGAATAGTTGCTAATAATGCTAAAAGTTTTTTTATGATGCTATCTTTAAAAATAAACGTTTTATGAAAGTTTGAAAAAGTGGAAAATAGGTTTCCATAGAAAAACCTAAAAACGGGTCATTTACAAACTGCTATAATGTGATGGACCCTTCTCGACGTGATAGAATCTGCTCTTTTGGTGCACAGTTCGAGTTATTCACTCGTTCTGAAAGTGATTGGCTAGGTCACTTATTCTATCTGATCTGGGAGGACTAGGCCAATATAACACCTTATTAATGTCCCCACTAGTCTTGAAAAAGACACAACACTTTGGGGATCTTTTGTTGTTTGTATCCCCTATCTGGCTTTTGCCAGATAAATTATCTTTGAAGATCAGATCGACTTTTCCCTTGTAGAATTCAGGTAAATTTGAACCAGGTTGTCGTCCTTCTGGGATGAAGGCTAGGTGAAAAGCTGAAATGATGATGATGAATCATTGATGATGAAGCGCAATCGTAAAATTAAGTTTAAATTATAATTCATCACTGTTTTGAGATGGAAAATAACTTGTTTAATTCAAGTATAAAAATATAAATTCCGAACTGATAAATAAATAAACTTGGTTTAACACACGTACACAAAATTGGGCATAAGTTTCCCATATATACCGTAAACAATAAATATCTATGCAGCCACCTTAATGCATTTTATGGACTAACACTTCATTCAAATAAAATATGGAGAATATTTTAGAACATATTTATGGATACATTGGCGCGTATACTAACGCTTTACAGTAATACGAAAACTTCTGCAAATTATAATCACACTAGTGGGGTAACCTGTCATAAATGACGGGAGCGAAATTCACAGGCAATTGTGCCCAGCATTAGAATTTCTTTTCCTCCTCCCTTTTATGACGTCAGACCAAGTAACAAACCATTTAGAAATTGATGACGTTTATAAAAGGGCTGAGCAAAAGAAATTCTAATGCTGGGCACAATTGCCTGTGATAAACTGTAGTTTAATTTTGCTACTATTATCCCCTCCCCCTTTTTATATTTGAAAGAGAAAATGAGTTTTTCATTTTCTCTGGTGTGCGCATGCGCGTCGTTTTTTTCCCCTTTTTTTACTCCTTTCATTTCAATTTCAGTCCCCTTCCCACTTTTTCTCCCTCCACGTTTCTCTCCCCCCCCCCCCCCTTCCTCTACACATTCCAACCTTTTTCCCCTCTCCAATTTAATATCATGGGGTTCTTGGATGGGGAGTGTGCAACATATAGTTGACCTGGAGAAAAAAAAGCGGTTCATTTATTCAAATTTATATAAATTCTGATGTGCTTCAAGGTTTTTGTCCTTGGTTGTACAGCGTTAATCACACACAGAGAGACCTGGCTTAATATATATACTGTATATATAATTTTTATGCAAATATGCATCCTGATTATTAAAAAAGAATTATCAAAAAAAAACTATATACAGCTTTATTTTTTTGCTTGCAGATGGTGTTATTTACGGTTGACGTCGTTATCATGTTCACCGCACAGAATTCAGTTGCTGTGGATATTCGTATGTTTATTTCAAAAAGCGACCTTGTTGCTTACTTTTTGGAAGGAGATAACTTTCTTTATTTTTATATGTTGTTTTATTTCATTGTTGAAATAGTATTGATTACAAGCCAGTATGTGATTTGTATGATACAAACGTGTTCTGCTCACTAAGGTTAACATCTTAAGAGCCTAGATTAATGAAATGCATCCAGTTTGTAGTTAATTTTGTATATGTGTATGGTGCATATCCATCAAAACACCTAGTTTTCGAAGTGGTGGATGGAAAAGGTGCCATTGTTTTTAAGCACACTTATGAGGGAGATTTTGAAGTGCGGACACAATTATTTTGTGTCATTTTATTATTATTACAAAGATTTACAGAATAAATCTTTGCAAAAATTTGCAGAAAAATTTACAAAAATTTAAAGAATAATTTACAAAACATTCCTGAAAAATTTCCAAAAAAAACAATGAGCCTGGTCATTTGTATGGTGGATTGGTGGCCGGCCAGCATGTCTGAAGCTACTTTCTAGCACTGCCAAGTGCTGGGCAGAAGTAGAGCAAATGATGCCTATGACAACCAAATTATTTAAGGCTTTTGAAAGCCTTGCAAAAACTACAATATAGAAAGCTCCTTGGTATAATTTGCATATTAAAAAACCTGCAACTCCAAAATATACGTGCGCAATCAATTTATGATGTAGAACCTATATAGAAACTGCTCATCAAATGAATTTCATTGTTTCTTTTTAGAAAAGATACTGTGTTGTTTATTGATTTCTTTTTTGTATAATTTATGTAAATATTGTAAATTCAATATTTAAAAAGAGGTTAGTTGTGTTAGTAAATATAATTAATCTGTTGTATTACTGCCTTTTGTGTTTTTTTTTAAAGACATTTTCTTGAAGGGCTGGGTGGGTGGGTATTTGCACCATATATTGGAAAATAGTTTTCTATTGAACGTAAACTTTTATATTTGAAGGTCATATAAAATAATGTATACCACATGATGTTTATTTGAGTGTTAATATTTTGGAATATATGTTAAGACTTTGTTTTCTGGGATCTAAAGCATCAACAGCATAAATACGGAAGTAATTTGTTTGATCTAAGAAAGTCTGAAGTCGACAGTATTCATCGCATTACTTCCTGTTACCATGGTTCTTTCATTAGGTATGAATATAAGATAGAACAACTGCAATTACTATAAAAAACATTCCGAGTTGTTGTACAATACAATAAGTTTTTGTAAAGCAATATTTATTACCGGTACTGAGTGTGCAAATGGTACAGTATAATTTTGCAAGTAGAAAAACTGGTACTTGGCATAGACAAAGCTGGGTAAAATGTATTTTGAAAGTTTTTTTTTTTATTGAACATAAATTTTTCTATATGAAATACATTTAGCATAATTTCTTGGAAACATGCAACATTTTGCATTGTCATAAACATAAAGAATTGTATTTAAATCCAAAATGGTGTGCATTTCCATGTTTGCATTTTTGAATACATTTCAAAATATTTTACCCAGCACTGATAATATGCTCGTAGGCCTATAAAACAATATTCTTTTAATATTTGTACAGCTTTAGTTTCTTTTATATTTTAGAGGCCATTGTTATAAAGATGCAACAACAAACGGAAAGAAATGTGGGACACCTATTTCAATATTTCATTCGCATGTTTCAGTTTTACAGCCTGAATGTAACACCACCCAAAAATGGCTTCAGGCTTGTATTAAGGTTTTTAATGATGTGCACCCAGAGTATCTTTAATAGTTTATATGTGATTGTTGCATATCCACATAATGAACTAGTTTTTGATGTGGTTGATGGAAAGGCTGCAATTGTTTTTAAGTACGAATCTGGTGGAGGATTTGCAATGCGGACACATATGTTTAGCGCCATTTGGCTCTTCGTATTTGCTTTTCAATTCATGAGAAGTGCATTGCCAAAAACTGCACCATTACTTCAAGAGTTGTCACATTTAAAATTAGCATGTGATTTTTATTCAGATCTTCATGGCTACATGATATGCAATGTTTTAATAATTGTGTTGGGATATACGTATAGTATTTGTAGCCATCATTCTTTATTCGGTCATTCGGTATTACTTATATGATCATTCAGAAGCAAACAAAACTTTTCTATTGGAAAGGACAGGCATGCTTTTCTTTTTTTATATACTCGTATTTATACCTTTATGTTTTGCATTTAATGCTATGATGTGTCAATGTCTAAGCAGTGGCGGATTTACCATTTTGCCGCCAATAGGCAGCAACTGAAAACACATGGCCTATACTTTCTTAAAGTAATAATTTTACTATCGAAAAAGCGTCGACCAATCCTGGTCGGTTAGGACCCGGCAGAGTGGTCGGCAACCCCGGGCCCACTTCTGACCAGCCGTGGGCAAAACTGGGCTGACCGTGGTCAAATGTGACCACGGTAGCCATACGTTGAGAACGGTAAAAAAATTACGCCCCGGAGGCGTAAACCGCCCTGACAATTATGACTTAGTTACTTTTGTATGCTTTTAACAATGGTAATGTCAACTGTTTTGTCAGAAGTGGTCAGTCTGGCTCTTGTTACATCAATTACTCTTGCCAACCAAGTTATATTAGGCAGTTTATTGTTTTACAATACTTTTTTTTTGTATCCAAAACAAATTTCCAAAAAAAAATTTTTACAATTTGCCGCCCCCAAAAAATTTGCCGCCCTAGGCAGATGCCTACTCTGCCTATTGGTAAATCCGCCCCTGTGTCTAAGTCGAGTTCTCGAAACAGCTTCTGAATGTGTTACTACTAATATTTCAAAGAATGTTAAAACAAAATTAGCAAATGTTCGCAAATTTCTACATGTTCAGTCACGAGTCTTTTCAATTACTAAATCAATTGATTGTTTATATTCAAAGTTTCTCTCTTTGTATTTAGTCAGCTCTGTTATTTTAAATTCAAGGTTTATTATCTGGTTTATTAGCAATTTCAAAAATTTTCAGCTTTCGGAACATGTGGATGCAGTACATATAAAATTGATACCATTTATATTAATCAGTTTACCTTCTGTTTTAAATGTCGTTGGAGTTTTGTTCTGGATCCAATCAGCATCAAGCCTAAATGAACAGGTACTTAATGTGCACTTTACAAGTATAAATTTAAATGTTAAGTCAACTTCTATATTTTAATTATTATATTAATTAAATGGGTAAATATTTTTTTTTTTCAAATTTCAGATCTTTCATTCTGGAATTAAAGTATTACACCACCTTAATAAAGATGAAAAACTGATTAAATCCAGCAGTGGAACATTGGTACACAAACAAAGGGGGGAGGAATACAAGTATGGAGAGTTAAGGGAGAACACACATAAAGGAAATTAGACAAGAATATCAGATCAAAAATTCATTTCAAATGGAAGAATTTCAAATTCTGACCAATTTTTTTTAGTACAGACTTTTTTGTTAATATTCTAACCAATGACAGTTGTTCAAACAACCTAATATATTATAATACATATACAGAAGAGTGGAAGTTGTAGCAAACATTCTTTATATATTTGAAGGTAGTGGGGAGGATTGCACATATTTTAAAACATGTGGTGAGGAGTTTTCTAGACAAAATTTCTGGTAACAATTTCCATGTGTGTTCCCTACTTAGGAAGAACATATTAATTCATTAAAATTTTCAAATTATTTGCAGGCAATATTGGATCTGATGATAACTATTATAACTCAAAGAATTTTTCCAGTAGGAATGACAATTTTTGATAACAAAATGGTTGAATCTTTAAATATTTTAGAGGTATGTATACACAGGTAGGATGTACACACTTTTCAAAAATGTTAGCCACACCTTGGTTGTTACTAATTGCTATATTAATTTTTTAAAGTTTAATTTATTTTTTTAAAAATTATGATTAAATGTTAGAATAATAAATATAATTATTATCTATAAAAGCATTACATGTTTTATGTTTAAACATACACTTGGAAAAACACAAAATCCTAGTTACTTTGGTATACTTTTTTGAGAAAATAAATTATGACAAAAAAAGATATGTGTGAAAGTTAATGTATTTTAATGCACTGACACTAAAATATTTAAGAATAATAAGCAGATTATACTTTGAACACATTCGTAAATACACTCATATATATATGACATTCATAAATTTGGCAAAATTATTATGCAAATTTTATTATTAAATTTTTAAATTTATTATTTTTGGGAAAATATTTTTCTGAATATAAATAAGGAAAATCACAAGACTATATACAGATATTTTCTTCTTCTTCTTCTTCTTCCAGATGTTAGTATTTACGATTGACCTCATAAGCATATACACCGTGAATACAGTTGTTGAGGATAAACATTTTTTTATTCCAAATACACACCTTGCTGAATACATTTTTATTTCAGGAGAATATTTACATTTATTGTTCTATTTTATTATTGAAATAATAACGACTACAAGCCAATATGTCAATTATTGAACACTAGTGAAGTGCGATAGTCAAAAATAATATTTTACGCGACCAATGGATAGTATAGATAGTCGCTTCAATATTGATAGGTTTTAACTTTTTCCCAATTGGTGGAAATATTTCTATTTCAAAAAACTACTGAAAACTGTAAAGCTGTTGCTTTTGAAGATAAATTCTTGTTGATCTGAAAAATGAAAATGAATGCTTTTTTGGAGATTTTTATTGAAAATAATTAAAAGATTTAAATCATGTAACCGGTTTTTTCTAATGGCCTCATGACACAAGTTCCATTAAAAATATGCTGAATATTTTTAGCTTTTGTAATCGATTACAGGAATGGTTTCCATATACCTTGTACACACATGAGTTTGATGAATTCAAAATTAAATGTGTTTAGGTGAATTATACGGAATCCAGTTAAGGACATGAACCAAATAAAAATTAACTTTAATTATTAATGTTTTAAATTGAAATACTAAATCAATATTTTGTCAATAGTTTCTATATTATTATTTAAGTATTAACTCAATATTTTCAGATTGTTAACTGAATAAATCAAATTCGACATATAGTTTGTTTGTCCTTCACATTATTTAAATGCATTTAAATTATCAGGTGTGTACTAGGTGTTAGCCATTCTGACCAGGAAATACTTTCTTATTGTTTTCCTGTGGTAGGAAAGACAAATATGATTAGAAAGTGGTTTGTGTGCAAAGGGGATGGAGAGCTTGGCCCTGCTTGGTTCATTTTCAAACTCAAATAAAATGTATATTTTGTAAAATATATCAACATGAAAGCACCCTTAAGTGATTGAGTTACCCTTCTAGTTTTTAATACACTTTCTAGTTTTTTTTCTTAATTATGCACCTAAAAGACAAAATAATAAGATTTTAAGAGGCATTTTCACTTTAAAACCACTTTATATTTCAATATAATATTAAAGCAAATGTAATGCAACGAATTTGTTCAATTTAAAGTTATTCTAGCAATAAAATATTGTTCATTTTGTGACATTATTAATAAAAATAACTAAAAAATTTGTCGTCTGCTATATAAAACGAAAATGGCGGCTTGGCTATTTTTCCCCCACAAAGCAGTACAGGACTATTATCGCCATCTAGTGGGGATAGTACGAAACTATGTTGGGTGCGCCCGGATATTTTCGTTATTGGCGCTCATTGATTTTCAATGGATTTTGACATTTAATTCGCTATTTTTGGCTTTAATTATGGTTGATATAAGCAGCTGGGATGATAATCTGCGACTGTCTACATCACCCAGCAGAAGATCTCGTAGCTTATTCTTAGGTAAGTATCGTAAAATTGAGTTTTTAGGACCTAATTTTACGTTCATTTCCTCATTCTTTTGCCATTTTTTTTCAGGCGTTATTTCGCTTGGATTCGCAGCGGCTTATTGTGGGTCTGGTACGAAACGATGATGTCATCGATAACGTCTGACGTCAATCTGGGCGTGTGACACAACCGAGTGACGTCAGACGTGCGGAAGCGAAACTTGCGCACACGCATCCGCATGTTACGTCTTTTGGCGAGAGGCTCAGTCAAATTTGAACGCATACGCGACTTTATGCGCCGTATTCTATGACGTCACGCAAATGTTTGTGTGTATACGATTCGTGTGACGTCATTGTAGAGCGTAGCTGTCGCTTGTGATGTCACAAGAAATACCTTACGTCACATTCCGTTATTATAATCGATTTATTCAACAGTTCGTCTTTACGTTTATAAAAATATATGGGACGTGACGTCACACTGCTGAATAAATCGATGAATTATGGAAGGATAGGTTAAAGTTGTAAATTACGTCATTACGTATGTTTTCTTATACGCAAACGTTCCGCAACGTTTTAGATAAGATGCTGTCACCCGAATGAATCTCCCAAACTATTTCATTGGATAAAGGCTGCGGACGTTTGCGTGTACGTATCCGCAAGACCGGAATGACGTCACAAAATGTTCAAAGACACTGGATGCGATATATAAATCTTTAAGGTTTACGCATACGCAAACGTCTGTAATGATCTAGATTATAAGACGTCATGAGAATGAAACTTGATGCAGACGACTTTATCTGATATACCTTGCGGACGTTTCGGTATACGCATCCGCAAGTTTGCAATGACGTCACAAAATATCTAAAACAGTGCGATTAACTTCTTGCAATATGTCGTACAGACGTTACGATTGTTATACGTTTACGCATACGCAAGTGTTCGTAATACGCAAGTGTTGGCGCAATATTTAAAATTATAAATAACCCAAAAAATTCGTGTTTTACAGAAAGCTTTCTCTTGAAAATTCTTTACGTTTTGGGAAGTTTCGTGATTGGAGCCACATTTTTGGAAGACTTCGAGGTGGTTCAATTTATTTACGAACCGGTTCGCAGTCACTTATAGTGTTATTATGTTTTTTTTTGTTGTTGTCATTTTTTTTCTAGACTTGTCTCTTTGATAGAAACTCTCAGACAGTGACTCTCAGTCGCTCGAACATTTATCGGACGTTTTTTCCGAATAAGTCGAGAGATGACGTTGTGGTTAACCTTCAGAGCGTAATGTCCGTTCGAGTCGAACCACTAGACGGGACGAAGGATCACTTGATCCTTTTACTGACCAATGGAATGCGTTTTTCGGTTTTCGATAGTAGTCGAAGCGATCTGGATAAATTATCGAAAACGTTGGTCATTTTTTTTTTTTTAAATTTATTGTTATTCGTAAAAGTGGAAACCGTTTAACGCGAAATGAAAGGCATATATCTGAATATTTTTTCGTTTTAAACGAATTTCGTATTAAAGGAAATAATTTTTTTTCTGCTATCGTAAAGGAACCACAATGAAAATATATTTCGTTTTATCCGCTTTTTCGTGTTAAGAGCCTAGATCCACGTCGTCCATCTTGTTGTTTTGAGCAGACGACAACGAGACAAATGAGTTTTCTTATAGGGTGTTACTAAAACTGCAAGAAATCGCCTCACAATCGCTCAATTAAAATACAGTAAAGCGCAAAATGCAATAAAAAATATTATTCTTTACGTGCTCGATTTATATAATTTTTGAAAAGGTCCTTCTATTTTTAAACAAGGTTCAAAGTCGTTCGTTTTTTTAACCCCATGTTAAATACCATTGGCCCCAAAACCGTCCCACAAACATTTGAAAAACTCTCGTCAAAAACGATTTAGAACAATAACAAAATAATTAGCACATACATTCATGTATTGGCTTCACGATGTTTCCTTTTTATAAATTTTGAAACGGTCCTTCTATTTTTTAATAACGTTCAAAATAGTACGTTTTTTAACTCCATGTTAAGTCCCATAGGACTAAAACACCATCCAACAAAAGTTAAGAGAACTCTCATTAAAAATGATTTAGACCAAACAGAAAAATTAGCACGTACTTACACGTGTTTATTGCCTTCGGGATTATTCCTTTTTCTAAATTTTAAAAGGGCTTTCTATTTTTAAATAACATTTAACTCCATGTTAAATCCCATAGGAATAAATATCCGTCCCACAAACATTTGAAGAACTCCCATTAAAAACGACTTAGAACAATCACACAAAAATCAGCACGTGCATTAATCTATTGGCTTCACCGTGTTTCCTTTTTATATTATTTCCTTTATATATAATTCGAACCGGGAGAAAAAACGTTAAAAAAACCGTTTTTCAATCAACAACGATCGCAGCGCCTACATTCGGAGAAATTTTGAAATAAACGCTATATCTAGGCTCTTAGCGGTTTTCAATGTGTTTTTTTTAAGTAGTGTACAGTGGAAACCGTTTAACACGAAATGGAAACAACCGAAATATATAAGAAGAAAATAATTTTATGCTGTTTTCGTGTTAAACGAATAATTTATGATATTCTAAGAGGCAGGGACTGAAAGTATATTTTTAATGTGATTTTTCGTGTTAAATGAATTTCGTGTTAAGCGGTTTTCAATGTGTATTGGAAAATACAGTGAGGAAGCCGTTTAACACGAAATGGAAACGACCAGAATATTTTTTTTCGCGTTAAACAAATTTTGTGTTAAAAAGAAAATAATTTTGTGCTGTTCTAAGGGGGACCTAAATGAAAGTATATTTCGCGTTATCCGTTTTTCATGTTAATTAATACGAAATGGAAAGGATTGGAATGTTTTTTTTTTCGTGTTAAACGGTTTTCACTTTATTTTTAAAATTGACTTTTCTTGTCGATTTTTATTGTAAATTTCAGTGAGTTTAATGCGTTGGCCGATAGAATACGAAGGTTTCTTAAGTTGGACCAAGTCGAAATCGTCGAATCTGATGATTTCGATCGATTAAGTTACGACAGTGATGGCGAGACCAGTTCTACTGACGTCGAGACGGAACTGCTTACGAACGACAGATTTCCTCCCGAGAGAATAACTTTAATTAACGAAAGGCGATGAGTCTTAAACGTGTCTTAGGTAAATTAACCTGGTTCCAGTTTCTTATGTCGTAATTTGATAATTGTAAACGCTTATTGAACTCTTGATTGTTCAGTCTTTCAGAAGAGCAAAATTAAGAAAAACTAGAAAGTGTTTTAGAAACTAGAAGGTTGGGCTGGCGATATTTTGAAAAAGTCGAAAACAGTCCGATATTTAAAAAAAAAAACGATTTTTAACGATATATTGAAAAATCGAAAAACTGAAAAACCGAAAAAAAAAAATCGAAAATAAACTAAACTAGTATTAATAGTATTACTGATCACTATAAATTTTTTTTCGATTATTTCAGTATTTCAATTTTTTTCCATTTTTTCAGTATTTCAATTTTTTTAGATTTTTTAGATTTTTTTCAGTATTTCAATTTTTTTTCGATTTTTTCAATATTTCAATTTTTTTAGATTTTTTCAGTATTTCAGTTTTTTTTTCGATTTTTTCAATATTTCAATTTTTTTTCGATTTTTTTCAGTATTTCAGTTTTTTTTCGATTTTTCAATATTTCTATTTTTTTTCCGATTATTTCAGTATTTCAGTTTTTTTCGATTTTTTTCAATATTTCAGTTTTTTATGATTTTTTCAGTATTTCAATTTTTTTCGATTTTTTCAGGTTTTCAATTTTTTTCGATTTTTTCAGGTTTTCAATTTTTTTCGATTTTTTCAGGTTTTCAGTTTTTTTCGATTTTTCAGTATTTCAGTTTTTTTCGATTTTTTCAATATTTCAATTTTTTTTCGATTTTTTTCAGTATTTCAGTTTTTTTTTCGATTTTTTCAATATTTCTATTTTTTTTTTCGATTTTTTCAGGTTTTCAATTTTTTTCGTTTTTTTCAGTATTGCAATTGTTTTCGACATATCGTGTACGATATTTTTTAAAATAGATATCGCACCATATTTTAAAAAAATATCGATATATCCAAAATTTTGCCATCCCTACGAGATCAACATGAAAATACCCTTAACATGGCTGAGTAGGTATTTATTTTGGTATCGTTCTCTCAGGTGGCGTAGGGGCTAGTATGTTCAAGCGAGCGTTTTTCAGCAAAAACATTACGAAAAAATTGTAATGCTAAAAGTTTTTTCATGATGATAACTTTCAAAATAAACTTTTTATGACAGTTTTGAAAAAGAGGTGGAAAATAGTTTTTCACGAAATAAACCTAAAAATGGCTCTCATTTACAAACTGAACTATAAAATTGTTTATTTTGTAAGATATTGTCTTGAAACAACTTTCAACATAATATTTTACCATTCTAGTTTTGAAAACAATTTGAATCTTTTTCATAATGTTGTTTCTAAAGAAAAAAACATTTGCTTGACGTTTTTGTGTTCAAATTTTACAAAAACGTCTATGGAGCTGCCATCTTAGAGGACAAAAGCAAAATGAATATCTATAGAGCCACCTTAAGTGATTGAGCTACCTTTCTAGTTTCTAAAACAACGGTTTCTATTTTATTAATTATTATTTTTCTTTTTAGAAAATTCAATTCTCAGCCGTCTTTCTCCCATTTTTTTGTGCAGAAATTGCCGTTTTTTTTTATTTTACGTCGAATCAAAAATCTAATGGACTCATCTAGATTTATTGAAAAGTTTTTTACTATTTATTTCATTTTATATAATTTAAAATGTCTTTATTTTGCTTAATCGTTAAAAAAAATCAATTCAAAGTTTGTTTTGAAAAGTAGAAGAGTAAAAAATTAATAAGCGTTTTATGACAGTTTTATAAAACGTCGAGCAAAAACCAAATGTCGGCGTTTTAAAACTTGTCATAAAACGATTATTATCGGAGAGATCGTCGGAAAAAAAAAGGGTTCACTCGATTCATTTATTCGTCGAGTTTCGTAAAAAACAATGAGTATTGTTTAAAAAAAAAAACAATTCGCTATACAACTCAATGAGCATGGCCACGTGAAACACGTAGCGATGGTAACGCCGCCCTAGGAGCACAATTTATAACTAAAATCCTATTCGTCCCACTTTAAGAGCCTAGACAACTCTAGTTTGCACGTGCTGCATAACTCGCATAGGTGCAATGTTAAGCGAAATTTAATGTTTCCAAAAACATGGCCTCAATTTTATAACCACTTTAGTGCCTTTTAAGTTGGATTTTTAACGATAAATTCTTCTTGAATTTCGTGGCCAGATATTAATGCCGGTTTTTTTTTGGTGCAATATATAAAAGGGTTATTATTTTATATAATTTTGAATTATGCTAATTTGCTTGATGCATGTTAAAAAGACCATTGACTTCAAAAAGGTCCATTTTACTAGTCACCTTTTGGTTCTTTAGAAACACTGTTCAGTTTTTAAGAAAAATTGGATGTATTCCTTAATATGTTCTAAAAGGTATTAAGAAGCTACATCACAAAATTACTTCGAACAATCTCCACAAAGAACGCTAGCATCGTTTTTCTATTGAGCCCATAGACCTCGATGTTAAAGAAAAACTGTTAATTTCTTAAAATACACAGCAGTCGCGGCGGCAATATGTTTATTTCTCATATTTAAAGTTGTCCAATTTTGATGGTTCAAAGTGCAATGTGCACCTTAAATATATGTTTATCTAATGATAGAATGACAAAAAATTGGTAAGTGTGGTTCTATTTTTAAAAACTATTTCAAAAGCGCATATTTTTAACTCTTATGTTAAACTTCATTGAGTATGCGCTCGTAAGCAAAAAAAACATCCATTAAAATGCTCGTAAAAATAGCTAAAAAATAATTTTAAAAAACCACAAACCACAGTGAAGCCAACACATTCGCGCACGTGCTGAATTTTTAATTTTTTCTGCTTTTTTTTTATATTTTTACGAGCATTTTAATGGATGTTTTTTGCTTACGAGTACGTACTCAATGGAGTTTAACATAAGAGTTAGAAATTCGCGATTTTGAAATAAGTTTTTAAAAATAGAACCGCACTTACCAATTTTTTGTCATTTTATCACTCGATCAGCATATATTTAAGGTGCACATTGCACTTTGAACCAGCAAAATTGGACAATTTTAAATATTAAAAATAAACATATTGCCGGCGCGACTGCTGTGTATTTTAAAAATAACGTTTTTTTTCTTCTAGGCTCTTAACCTTATGGCCTGAACGAGAGAGTCCTTGTTTTATTTTACTTTTTTCTTTCAAAACAAACTTTGAAAGTTGCTTCTTAAAAAATGCTGAATATATTTGAATCATGTATTTTTTCTTGCCTTGAAGATTAACGAATTTATGGCAAATTGAAAGTTTTATTTGCCGTTTAATTTAGCTTTTATTTAAATGTGCCTTAATCGTAATTCTTCTAGTCAAAATGCTTCTTATTTTTTTTGAATAGCGAGAAGAAGAAGAAAAAAACAACATATGAAATTATTTGACTAACAATTAATTAATTGGATAAATATATTTTATTTTTTATTATAATTATTACAAATTTTGTTTTTAATTATTTACAATGTAAATGAAAAATACATAATCATGTAAAATCAAACACGAATTTCAAAGGAAGTTTATCAGAAGAGAAGAAAAAAAATAGACCATTCATGCTGCGTTTATAGTTGGCATTTCGCGATGACGTCATCCTGTAGCTGTGTATAATTTGAATACCAGATCTCAGATGACGTCATCGTGAAATATCGACTAGAAACATGGCGTTTTCATAATAATCTAAAAACGTTGCTTTAAAAACAAAGTAAAGCTCACTAGAGAGAGAATATTTTTGTCTTTGAGCTTTTGTTTTAAGCTTTAGCTTTTATTTTAAGCAACGTTTTAGATGATACGAGGGTCGAACTCAGGAGGCTGCGACTTGATTCAAAGGACCCTCGAGATACTCGGCTAGAGCTTCAGCCTGAAACAAAAACAACGTTATAAAACTGGTTTTACGAGAAGAACACCACCAAGACAAGAGTGAGTTTTGTACTTTTGCTTTCAACATTCCGAATCCAACGCTCTCCTTCGAGTACAGACATAGAAGTAAATTCGCAACCTGCGTAATGGCAACTTTTCCTTCCTGAGATTAAACAATGAAAAAGCTGAAAATTAGTCTTTGTAAGCAACTTTTTTTGTTAGGAAGTTGCTTACTTCATTGTAAGCTGCTTTTCAATATAACTTTTTTGTTTATATGCGACTTTTTTTTTGTTCTGAAGTGACTTTTTTTGTTTACATGCGACTTTTAGCTTTTTTTTTATTTTTGTATGTGACTTTTATTGTTTGTAAGCAGCTTTTTTTTTTCGTTCTTATGCGACATTTATTGATCATAAGCAGCTTTTATGTTCAGAAGCAGGTTTTTTTTCTTTAGTATGTGACTTTTTTGTTCGTGAGCGGCTTTTTTTTTCTTCATAAGCAGGCCTTTTTTTTTGTTTGTATGCGACTTTTAGTGTTCGTAAAAGTTTTTCTTCATTCGGAATTATGAATGCAGCTTTTTTATTCGCAAGTATCTTTTCTGTTCGCAAGCAGCTTATTTCATTCGTATGCGATATTTATTGATCGCAAGCAGCTTTTCTGTTCAGAAGCTTTTTTTTTTCGTTTGTATGTGACTTTTTTTGTTTGTGAGCTGCTTTTTTTTCTTTCTCGGAAGCGGTTTTTTTCGTTCATATGTGACTTTTTTGTTCATGTGCGGCTTTTTTTTTTTCGTAGGCAGGCCTTTTTTTGTTTGCTTGAGACTTTTATTGCTCATAATAGTTTTTTTTATTCTGAATTACGAATGCGGCTTTTTTTTATTGGTAAACGTTTATTATTCGCAAATAGCTTTTTTCTTCGCAAGCAGCTTTTATTTGTTCGTATGCTACGTTTATTATTCGTTAGCAATTCTTATGTTCGCCAGCGGCTTTTTTCCTTTGTATGCGACTTTTTTTTTGTTTATAAGCAGCTTTTATGTTTGCAAGTGACTTTTTTCCCCGTTTGTATGCGACTTTTTTTTTGCTCTATGCGGTTTGATGGTTCGTAATTAAGTGGTCTTTCCTGTTCACAAGCTGCTTTTCCTGTTAGTAATTGCGCGCTTTTCTTTTTATTTATACCTCGCATTCCATGAGAACCAACTTAAGTTTCTCGTTATTCAGAGCCGCTTGTCCGCTTTTCTCGTAAGCAGCCCAGATGTTACTTGCAATCGCAGCCGTGACACGAGCGTCTTTGTCTCCGTAACCCGAATACGCCAGAAGAGCTCCCTCGTTATTTAGAAGACTGAAAAATTTAAAAGCTTAAAATTAGGAAAATTTCACTTGTGGAGATCCTTACGGAGTTTACGGAAGTTTCGTAAGAGAGAAAACATGACGTCACGCAGCTCATTACGCATAACGCAACCTCGTTTAGTTCGCTTGCGGAGAAGCTTACAGAAGTTCAGCAAGTTATTAGTGACGTCACGCGCACGTGACCGCCCCCCCCCCTTTTACATTTTGCTAGCGGAAGAAGCTTACGGAAGCTCCGTAAGATAAGTTAAAGGTCGGTTGAATATACTAACAGCGTGCTCTGAACTCCTCCTGTGTTTGCCTGACTCAAAACCTGAGTTAAAGCCTTCGGTTTCAACATTTTTTAAGAGAAACTCACGTGATTTTTAGTCAAATTTACAGACTAGAATAATATTGTTGATTAGCTATTTCACAGTGTTTTTTAATATTATCAAGTTCTCTGAGCAGCGAGCGCTTTTTTTAACTTTCACTGGTTTTAATGGCAATCTCCTCAACAGTAGCGCTAAAACGCTACATATAAATAGTGGGTTAACTTTAAATCTTAACGGAGACACTTATAAATCGAGTCAGTCATGTATACACTGAAGTTCAGATGGCGCTACAGTTGGTTACGTTAACATGCATATAAAAAATTATATACGATTGTTGCACCATCTGATGGTAGATGTGTACAACTAACATGAGTGTCAACGTGGTTTTAGTCTAGCCTTTAACAGTGCTTTTGTTATGTAGGCAATTCGTATTTTGCATTAGGCGTGCTATGTGACAATTAAGAGCATTGGTAGAGGCTAGTTCTTTTGTATAGTAATATGGAGATGTAACATAAAAATAGTCTCTCTTTCTGCCTCATAACTTTCCTCTAAACAAAGTTACAAAATAAACATTAATTTATTATAGAATCAACAGATTAACTTTATTCATGCTGTTTAAAAATTAGAATGTATAATGTTGTAAATGTTGTTACTAGAAACTAGAATGGTAGCTGAATAAAAATTAATCTTATTATTGCTTTTCTGAAACTGCATAATAAGTTAATAACTTTAATAAGCGAGAATTCGGAAATCAGCTGTTCTTAAAACATGGCCCTGCGTTAGAGGCTAAAAGCAAGAAAGCGGTATTGTGCGCCATCTGTTGGCGATCATGCAAGTGACTGTCAGTTATTCGTGACGTCATCGATCTTTCTCTTCAATATGGTGGTGTGAAATTCCTTTTTTTTTATCTTTGGATGTTTTTCTGTGTTTTTTCCTGAAATATTTCACTGGTTTTCATTTAAATAAGGTAAGTTAATGGCATTATTACGATCATTAGACTATTATTGATGTTGTTTACTTGTGATTTATTGAATATTTTTTTTGATTTCGATGCGATTTTGATGGCATTTGGTTGATTTTTCTTTGCGTTTTTTTGGTTTCCCTCTTTTCGTCAGTCGCCCATTTTTTAGATTTCGTTTCTATTTTTTCGTACGGATTATCGGATAACGAATGTTATAGCAGATCCAGTAGCGCATTTTTTTTTTTCAGTCAATTCTCTTGCTGAACCAATTGGCGACGACCTAATTTGTCCTACACGGTACTAGTAGTACTATTAGACCTTTTTCCCAATTGGCCTACTGGCTGGTGTCGTCACGTGATCGTGGTTTTTCCCACCCAGATTCGTACGGTTGATCGTGGAGACTCGGCACGTGACGGCGCTGTCGAATCGGGTCCAAAAAGGAATTTTTCATTCATAGAAAATAATTAAACGGTGCAATTCACCTAAAATGGATCCCAATTTTTTATTTTACTGGAAAAAGAGAGATGTTTTTGTGTTAAGATAAGATTATTGTGCTAAATGGATTCGATTGGGGCGCTGTTTGTCCTAAAATCAGTCAAAAAGACCAAAAAAACTAAAATTAGCCGATTTTTTTTTTCTACCTTCAAGATGCGAACTTGCGACAATTACTCTCAGGAACTGGCAAGTGTAAAAAGTCTAGTGTTTGCAAGTAGTGGTGACCGTAGACGTAATATGGTGGTGACAGCAGCGCCACTTTAGTGGGAAAAGGTTGTATTATAATTCTGGGCAGTTTTTATTGCTTTCTGGTCACCAGAGAGCAATAAATGCTGTCTTGGTGGGACGCAATGGTCACTAGAAGGCGCTGTTGTAGTTTTCACCAGGCTATGCGAGAACATCCGTCACTAGCATTAGCCCATTAGTATTAGCATAGCGCATGCGCATTGCCATCTTATCGTTTTATATAGGAAAGTGTGGCAAGTGAAAACTATGCAATTGTCTCATTGGCAGTTTTCATTGGTGATCAATAGATGGCGCTGCTAACGCAAATCTGAAATCACTTTCCTATATAAACCGATAAGATGGCAATGCGCATGCGCTATGCTAATACTAATGGGCTAATGCTAGTCATCCGTCGCCATTCAACACATTACCAGTTCCCACTTTCAATTAGAAATCAGGACATACGCTCGTACAGAAGTTGGCTCCGTCCTTTTTATGACAAACGGCAACTTCTAATTGGCTGGTCATGTAGTCTGACGTTGAAAAGGACGGAGCATGTGAGATCAGTCTACATAATCAACCAATTAGAAGTTGCCGGTCGTCATAAAAAGGGCGGAGCCAACTTCTGTTCTTCCCGATTTCTAATTGCCAGTCGAGTTGCCAGTTCCATAGAGTAATGGTCTATAGTTTTACCGTAGACCATTACTCTCCCGGACTGGAAACTATAAAAATCTAGTGCTTGCAGAGAAATAGTGGTGAAAGCAGCATCAGCAGCGCCATCTTTAGTGGGAAAAGGTCGTACTATAATTAGGTACAGTATGAAAGTAGAAGACGCAAGCTTGTACTTACAGGCTTTCGTAATGGTGATAGAAACTTTTAAGTTGCCCAGTCACCAGAAGGCGCTGTAGTAGTTTTCACCAGGCTATGCGTGAAATCCGGCGCCATTCAACACATTACGTATTGCCAGTCCCGGTTAGTAATGGTCTAAGGTTTGACATTGCTACCATATATTCTTATGGTTAGACCACCGATAGACAAATCGATGAATAATAGAATGTGCAGAGACAGGCAATTAGAAATCGGAACACACAGAAGTTGACTCCGCCCCTTTTTATGACGACTGGCAACTTCTAATTGGTTTGTTGTGTGGTTCGACGTTGAAAAGGGGCGAAGCATGTGACGTCTGACTATATAACCAACCAATTACAAGTTGGGTTCTTCATAAAAAAGGCGGAGCCAACTTCTGTTCATCCCGATTTCTAATTGCCTAATTGTGCAGAGTATGAAACAAAGAGTTAGGTGATCTAAAATGGTGTCCATTGGTGGTGCCCTTATGGTACTAGAATGCAAAACTGCGTGGTAAGTCACAAATATTCTCATGTCAAGTTGAGATTACTGGTTGAGTTATGTAAATGAGGTGCCTATTTTTGTGTTTTCAAGTTGTATTAATGCGCACAGAAAACAAAACAAAAAAAGCACAGAGGCGAAGTTAATACAAAGGGCAAAGTTCATTTTTTTTTTTTTTGAATTTGAATAATTACTCTGCAAGCAGCCCAGAGGGACCTGTGGCAGAGGGACCATTTAGTCTAAAAGCAGCATTGTCGAAATAAGCACATTTATACCCTGTAAATGGCAGATTTCAGAAGAAACAAATTGCTTAAACAGGTTCAGTTTGCCCCAAGACTGATTTTATGTGCAGAAAATGTTTAGAATTTTCACAAAAGATGGTCCGAAATTGGTGGAATTCTAGAAAAACATTACCCAATTTGTCCGAAATGCAATATAAATTGAGCAGAATAAATGTTTTATTGGCGAAAAAAAAAAAAAAAAACTACGATCGATCGGAAGTTTACATCACGAAACATGGTTTCGGGTTGGTGTAAAGTAATTTCCAGTTCTCGTAGGAAATCGGTTCCGTTTATTCTCGAAAGATTGTTACAAATTGTGTGATATTTCTGTAAAAAAAAAAAAAAAAAAAAAAACCAACCACATTGTATTCGTACTTTTTTTCCGTAAATAAACACTTTTAAAAAACCGTGGTCTAAATTGATTGACTCGTCGACAGTTTGAACAGAGTTGAAAATCGGAGGGAAACGGAACGATAACAAAGAAGGAACGGAAAGAAAAGGTGGAGGGAATAGATCCGAATTTACACGAAGGAGGAGGAGGAGGAGGTGGAATAAGAGATTACGTGAGTGTCGGTTCCACAGCCGTTGCAACGATGACTGATATCAAGTGGATCAAAAGCCAAAAAGGAAATAACATTCCCGTAATCGACGGCCATCGATTTAAACGGAACCGATCGAAAGGGGATAAGATATTTTGGAAGTGTGAGAGGAAAGGATGTCGTACGAATGCGATCACCATATCGGGTCTTCTTACGTCGCAAACGGGATCGCATAGCCATTGCCTTCGTACGGCGACGAACGCGACAACGGCGACACCTACCAAGCGAAGGACACAATCGAAGAAAGGAGCGAAAGCGAATTCTGCTGCCGCAAAGACTAAAGAAGCATCGGCGGCGTCGTCGTCGCAAAACGTAAGTTTTTGTTGGTTAACAACAACAGCAGGGTTGAATAGAAGAAGTAAAATTGAACGATTGTGAAAAATAAACAATTTTTTTTTTAATTTAAATTATTTTGCGAAAAAAAATGTAATTTGCGCGTTTTTAAATTAAAGATTGAAATATTAAAATTTTAAGTTTCTAAACAATTTTATTTTAAATTTTAATTTCGAGAAAAAAAAATTTTTTTTTAAAAAAAAATGAAATTTTAATTTAAAAAATATTTTTTTAAAATTATTTAATTGTTTAAAATAAACAACCCTGGCTGTTAAGTTGTTTTAAAATTGTAGCAAATTTGTATTCTGACGTGTTTATTTTTGTCTAGATCGAGGACCCGCAGTCGTATTTGAACATCGAAGGGACAGGTGACGCGGTTTCCACAGTCGCAATGTGTGTTACGTCATTTCCTTCTGCGACATCCACAACAACAACGACGACGACGACGACGGAGGAACACGTAAAAACTGAAAATGTTGAAATGGTTACAATCGAACCGCAGCAACAGCAACAGTATGGAGAAGAAAATACCGTAGAAGGAATATGGTTGAAGACGATGGACGGAAGAAGGTTTCTCGTTAATGTAATGCAAGACAGAGAAGGTAACTTGAATTAGATTAAGAGAGAGAGAGAGAGAGAAAAGTTTTTTCGTTGTTTGTTTTTTATTTCTTCGAGAGGAGATTCTCGAAATAAAATCACGTCGTATATCGAAAAATAAAAAAAATCTTTTATATTTTGTAAAAAAAAAAAAAATAAATTGATCTAATCAATGATTTAAACGAATTAACGAATTCGCGGTCGGATCTGTTGTTAACTCGGAAGTTTCGTTGTAAAGATGTTTTATTTGGAAATGTTTTAACTCATTATTTTCTTTTTCTGTTAACGATGTTTCCGAAATGCAGAATAATCTTAAGAGCCCTACATACACGTCCTCCATCTTGTCGTTTCGAGAGGACGACAGTATTAGTACACGAGTTTCAAGAAATAGTCTCGCAATCGTTAAGTGAAGATACAGTAAAACGCAAAATGCGATAGAAAGTATCGTTCATTAAGTGATCACTTTATGTAAATTTTGAAAAGGTCCTTCTATTTTAAAAAGGACCAAAAAATCTTCCTACAAACGTTTGAAGAACTCTCGCTAAAAACGATTTAGAGCAATAACAAAAGAAACAACACGTGCAATAATGTATTGGCTTCACGCTGATTGCTTTTTATAAACTTAACACGTGTAATTATTTTTCTATTCATTTTTATGTGACGTCATACCTGGACAAAAACCATTTTCATACCAAAAAAAAAAAAAACGATCGCAGCGCCTACATTTGAAGAGACCTTGAATGAAACACTGTATCTAGGCTCTCAAGTGCTAGTGACGTTTTGGTGTGATGGTTAATAAGACATAACTCTGCTTTCTCGTCTACAATGGCAAACATTCAAACTCAAGCGACAAATGAATCGAGTCGAAAAATCGAATTGATTCTATTTGGGCTCTCGAAATTGTCAGCGCGAAAACTTGGCATTTACAATGACGATTTCGAGTTATCGATCGATTTGACTTTCGAACAAGGTAGTCCAATTATCTGCGTACATTACTAGTAAAGTGGCAGCCCCAATGGTTTAAACTTGATCTAGTTTGCTTAAAGTGGGTATTGATTCCTTATGACTGTGCCTCATTGCTAATTTGGAATTGTTGTAGGCTTTGCAAGAAAAGAAAATGTGAAGTAGCGACGTCAAAATTCAAATTCACCAATCAAAACGCATCTTTTTTTCTCCGACTATGCTGTTCGTTCATGCGTTCGGTGCCGTAATAATGGCTAGAAGAGGGAAAGTAAGAGTAAGAGTACAGAAGCAAATGAGTGATACCGAGCGACATACGGTATTATATTTTCTTTTCTTGCAAGACCTATAGCTAACGCTTTGTGTTAGAGATGGGTTTGTCGCAGAGAGCGTTGCATTGTTGGATGGCATCCTTGCGAGAGCTCTCCGTACAAGTGGAGACATGGCCATCCAAAGCCAATTAAAGAAATGAGAGCTAGAACTGACGGCATATTTCCAGCATGTTTCTTTCTAAATGTATTTAGACTATGGAATTTTCTTCTGGAACATAGTTCTGCGTTGGGACGAATTCGATTTGACGAGGATTTGGCTAAACCGTGTCTAAATGACATTCGTGTACGATTGAGAATTATCCTCCATGCCGCATAACAGTGTAGCAAGTTAGTTTCTTCGTGCTACGCTGCAGATGCATTAGGTAGTAATTACAATCTGGGAACGTGGCCTGTCTTCGACGGTGCGTAGCAAGTTAATACCGATTCTATCGAACGAATTCGATCTAGGATCAGCTTCAGTCACAATATAGGGGCCAAAAATCCTGTTTAGGATCGATAGTTTCATGTTGATTGGGATAATTTTGAGTTTTTACAAGTAATTTATTGAAACTTGAGTTCTTTAAAGCTGTAATTGCCATCACGAGATGGCGTCTTCGTCCACACGTACAGCCGTAGTCTCAATTAAAGTTTTTTGCCCGAACGTATAGCGTAAGTTACGAAAACTGTTTTTGGTATCAAAACTATGCTTTATTACGAGCTTCTAGCTTTTTGATAATATATTAGTAATAAATTCAATGATAAAGTTATTTTAAAAACTAGAACTGTCAGGGGGGAAAAAAGCTTTCGTGATTAAAATTTTAGCTAAAAATAAAAATGGGTCAACATAATACCAAGTTGAGTTTAAACCACTGGTGTTGCTCGACAATGCCGACGCTGCTTTCGAAAGCATAACCAATTGTATTGGGATTTTCGGCCGGGGAAGTTCAAGTAAAAAGGATGTTCGTACAGTAAGTCACTTAAGATTTGTGCCGTTTGTTCGGGAAGAGTTTCAAGGTCCTGTTTACGAATGCGTTTGTTACTTATGAGTCATTTTTGGCCCATTGTGGCCACTTGAAAATTTAATAGTTTTTTTTTAAAGAATTCGGATTTATTAGTTCAGATTGCTACAGTGTTACGTTTGATGTCAAGTTTGCAAAAAAAAAAAAAAAATAAGGCTTCCTGCCTAATTCTTAGGCAGTTTCTATAAAAAAAAACAATTAGTGTATATCTAGATTGCCTTAGTGCCATTTAGGCAGTATATGCACATTGCCTGAAACGCGTTTTAGGGCGAACGATTCGTGAGGCAGTGTATTTTGCTAAGAGTACATAGAAAAAAAATAACAAGAATGTGGTTTTTTTTTTTCCAAAAAAAAAAAAAGACTGGTTCACACCATGTCATAATGCAGCGGCAGTGCAAGGCACTGCACTCGACTGCTCATGCGCACAAGTGCCGTCACCAACGTGTCTTCGTCAGTTTGGTTTTGGCGAATTTGCACAATGGACATGCGCTTGCATATTTTCTGGAATAGTTAGTGATTTTATAAATTGCCTAGGTATTATGCAGAAAGAGTTGTGGGGTTTTTTTGTTTTGTCTCACCCCGTTTTGTCGCTTTACCTTTTGTACTTCGTAAATATCGAAGGCAGAAAAAGTGCAATGTTTCTATTATGGATAAATTTCTAGTGTTGATTTCTAGATATTGATTTTGATTGATTTTGTTTATTAATTGTGTTTAATTAGTTTCGTAAGTGAACTTCAATTGTATCTTTTCTAACGTTTTTTTCTTTATTTTATGTTTTTTTGCTTTACTGTTCGTAAATGTAGAAACAGTAATTGAGTTATTAAAGAATGTTACAAAATGTTGCGTCAACTTTTTTTTTCATTGTTGTCTTTTGAACTAAGAACTGCGTAAAAATGAGTCGTAGTCATTTTTCGCAAAGGTAATATCTTTGAAGACATATATTTTTAAGGCAATTTGTAAATTGTTTATCGTTTAATGGTTGAAAAACTGGTAATTTATTTTAGAAACTTCTGCAAAATGTGTGTGTATATACAGGGGTAGAGGTGACCCACTTGAAGAAACTAGAAGAGATTTGTGTGCAAACAGACAATGGAATTTGCTTACAGAGGATGCTGTGCATCATGGAGAATGGTTATGATTTGAGAAATTCTTAGGGGGGGGGTACTATTAAACAAAGCATATATAATGATGTTGCAATTAAACTTATTATATATTCAAATCGGAGGAATTGGTTTCGCAGGGAATAAATGTTTATTTTTGACAATTCATTTCTATGCTGCGTTTGTACTAAATGATACCTCTGCCACAGGCCCTCAGGGCTGCTTGCAGAGCAGAGTAATTATTCAAATTCAATTATACGAACTTCCATCAGCTGCTTCAGTTTTCGTGTTTATTACGAAACCACGTTCCAATGAAGTTGCTTCAAAGAAAAGTGTTAACTATCAAAGCCAGTAGCAAATGAGGCAGCAATTGAAAGGCTCAGTGGTTAAGGTTCCGTAATCCATTGAAATCTTCCATGTTATCAAAATGGCATTGACAAAAACACTTCTTGAAATACCCGATACATTTTTTTCTTGTTGCTTATTTTCTCTGCTTTATTGAAATATGTATTTTCAGTAAGAATCAACTGACGGAAACAAACAAAGATGGACGAAACCGTTCCGACTTTCTCCAATGCCGAGGAAGAAATAGATTTCTGGAAGAAACTGACAAGCGACTACAAAATAAAGTAATTTTCGTAGCAAATTGTCATTGGATAGTTGTTGGCTTTCGATTCTACAGATGAATTGATGATCCAGAAGAAAAAAAAAGCACATTAAACTCGATATGCAAACTTGATAAGGTTTTTTTTTTCTCGTGCCAACTGTATTTTTGTAACCAGATATCAGGAGGTGAAAGAGGAATTTGAAGAATTTCAGGAGAATAGCAGAGAACTGGAGGCCGAACTGGAAACTCAACTCGAACAGATAGAGTCCAAGAACAAGGAATTGAAATCGGCCAACAACAGACTTCAGATGGAATGCGAATCTCTTAGGGTTAGTCACCTTTTTGAATTAAGAGCTTTCGTATTTTGTTTTTGTTTGCAAATAACTTTGATAATCAATCTTTTATATGAAAAAAAGAATCCAGAAAAATTTAAAAAACCGCCGGATAAATTGAAGAAATTTGTTTAAAGCAGCTTAAAGCCTAGTACGCAACGGGCAATAATCATCGGAAACATTGTCGACAGCGATGTTTCCCAGTGACTGGAGGTGCGCAAGCATCCGGCAGCTTGAGATCGAAGTGTTAGTTTTTTTCTGTTTCTCCACTTCAAATGGAAAACATCGCTCAGTCTGTAACTGGATGCAAAGAAGCGACGAAGGATTTTATTGTGAAAGGTTATTGAAAATAGAGAAATTCATTTTCATTTGTGATTTGCTGAATTCGGTTTGAATGCGCAACATGTATTAAGGTATATAAGTCGCTGTGTCCAACAAAGATGTTGTCATGTCGCTGTTCGGTGTTTTATGTGTTTCCGACAATTATCGCCCGGTCTGTACTCTGCTTAAGAGCATAGAGATGCTCCAGAGTTGTACGGGACGCGAGACATGGTCAATTTTGCAGTTCAAAAGTTTGTCAAACGGCTATTTGAAACGTCGCAAAAATACCTTAAAACCTGAAGAACATGAAAAAAAAAACATGATGTAGTCTGCAAAATGGATCTTTTTGAGGTTTTCCAAACATGGGTCGAACAAATTAGCATAATACAAAAGGGTATAAATTAAAAGCCCCTTTGAGTGTTGGAACCAAACAGACCTTAAAACCTGGCCACAACATTCAAGAAGAGAAGCAACTTCAATTATTGTTCAAAACTCAGTTTTAAGAGAGATCTGTATTTAGAATCGAGGCCATGTTTTTTTAGATAAAACGTCGAATTTCGTCAGCATTACATCGATGGCGTTATGCAGTACTTGCAGACACTCTGCAGCACGTCCAAGAGTGTCTAGATTCTTAATGAGGGTTTCATTTGTCCGTAGGACAAACTGGAGAAGACGGAACTGGACAAACACCAGGAAACCACAGAACTTCAGGACGAGCTTATGCAGATAAAAGCGATAAAAGACGAACTGCACAAGTATATCCGAGAGCTAGAACAGGCAAACGATGATCTCGAGAGAACGAAACGGTACGTTCGTCGTAAAAAAAATACATTTTGTCACATCTTTACGAATATTTGGGTGCGAGATAAATCTTGTAACGTTTTTTTTATTTACAGGGCGACTGTTGTTTCTTTAGAAGATTTTGAGGCCAGAATGAACCAGGTAACTTTTTTTTTTAGTGTAGGCCCTATTTGTACTTTTATCTGTTGTGCCAAATTGGAATATTTGTCGAAATGTGCGATGATACAAAACACAACACTGGATTGTAAATTTCTTTACAGTGTCTTTTCAGTTTCACAAATTCAGACGAACTTTCGATCGAATGTTATCGGTTGACAATGCGAGCGATAGCTAAAATATGTACGAGTTATTGGGGAAAACAATTAGACATAATCACTATATGGCCAAAATTATTATGTAAATAAAAATTCAGAAATGTGCAAATATTGCTTTTAGAAATTATGCATTTTATGCAAATAGAAAATAAACCTCCAACAATGCAAAATCTGCAACAAAAAATTGTTTATTATATATTAAAAGCATTATTACTAAGGCTGTACCAGCCGACTTTGCCGAACCGATTTTTGCTAATCGGCAAAAATCGTATCGGCGAACAAATGTTAACCGATTTCTGCCCTCAACAATTAGGTCTGCTTCCCGATAAAACGGTAGCGATGGAGGGGGTCAATCAATTTATTACCAACTTAATCACTATTTCATCTTTAAAAGGAAATTGTTGTCTTGTCATTGCTTTGTAAACTCAAAAATTATAATTTAACTTTTTTTTCCATACGTTCTTGTGCGAACCGCTGCTCTCTTGGCCGACGCAAGCAGCCAAAATCGGTGATGAAAATCGGCATGATCGGCTCGGTTAAGTCGATCGGCTAAGTTAAATCGATCGGCATGCCCATTTTTTTTGTGTGTGTGATCGGTTCGGTATTGGCTCAGTAAAAAGAAAGTGTGATCGGTACAGCCTTAATTATGACAAGCACCCTTTCGCTCTAGAGTGCTCTGACGCGTCGAACCCCCTGACGCTGTGTCAGTGGTAACTAACTAGTATAACCGTTAGATGGTGGCATGCATCTGTTTTATAATATCTAAACATACATTTAAAAGGTTAACGTCATGCGACGGGTAACATTTCCTATTTGTATAGGTTCCTCTATATTTCAAAATCCCCATCCAATGACAGGCATGCTTCTAATAATTATGTAAATGATTGAAGCAAAAACCAAAAATCAAAAACGGCTCAATGTCTGTGCAGAAAGATGATTTCATTGTTAGCTCTGGCACTGCAAACGCATTGGATAACTTCTCGTTCGGTAAAAATTAGAGCAATCAGAAATAACAAAGGAAAAACTTCTCCATGATGGCGATGAAGAAAACAGTAAATGGCGTTTGCTCATCGTAAGACCAATCAGACATAAAAAGATCGCAAACTTTTAACCGTTTGGCAGATCGTAGAGTTTAGGAAAGTACGGACAGACTCAAATCATGCAAGCAGAACGGTGAACACGAGAACGCACACAGCATTTGTACACGTGAACAAACTGCTTTGTGAGAAGAAAAAATAAACCGACTGAAATTATTTTCAGGCCATTGAAAGAAATGCATTTCTCGAAAGCGAGCTGGACGATAAAGAAACTTTGGCAACGACGGTTCAAAGACTAAAGGATGAATCGAGAGGTATAATATAAATTACGCTTTTTTCCCGTTCTTAATCTTAGAAAAGTTTTATTAATTTAAGAAACGAAAGTAAACGTTACAAAGAAAATGAACAAACATTATGTTTATATTTGATTTTTTCTTCTTTTCCCTTTCTTTAAAGATTTGCGATACGAGTTGCAAGTTCGAACTCGTCCAAGTCCGTCTTCTCCCGAACCGGACAACGACAAGATGTGCGATAAGCCGTTGTTGCCTGCGATCGATTCGAATAAACTATCGAACGAAATCGAAATTCAGTCCGCATCCGGTTCTCCACTGAGAGGTACGATGAAATTAACGCATAACATTGTTCGTGTCTTTTTTTTCCGTCATAATATTTAACTGTTTGCTGGTTTACGTTGTCATAATGTGGTGTAACACAGTTTTAAAAAGAAAAGCATTTAAAAGTTGAATATTGCACAAATGACGAAAATTAATATCTATTGAATAAAATTGAATAAAATATATTTAACTTAATAACATTTCGAAGTTGATTGGCCGGAAAGCGAGGTATTAGTGTATTTTGGAGTCCTTGTTATATATATATATAAAAATTGTCCGAAAAACATCGTATGTGAATGTTATTACGAGGTGCTGATTAGTACGCATTCGGTTGCACTGAAAAACAACAAACATTTAATTAATTGGTTAGCGTTGCTTGAGGCGACTGTTAACTGCGATAGCACAACCTAATTCCGGCATGAAGCAAATGAAGCAATTGTTTTCAAATCTTGTGTAGTCGTGATGGCGTCAAACAGCAGAAAAACGTAAAACAAAAAAACGTTCATGCGTGAACCACCCATTTTGCCGGTTTGACAGACAGTAGAACGTCGATTGTCGGAAACTAACGGGGGACATGAATAGTACAGATTACAGGTGAGACAAATCCTAAATTTTCTCAAATCCGAATCCTAAAAGGTTCTCGAATCTTTCGTATAAGAATCCGATATTATTCATTAAGAAGATCCAATTAAATGAAATAACATTAATTATTAAATTATTAATAATAAAAAGCAAGTGTGGCACTCAGGGTCAGGCTACAAGGTGATATTGGTGATCCGGATGCAACACCGAAATTGCAACAATCGCCGGTTTTCTTTTTTGTTAGTGAACGCTTCTATTGGACGTCAATGGATTTCAAACTAATTTTACCAAAGTTTTTAACAGTTTTTTTTAAGGTTAGGATTCGAAAGATTCGAAAGACAAAAAAAAGCGCGAAGATTCGAGTTTTCTAGAAATTCTTGAATATTTTTCAAGATTCGCGTGATTTGAGGATTCGAATGGCCCATTCCTAGTTCCGATAATCGAAAGTTCATATATAATCGAACTCACAATACAAAAAAAAAGTGGAGAAAAGTAAGAAAAAAACTTGATTGCAAAGAACAAATTTTATTTCCATACAGAATTTAGAACAGAAAAATCCTATAAAAAAAAATTGGTTCCAATTACCGACGGTTCCGATAATCGACGCTCTACTGTATTTTGAAATTTATTTATTTATTATGCTTGCTAATTTATTATTTAACGGTTTCTTTATAATTTTTTTTCGTACAAATTTGCATATTGAAATTACATCTTAATTCACTTTTTTTTAAAAAAACAGTTTCTTTGTTATTTGTTTCTCTCCTCACTTTTAATGCTCACTAGTGGCCAACTTATTGCTTCTCGAGCACGAAAAATGTAAATAAAAAAACCATTCACTTTCATTTTATCAGTTCAACTCGTTTTTGATATAAAGTTTTGTGTGCGTAACGTGTCGTCACTTATACGGTGTTTGTGGTTTTCCCGTCTTTTTTGTTTAGTTTCACACAATTCATCGTTGGGATCTCCTCTGACTCCTTCGGCTCGCATCTCGGCCCTGAATATCGTCGGCGATCTACTACGCAAAGTCGGGGTATGTTTGATTGCTTGTTTCTCGTGTCACCATCCTAAGCATGTTGTCGTAGATTAGCAATAATTAATTAATTGTTTAAATATTATAACAACGATACTTTCATCAAAGTTTCTTCTAGATTTTTTTTTTTAAATAATTGTTAGGCATGTTGTAAATTCGAAATAACTGTGGAGTTGGAATGGTTGCACGTTTTGTTACATTTGGTATAATTACGGTTTCGGTATTATAAGCAGCGACAATTCCGAACATTCTAGTCGATAACAAATTTTGAGTTAATTTCTTCTTAAATTTTTTTTTTGCAATTCTGAAATATTTTGACTTATTTAAATCTATTGTGGCCTTATTTTGCATGCGTCATCTGTTCTGGAATAATCAACAATATTTCAAAATAAACGTTTTATGATAGTTTGAAAAGAAAAAGAATCATGATTTTCACTTTAACCTTTCACCTTTAATAATGTTTTATGAACAGATGATTTCGAAACTCTGGTTATTATACATTCCGTGGCAACACTTAAGCTTGAAGCACAGTATATCGGATCGGAACGAATCAGAATATTTTCATAACAAGCGTTTCAATGGAGCCCCGCATACTAGCTTGGATCGGATCGGATCGGAAATTCCACGTCAGCGGAGCTCCATTGAAATGCTTGTTATGGAAATACTCTGATTCGTTCCGATCCGATGTAGTGTGCGACAAGCTTAAGAAGAAATTGAAAGTTTAATTAGTAACTATAAAGGTGACTGCATCACTTTATAGTAGAGGTGGGACGGATCCTAAATTTTCTCGAATCCGAGAATCCTAAAAGGTTCTTGAATCCTTCGAATCTCTCGAATCCTTCATATAAGAATCCTCTATTCATTAAGAAGATACAAATAAATGAAATAATATTAAATATTAAATTATTAATAATAAAAAAACCAAGTGTGACACTCAGGGTCGCTATAAAGTGATATTGGTTATCCGGGTACCACCGAAATCGCAACAATCACCGGTTTTTTTTTTTGCTAGTGAAAGCTTCTATTGGACGTCAATGGAGTTAAAAATAATTTTACAAAAGTTTTTAACTTTTTTTTATGTTAGAATTCGAAAGATTTGAAAAAAGACGACATAAAAGCTTCGAAAATTCGAGTTTTCGAATCTCGAATATTTTTCAAGATTCGCGGGATTCAAGGATTCGAATGTCCCATTCCTAAATTTTACCAAAGTTTTTAACAGTTTTTTTATGTTAGGATTCGAAAGATTCAAAAGACGAAAAAAGCGCGAAGATTCCAGTTTTCGAATCTCGAATATTTTTCAAGATTCGAGGATTCGAATGGCCCATCTCTACTTAATAGTATTTTCACGTTTTGATATCTTTCAAAAGAAACTTTTTATAGACAAAAATAAAAAAAAATATCGTCTGCTTAAAGTTGTTTCATTTTCAAACTGAACATAAAAAAAGCTTATTTTAAAAGATATCAAACATGAAAAATACCCTTAAGTGATCGAGCTACCCTTCTAGTTTCTAAAACACTTTCAAGTTTTTCTTAATTTTGCTTCCGAGAGACAGAATAACTGTAGTTCGAGAGACATTTTTTCATTTTTTATAAACTGATAGAAGTGTCAACGATTCGGAACCGGTAGAACCTGTTCGCAAGCTATAGGTCGAACTGATAAGAACTGGTTCCGAACCTAGTAGATTCGGTTCGGTTCTACCCTTTGCCACATCTAACTAATATGTTTTGCGCAGGTCTGCTAATGCACATTGGGAACCGGTTCGTCAAGATCGACGAACAGTTTCTAAAAAAATCGCGAACCGTTTAAACTGGTTCCGAACCGAGAATTAATACCGGTCTTCCGCTGTATACAGTGAGAACTCTTTAACACAAAAATCGGCTAACACGAAATATATTTTCAATCCGAATTTTCTTGAAAATCTGAGGAAAATTTTTTTCTTTTAAAAAATTAACACGAAAAATTATTCCGTTCCCTTTCATTACGTGTTAAACGGTTTCCATTGTTTGTTTTTCTCGTAATGTCACTTTTGTCGCATGTGTCTCCTTTAGCAGTGTTAACCAATCGTAAGCGTAACTTCGCTGTTACTCCATTTTCCATTACTAATATTTTCTGCTTCTGTTTTTCTTAAAACCCTTCCCCTTCCAAACATCTTTTAGGCTCTAGAATCGAAGCTTGCATCGTGCCGTAATTATGTTAAGGAAAGCCCTCGGATGCAGCCTGGTGGCAAATACAGTCCACATAACTCTCCCAGGTACGAGACACGACGACACACTTGTGACAACGCTTGAAAAGTTCATTTCGAATATTAGGGCTGGATCACACATGCGAAAAAAATAGAAATATTAATAAAAAAAAATCAGATTTAAAAGTTTCGGATACTTTTCTGCTTTCTGTCACGTGTTTAATCGAAAACATTTCAAGGAAATTGTTGAGTTTATAGAAGAGAGAAGAAAGAATAGAAGGTGGGGAAGGAGCCAATGAAAGGACAGGCATTGTGTGCTCAGCACAAATTCATCGTTTGCCCCGCCCTTTTATGAGTAACAGCAACTTCTAATTGGTTTGTTGTTTGGTGTGATGTTGCATGCCTAGCCTTTTTCAATTTCTAATTGGTTGATATTTGGTCGGATGCTCATAAAGGGGCGGGGCAAACGATGAATTTGTACTGAGCACACATCTGCCTGTCTGAAAGACGACTTCCTATTGGCTGTTAACATGTTTTTATGACAAAAAGAAACACATTTTCACCATTTTTCTGTTGCATACATTCAGTGAGATAAATAGAATTGAGATAAAGTTCCTTTTTTTTTTTAAAAAAAAATAGCAATTTCTTTCTGTATGTGTGAACCATCCCTTACTTTTGAGATGCACCAAGTTAAAAATGGCTTCTTTTTCTCTTTGTAATTTCGAATTCTAAAAATATCCTAATTTTGTTTTCTGAAATCCTTTTTTTTTTTTTCTTCCTGCAATTATTTTTATTTTCAGTCCTATATCAAATGGTGCTAAATGACAAGATTATTTTTAATTTTTTTAAAAAAAGGCCAGTTTCTGTTTAGTTCATTTCTGTAATTTTTATTTTACTCATAGGCTCACGTTTTAGATTTAAATTTGCAATCGAGCGAGCGAGCTACTCGAATGCCTCGTTTATAATCGGTTCTCGGGATTTGTATTAAAAATTGTATAAAACAACTCTCGAGCTGCTGACTATAAATGTGGCATCGCTTTGTTACTTTCTGAAAAGTGCTTCTTTGCAATTTAAAATTTGAATACCTAACAAACGCTTACGAGCTCGTAAATTGCTTTTAAAAGCTTTATAAGCAGATCACGTTAATTTATTACGTTACACCTTGTACACACATGAGTTAAATGAATTCAAATTAAATGTGTTTAGGTGAATTATACGGAATCCAGTTAAGGACATGAACACCAAATAAAAAATGATTTTTATTATTAATATTTTAAAATTGAACTACTAAATCAATATTTTGTCAATAGTTTTCTATATTATTATATTTAAGTATTAACTCAATATTTTTCAGATTATTAACTGAATAAATTGAATTCGACATATTGTTTGTTTGTCCTTCACAGGGCTCTGTAGAACACGTTTATTATTGAAATGCATTTAAATTATGACGTGTGTACGAGGTATAATACCTTGTTCACACATGAGTTAAATGAATTCAAATTAAATGTGTTTAAGTGAATTATACGGAATCCAGTTAAGGACATGAACCAAATAAAAATTGACTTTATTATTAATATTTTAAAATTGAAATACTAAATCAATATTTTTGTCAATAGTTTATATATTTAAGTATTAACTCAATATTTTCAGATTATTAACTGAATAAATTGAATTTGACATGTATTGTTTGTTTATCCTTCACAGGGCTCTGTATAACACGTTTATTGCATTTAAATGCATTGAAATTATCAGGTGTGTACTAGGTATTAGGCCTCGTTTCCATTGGAGCGAAAACTTTCGCCGTGTAAAAATTTCAACTGTTGAAAAATAACATTGTTTCCTATGGGGGAAGTGAGCTAATGCATATTTCTGTTAGTTGGCTAATATAACATCACCGAGATAGGAGAAAAGTCATTCAATATAAACGCCCTCAATTACAAAAAAACAAACACAAATATTCGCCAAAAAAGAGGTTAAAACGTTGAAATTGATTCAACTTTTGTTTAAACCTTGTTTTTGGTGAATATTTGTACTTTTTTTTGCGTTTTTTTAGTCTCGCCATCTTTCTTCTCTGTTCGTTTTTGGTGAGTGTTTTTTCATCGATTTTTCTTCAATTTCTCATCATTTCAGGTAAATTAATGTATTTTAATTAGTTGTAGAATATATTTAACTATAGTTTTACAGAAAAATAACGACGTTTCGATGTAAACATTGATGAGAAACGGCAATTTACTGTCTAGTTAAAGTGGTAGAGCTAATGTGGTTTTCTCACTTCAATTGGCCTAACATAATGTACCAAACAATAATAGGGAATAAGCGGGGGCCACGTTTGCTCTGTTATTAGTCGCCGTATCGAATTTCTTTTCTCCTACTAAATAGAAATGCATTAACACATTTTCTCCATAGGAAACACTTATTTTTCAACAGTTGAAATTTTCATTGAGTACAGATTTTCGCCACAGTGGTTTATGAAGTTACATGAAACGTTACATTACAGGGAGTTTCCTTTCTGTATTTATTTCGATTCTGTGTGTGGAAACTTTGCTTTTTAACGTTTTAAAAACGTGCTTTAGTTTTAAATTATTAACAGACGATTTCCTTTAATCGTAACAATCCGCGCAAAAATGCATGAAAAACTTAATTCGCACTATATTTCAAATTTCTAACTTAGTTTTGAAAATGTTGTAAAGATTGTTTTAATGTAGAACTGTCGACTTTCGATTTCTCGTAATTAGGGCCAAACGAGTGAACCGAGGGGGAGGCGGTGGAGCGAACATCCATGCTTCTCCAAAAGTCACCACCTAACATCGAAGCCGTGATGATATTAGTTTTCGCTTAAATATCCTTTTATTTTTATTTTCTCTTTCTCTCTCTCCTTTTTATTCTAAACAACGAACGGTGTCGAATCGTTAATTGATCATCGAGCTTTTTAGCGAATAGTTGTCGTCAAATTTGTGGGGATGAGGTTATTTTTTTTTATATATATAAAACGGTTAACGTTACGAACTTCTTTATTCGTTAAATTTTAATCAAAATTATCTTGGAGCCTTTTTTTTTTGGTTCTTGCGTTTTGCTTTCTAAGGAGACCACAAAGGTGTCTTTACTCAGAAAAAAAATAGAGAGAAAAAAAAAACATTGTTAGCAGCAAAAATAATAACAAATATGTTAATTAACAATTTTCTTTGACTGTTTTGGTAAAAGTCGATAACAAAGTGCTAATAACAGTGTTTTTTTATAAAAAAAATGTTGGTAGCATGTCATGAACAATTTGAAAAGTTTATAACAAAGACACAGAAATAACTTGCTATTAAGAGCCTATATGTGTGACGCCATTTTGAATATTAGCAGATGACAGTTATAGTTCCACTTTTCGCCGTTTAGTGGTGCCCAACAGCTAAGCCATTGAAGCAAATGAGAAAGAGAAATTCCTATTTTAAAAAAAAATACATGGTTCAGGCAAATGTTTTGTTTTCTGCAACGAAAATTGTGATTTTCAAAATTCAAATTGCAATATGTACATAACAATATTGCTCATCTAGTGATAAGTTGGTACAAATTTATAATTAGTTTTTCTATTTTTAATTTCATTTTAAAATCTCGTATTTTTTTAGCTCATGTTAAATCCCATAGGCGACAAACGCTCCTCCGTTTATAGATTTTATAGGATCAAACTTCCCACTAACAATAAGTTTCATGATACCCTAAAATTTGACCGCTAATTGTATACGACTCAAATTACTCACCATTGTCGATCAAAAGTTGCTCTACCTTTTTTCAGTAGTGCATATTTATCCAAAAAAGAGTCGTTATTAAAATATACCCATTTCTAACCATCGATAAGAGAAAAGATGGCGGACAAAAATGTGTCAAAATTGATTTTTTTGCCACATGTTGACGTCACAGCTACAGAAGCGCCTACATGCGAAGATTTTTGTAAGTTTTTTTTTCACGGTAGGCTCTTAACATATTATTATCAACATCCTTTGATCAGGATCCCCCACCCCAGCCTTCAAAGAGTGGTCGAAAAAATTCTGCTATTAACAAAGTTAGCAACAATATTATCGAAATGTTAATGGAAAACAAAAAAATAACAAATGCTGAAAGCAAAATGTTATTGACAAAAGTTAACACCAAAATGTTCTTAAGATTTCTAGAGACTTTTAACAATTTTAATAAGCAAATTTTATCAACATGTGTTGATAACAAAAGTTAATAACATTTTATAGGCCGATTTTTAATATTTCTAAAGGCTTATTTACAAATGAAGAAATAACAAACACACTGTTAGTAGCAAAATGTTAATAACAAGTATGTTAATTAACAATTGTTAAGACTTGTTTTGGTAAATGTCGATAACAAAATGTTAATAACAATGTTGTTGACCAAAAATGTTGGTATCATGTCGATGGCAGAAAACTGATCCCCACACGTAGACTGTTATTAACAGTGTTGACAACACAGAAATAACTTGCTAGTAACAATTTGTTATAAACATCCTTAGATGATGACCGCGTCTCTAGAGAGCCATCAAAGTTAGCAACAATATTATGGACATATACACCGAAGAAATAGCAAAAAAACATCGTTAGTAGCAAAATGTTAAATTCTAAAAGATTAAAATCATTAAGAGCCTAGATATAGCGTTTATTTCAAAATTTCTCCGAATGTAGGCGCTGCGATCGTTGTTGATTGAAAAACGGTTTTTTAACGTTTTTTCTCCCGGTTCGAAGTCACATAATAATTAATAGAAAAATAATTTCGCGTGCTAAGCTTATAAAAAGGAAACACCGTGAAGCCAATAGATTAATGCACGTGCTAATTATTATGTGATTGTTCTAAGTCGTTTTAATGGGAGTTCTTCAAATGTTTGGGTGACGTTTTTCTGGTCCTATGGGACTTAACATAGAGTTTAAAAAAACGTAAGATTTTAAATGTTATTTAAAAATAGAAAGCCCTTTCAAAATTTATAAAAAGGAATAATCCTGAAGGCAATAAACACGTGTAAGTACGTGCTAATTTTTCTGATTACTCTAAATCGTTTTTAATAAGAGTTCTCTTAACTTTTGTTGGACGGTTTTTTGCTTCTATGGGACTTAACATGGAGTTAAAAAACGTACGATTTTAAACGTTATTAAAAAATAGAAGGACCTTTTCAAAATTTATAAAAAGGAAACATCGTGAAGCCAATACGTGAATGTATGTGCTAATTATTTTGTTATTGTTCTAAATCGTTTTTAACGAAAGTTTTTCAAATGTTTGTGGGACGGTTTTGGGGCCAATGGGATTTAACATGGGGTTAAAAAAACGAACGACTTTGAACCTTGTTTAAAAATAGAAGGACCTTTTCAAAAATTATACAAATCGAGTACGTGAAGAACGACACTTTTTTATTGCATTTCGCGCTTTACTGTATTTTAATTGAGCGATTGTGAGGCGATTTCTTTCAGTTTTAGTAACACCATATAAGAACACTCATTTGTCTCGTTGTCGTCTGCTCAAAACAACAAGATGGACGTGGATCTAGGCTCTTAAAAAAAATTACCAATCTCGTAAAATTTTCAAATTAACTTTGAATTTTCTTTTTAAATCGGAAATGCTCGGCAACGAGAGAGATGCAATGACTTTCTTACGATAGGAATGCGTTTCTCTCATGTTAAATTATTATTTGAAAGCAAATTTACTAATTTTTTCTTTTAAAAAAAAATCATTATCCGAGTTTCTAAATTGGACACGAAACTCTTAAGGGTGCAACTACATAAGAAAAGCTTTCCAACAAGCGTGTAGAGTGACTCGAGACGATTGAAGCTTTTTAAGCTTTTGATTTTTGTCACGTGCTTCACGGAAAATGTCTTGTATATCTTCTGTAATTATATTGTAGATTCGGCAGCATTCAGAATCCGACTCACGAAAATCAGTTTTAAAACTGGTAACTTTTACTTGGTCCTCCTCCCCCCTCCTCCCTTTTTTTTTTGCTCGTAAATTATTTTTTTAAAAAATTTTGTGCAACTAATTAAATGTAGATTCGTGTTTATCGTTACGTAATCTGTTCAGTTTTAGATTGTTACATCTTCAAGAAAACTTAATGTGTTTATTAAATTTTCTTTGAATCTCTCACTTTTGTTGCATACGATTAATTTCTGCGATCTTGAAAAAAAGAAAGAAAATGTTAAACAATTACAGTAGAGTTCCGATTATCCGAGCTAATGTGGACCTAGAACAGCTTGGATACGGGTCGAACTAAATTGCTTTTCTTCACTACATAAAAAATAAAGCAAGCAAAAAAAAACTATCATGGCTGTTAAGAAAATTGCAGATAAGAAAATCGAAAAAAAGAGCTTGAAGCAAACGAATTAATTCACCAAATAATTGCAAATTTAAAAAAAAAAACGGCTTTTTATATATAGGCTGACCACCACAGCCAGCTTAGCAGACCGCCACCAGAATTTCGTCTGCTACTACCAATCACCCCCCCCCCCCCCCCCACCCCAAATAGAGACGCCATTTCCCTGGCAGTGCAGATCCCGCAGTGACAACCCTCTCAACTTCCCCATTCCGCCTCCGGAACGGGTCAGTCGAGCCAATCCTGAGGATTGGCTCGGCTTTTATAGCTCAGATAACACAGATCTTCGGATTATCGGGACACTACTGTAATTTTTAAATTAAAATTACTTAAATATCAAACATCAAACTTTTTCATTTTAAAGATAAATTCGATAGATTCTTAAAAGCAGCTGAAAAACATTTTTAGTTGAGTAGCTCGAAGCTAGCGAATCAAGCGAACTATGTTTCGTAAGTTACATCTCTCATTGTAGGTTCTCGCCATTCGTGAATTCTTTGTCGACTGCAACAAAAAACAAACGAAACTTTCAGTTCTTAACTCTTGTTAGCTTCTTAGCACGTTAAGAAAACTATTAAGGGCAAACTTACTCGATAGTTGAGTATCCATTACCACTGAGAAAAAAAAAACCAACTCAGTATTTGAGACATCTTACAGCCATATTCTCAAAAGTTCCTTAACGTTTAAACGCCTCTTGAGCTCAGATTATTCTGCCTTTCAGTTAGCGAACATTCGCCAAAAATATGGCGAACATTCGTCAAAAGTTTGGCGAACATTCGCCAAAAATATGGCGAACATTCGTCAAAAATATGGCGAACATTCGTCAAAAGTTTGGCGAACATTCGCCAAAAATATGGCGAACATTCGTCAAAAATATGGCGAACATTCGTCAAAAGTTTGGCGAACATTCGCCAAAAATATGGCGAACATTCGTCAAAAATATGGCGAACATTCGTCAAAAATAACCGATTTTTATTTTAAAAATACTAATACAATATATAATAATAAAATTATTTATGGAAGCCTGTTTGGGACATTTCGCACAATAATTTACGTTCAATAATATTGCGTACGCGCTCAATAATATTGTGTGCACACGCTCAATAATATTCGTCAAACATTCAATTTCTTTTATGAATTTCTATTTTCTGATTATCTCTGCCATTCAGAAGAGCAAAAATGAAGAGAAATATTTATGTATTTTAGAAACTAGAAAGGTAGCGCAATCACTTAAGAGTATTTTGCATGTGGATATATTTCAAAATAAACTTTTTATAGACAAAAATTAAATAATATTGTCTGCTTAAAGTTGGACTATTTTCTTACGTAAAAAAGCTTATTTTGAAATATATCAACATGGAAAATACACTTAAGTGATTGAGGCTACCCTTCTAGTTTCTAAAAACAACATTCAAGTTTTTCTTCATTTTGCTCCTGAAAAGCAGAATAATCAAGAGTTTGATAAAAAAAAAACCTTTAGTTTGTAAAAACCACGTTAAAGAGCCGTATTTATTGAACTGAACTTCTTCATTTTTACATCATTTAATTTTATGTTAAATCGGATAAATGACGTCACCAACTAGAAGATTCCTGATAAATTGACTCCACGACAACCTTTCCTTGGCTGTTGTCACGGGATATTGATACATTGAGCACGCTTTTTTCCATGTGCAGACGGCTCCCTTGAAAAAACATAATAGAAAATGAATGTTTTATCACTTGGGTCAATAAGGCGTAAAGATTATGCCTTTTTTTCAATCAAAGAGGCTGTTTAGAGGCTAAAATCTAGGAAAACTTTTGATTTAATTTAAAAATTGACTAATTAAAACTAGCCTCTAACCAAATATGCTGTTTAAGAGGCTAAAATTTAGGAGAAATCTTGATTTAATTTTAATTTAAATTAGAATTAGAATTTTATTTTAAATTTAAATTCTAGCCTCCAACCAAAAAGGCTGTTTAGAGGCTAACATGTAGAAGAACTCTTGATTAATTTAAAGCGCATAGAACTCTAGCCTCAAAACAAAGACTGTTTAGAGGCTAAAATCTAAAATAAATCTTTGTTAATAATTAAAATTCTAGCCTCCAATCAAGAAGACCGTTTAGAGGCTAAAATGTAGAAGAACAGAAGAACTCTTCATTAAATTTAAAGAATAACTCTTATTAGAACTCTAGCCTCTAACCAGTCTAGTGGGTTTATTTAAAAAAAGGCATAATTATTAATCTGGTTTCTCACTTTGATTGTGAATACGAGTGGAGACGTATTCGGATGTTGCCGCGAAACGACCGCAACTTCGATACCATCTAATAACATAAAATGAAATCATCAACAACAAAAATGTTTCATCTCTCAAGATGAGGAAAGTGTAAAATAAACGATAAATTGACCTGTTAAGAGGTTAGATTTGGTGGCGAACAGAACGAAAGTGTATAATGGAGCATCGTTAATTGCAGTTATGATTTTTTGAATCGATCCTTGAACTAATAGAACTCCGAGTCGTAACTATAAAACCAACACACGAGAAGTTTTTGTTTTAGCTAAAGTGTCCAGTTTTTCGAAGACAAAAAGAAAAACATTTGAAAGTTTCGTTGGAAACTAGAAGAGTCAAGGAAAACAATGAATTAATTTTCGTGTTAATATCTTTAAAAATAAACAATTTTCGTGACTTTTTTAGGTTTTTTTTTTTTTAAAGTTCATTACGAATTAGAAAAAGTCTTCAAATTTTCATGATGACGATTTGTCAAATTTTTCAAAATAAACGATTTATGGCAATTTGTGATTTCTCCTACTGCTTAATTGTATAATTTTCTTCTTTTATTTCGATAACATAATAATACGATATAAAGTTCGAGCTTTTTTTAAACTAATAAAACGTTTATTTTGAAAGATATGAAGTCTAATTTTTAAAAAAAATGTATATTTTGAAAGATATTATTGCGAATATTACTGTTCTTATAGTTTCAAACAATAAAATATGAAAATATTTTTTACTATCGTAAATACGACGTAATAAATAAACGTGGTCGGTATCAGAAAAAGTAAAACGGTTAACGAAAGCGTTCCTAAAAAGAGTTGATCGGCTCTGAACGAACACGAATCGATCCGTTGTCGCAGAGGATTCCATTTCTTTCCACGGAAAAGCCTCCAAAAGGACGCGAGACCAGCAAAGTTCAAATGGTAAATTCTGAGAAAGAAAAAAAAGGAGACTTAAAAATAACTTCATTTTATCTTTAAGACAGATGTCTCGTAATAAAAAAAAAAGATTTTCACTTTGCTGCGTAAGCGTAGAAACAGTAAATGTGAAAAGTAGAAAGAGCCAGAAGATCCTGAAGTAAACTCAATTGGAACGTAAATCCAAAGAATCCGGTCCAAAGCAGAACTTGAAGAATACATTTGAGAGCAGTTTGAAGGACACTTAAGTATTCTAAACCCGAGGACGAGAGAAAAGTAAAAAAAAAATGCGTTTTCTGACGAAATTTCGTTCTGACGAATACGTACGAACATGTCAGAATACGTTTTCTGATGAAATCCCATTCTGAATTCGTACAAACATGTCAAAATGCGCTTTCTGATGAAACTCCATTCTGATGAATTCTTATGAACATGTCAGAATGCATTTTCTGATGAAATCCCATTCTGAGAAATTTGTACGAACATGTCAGAATGTGCTTTCTGATGAAATTTTATTCTGACGAATTTGTACGAACATGTCCGAATGTGATTTCTGATGAAATTTTATTCTGACGAATTCGTACAAACATGCCAGAATGCATTTTCTGACGAATCTCCATTCTGATGAATTCGTACAAACATGTTAGAATGCACTTTCTGATGAAACTCCATTCTGAATAAATTCTTACGAACATGCCAGAATGCATTTTCTGATGAATCTTCATTCTGACGAATTTGTACAAACATGTCAGAATGCGCTTTCTGATGAAACTCCATTCTGATGAATTCTTAGGAACATGTCAGAATGCGTTTTCTGATGAAATTCCATTCTGATGAATTCGTACGAACATGTCAGAATGCGTTTTCTGATGAAACTCCATTCTGATAAATTCTGAATAAATTCTTACGAACATGCCAGAATGCATTTTCTGATGAATCTTCATTCTGACGAATTTGTACAAACATGTCAGAATGCACTTTCTGATGAAATCCCATTCTGACGAATTCGTACGAATACGTCAGAGAAGGTTTTTTTTTTTCTTTTTACCTTGCCAAAGGTAAATATGAAACAAGAAAAATGTTCCGAGAGAATAGTTGAGTGGATAATTTAACTTAAAACCAGCCGGAGAACCCATCATCCATTTCAGCAAATCTTTGAGTTTGTTCGCAACCACCTTTACGACCATTCGGGACCACACAAAAAAACAAGGAAAATTACAGATCAGATCCTTGAAAATTATTTCGATAACTGCAGCTTCAGTTACTTTTATTATATTAACTATAGTAACCAGCAAAATTATTTCTTAAAAGTAACTGAAACCGAAGTTACTTTAGCACTTTGTCTATCTATACCGCACCTCCGTCCTTTCTAGCGACAGGTCTAATAAAGTGTCGGCCGTGAAGAAGCGACAAAGTATCGAAGTTACGATAATTCCTAACGTAACGTCGAATACGATCGCAAGCAAACAATTCCAATGCCTAATTTATAGGAGATCGGGGGAAGCACTTTTTTTTTATCAAAAGTCGCAAATTGTGGAATCAAAATTAAGACTCAACTGTATCGATTTTTTAGTCGAAATGTCTCGTAAGAAATCGAATTGTTTCAGTCTCGTTACGGATTGGTTCGTCAGGTTAACGTACGGCGAAACTTCGGACGCAATACGACGGAAACCGCTAAAAATTACAAAAAAAAAGGCCTTTTTAACAAAATTTATCAAAAAAATGTTCATGAAAATTTGTTAAGAAATAGAGGTGGCATCGGGTAATACAGAACCGTTACTACTTGATTCGGAACCGGTTTAATATCGGTTCGCGATTTTTTTCAATCGGTTCTGTTCATTTTTGTCGACCTTTTAAAATGTAAACGACTTGCGAACTCTTGATTATTCTTTCTTTTCAGAAGCGAAATTAAGAGAAACTTGAAACTGTTTTAGAAACTAGAAGGGTAGCCTGATCACTTAAGGTGACTTTATAGATATTTATTTCACTTATGCTCCAAAGACGTTTTTTTTTTGTCAAATTTGGAAGCGAAAACGTCAAGCGAACGTTTTTTTTTTAAACAACATTACGAAAAAAAATTCAAATTGTTTTATAAACTAGAATGGTAAAAGATTATGTTAAAAGTTTTTTGATGGCAATATCGTAAAAAATAAACAATTTTATAGTTCAGTTTGAAAAATTATCCGTTTTTTGGGGGTTTTTCCATTGACATTTCATGAAAAACAAATTTTTGGCCTTTTTCAAACTTGTCATAAAAAGTTTATTTTGAAAGATATCATCATTGAAAAAAACTTTTAGCATTATCACCAACTATTCTAGTTTCTAAAACACTTTGAATTTTTCTGCAATGTTTCTCTCGAAAAACGTTCGCTTTGAAAAATATAAATTTTCTCAAAACCTCGAATTATGAGGAAGAGACCTCCTATAGAATTTAATGGCCACTGCAGTGGCGCCATCTTTGAGGACAAAATCAAAATCAATGTTTATAAAGCCACCTTAAAGGTATTTTCATGTTGTTATCTTTTAAAATAAACTTTTTATAGTCTGCATAAATTTGGACCATTTTAAAACTGACATAAAAAAAGCTTATTTTGAAAGATATCAACACGAAAATAGACTTGAGTTATTCAGTTACTCTTCTAGTTTCTAAAACACTTTCATGTATCGCTTAATTTTGCTTCTGAAAGACAGAATATAACCAGAGTTCTTAGGGGCGTTTTGGGTGTAAGACCTTTTTACGTGAACTGTTAAGATCACTGCGGTCAGAAACGACACGAAGCCGCATAGAAAATCGACGGCCACGAGACACGCAGCGGCGCACGTGTCGCCGCGATCATTCTGTTCGTAAAAGCATACTGTAGAAGACGGCGGCAATGTGGGCAGAGGAGCCGCCGCAAGCGACAAGTGGGTCGTAACGTCATCCGCTGGACACTGTCCATTCGATGGCGGACAGCGGCTGAAATCAAATGGATCAAATAGGAACACCTGAAACTGATAAGCAGTCACTTTCTGACCAAAACCGATCAATTCTTTGATCATTATGTCATTATCTTTGGTCAAATTTATTCGTAGAAAATGGTCTTGACCTAAACCGGAAGTGACCATTTCTAGGTAGTTTTTGATCGTTTGGCTTGTTTCTTTCGTTTCTTTGTCATAAAAGCCAACAATTTGAACGTTTTCCGCATTTTTAAGTGTTTCTGTAAGTAGTTTTGATGCAGTTTTCGACTCAGTGTCACATTTTACAACAACTGCAGCAGAAATAACCACTGAAACTGTTCGACGAATTTCGCGGGAAAATTTACGCTCACTTCCGGTATGATGGCCACGCGGTGAATCAGGTTTTGTGACGTCACTATGGATCTGACCAACAAGAAAACAAGGCTCCTTCAACGAAAATAGTGAATGCGGAGCGAAAATACGATAGTTCATCGTGAAATATTATAAATCCTATCTAAAGGAAGTGAAATTACTGCATATTTCTGTTCTGATATCGTCTACAACTCTAAAAAACGATCGATTTAATTGAAATCGATATTCGTTGACATGTGTAGAGAGACTTTGAATGACATTTAGAAGCAACAGGCGTGGCTTATATCCAGCATAAAGTGGATTATAGGGTAGTACCTATATGGCGGAAAGAACGTAAACTATAAATATTTTTCGCCATGTTAGTACACTAGTTTGACGTCATATTTCAACGTAATGTTAACTTGATATAATTTACAGCTCACGGCCGCCACTATTGCGATTTACGGTGGCGACTAACACCTACATTTTACTGTACGTATAAAGAATAACATTACGTAATTATTTTGAAGACAGAGATGGTTATTAATGGGTGACCTATCATGGTGTCATTTGTTATAAATATCAATGGACGCCATCTTCATAATCTCTTTTTTTGGCAAACACCCAGTGCTTCAATTTATGGCTGTTGGAAGATATGCCAGTGTTGTTTCCTCTTTTATTATGTAACGATGATCCAGTTTCAGTGCTCATCAGCTAATGGCGACGTCCAGTGGATTTTCGGTGCCAACGAAAGATGAACTGGTTTTCATGGAGACACGTCGCACTATTGCTCATAGACTTTTAAGAATGATTAGGTCTCATGGCAAAGAGTTTTGTTTTGTTTTAATTGTCATTTTCACAGCTTATGCCGCCCTTCAAACCAGGTATTTCATAATAACATCATAAGCGCATTCAGACATTATTTTTTCCCCAAAATATTATTTTATTGGTTTATTTGTAAATGCCTATCTTTCTCTCAGCAATATCATTCATATTCGAATCGGTATTTGCATTAATTTTTATTATAATTACCGTTTTGTGGCTTTTTGGCGACGTTTTTAAAGCAATTTTAACTTTTATTGAGAATCAATAGTTCACAGCCATTTTAAAGAGCTGTTGTTATGGCACGTCACTACTTTTTGTTTACACAGCGATTTGTAAGAATGACCGTGACATTAGTCATTCGATGTTTTCATAGTTATTTTCAAGAGTAACTTATATGACGTCACGAATTTGGTTTATGTTTGACCTGACGGTGTTATTTTGTAGTTTATGCACATTTTGTTATTCATCGATTCCTTCATCAGTGTGACGTCACATTTGTAGAAATAGCGATTTGACGTTTCACCGTTTGATAAATCGGTTTTTTCACGTTACGTCACTGATTTTGATCTTTTCACATTGATTTGTACGAGCACGCTTTGTGGTAGCTAAAAAAGGCTACCTAAATGTAAATTGTCCGAAATGGGGAACGCTTTTTAGCTATAGATTCGCTTTTATTTATAATTTAGCCCGCTAAAAACGAAAAAACCAAATCCTCCGAAGCGTTTTTTCGCATCGAATTCGCTCGTAACTGATTATTATCGTGGGAATGTACAACAAGCTTTCGATGACATGCAAGACTCTGACGTCACGTTTACGTTTTATTACGCTCCGTGGGACGCGGCTTCGATGCGGTTGAGGTCAGAGTTCGAGAAAACCGCTCAGTATTATCATCGAGATGTAAGTCAAACTAAAAAGTAAACTTGGCAACACTGTATTCAATTAATTTCTATGTGTTCTTATTAGCCGTTAGAGGGCGTTGAAGTTTATTGATGTACAGTGTTGCCAATTACTAAGTTAGATTTCGTATTATAATTTGTATTTCTGTTATAAAAGAGAAGTTATTTAGATTAGTTTGTTACTTTTTTAATAATAACTGTAATATTATTTTGAAATATTCATATGTTTATTTCATATTCATTTTTTTTTTTAAATAAAAGCTTCATTTTTTTAAAAAAATAAATTAGAAATTATTAAAAGAAATTGTAATTTTTATGCAAGAAATTGGATAATTTTTAATTATATATTATTCGCTCATTTTTATTATTTTTAATTTGTGAATTTTATTAAAATTCTACCTTATTTGTTTTATTTAAAAAATACTTCTTTCATAATTTTTGAAAAAATTCAAATTTTTATTTAAAAAATTGGAATTTTTTATTCGATAATTTTTTGTAATTGTTAATTTGGGATTTTTTTTAAGTTTCAATTTTTTTAAAAAAAAATGGGTTTATTTTATTAAAAAAAAAAATAGTTTTTCATAAAATTTAATGTTTTTTTTTTTCCAAGAATTTCTAAATTTTAATGGAATTTGTTTTAATCAATTATTATTTTTGATTTTAATTTCATATTTTAAAATTTAAAATAAAGTATTATAAATTTGATTAATTTAATTTAGAACATTTTTAATTTGCGATTTTTTTTTTAAAAAAAATTTAGTTTCCATTTTTTTTGTTCAAATGTCAAATTCGTTTGCTTAAATTTCAAGGTCCGCATTTTTATTACGGTTGATTTACACCGGAGGTTAACATTGCCCCAAAAACACGTGTTATTAGCAATGTTTTTAACAAATATTAAAAATCGGCCTATAAAATGTTATTAACTTTTGTTATCAATAATTGTTGATAACATTTGCTATTAATATTTTTTAATCGTCTGTAGAAATGTTAATAACATTTGTAAATAACATTTGCTTTCAGCATTTGTTATTTGTTTCTATTAACATGTCGATAATATTATTGTTAACTTTGTTAATAGCAGAAATTTTGTGACCGCTCTCTGAAGGGCACGTTAGTGATCAAAAGATGTTGATAACAAAAATGTTACTGACAAGTTATTTCTGTTGTCAACACTGTTGATAACATTTTACTCGTGGGATCAGTTTTCTGCCGACATGCTGCTACTAACAATTTTGTCAAAACATTGTTATTAGCATTTTGTTACCAACATTTACCAAAATAATAAAAAAAAATGTTAATTAACATAGTTGTTATTAACATTTTGCTAGTTTGAATTATTTGTCCGTTTTTTTGATTAGGTTTCGTTCGCGGCCGTCAATTGTTGGTGGCCCGAAGGCGGTTGCAAGCGTCAGTTTCCTAAAATCCATTCGTTTCCCGTGTTGATCGCATATCGTAACAACGGAAAGGGCATCCAGTTTCAAGGCCCTTTGAGTGCTCCTCACTTGGTGGCCTTTCTAAACCACGTGATTAACCCTTTGAATGTCGTTCGGACTCCACTCGATTTGCTCAGACTTTTGAGCAAACACAATGCGAGTCTTTTCTTTTTTTATTCGTAATACGACAAAATCGTGTTTTTTTTTTTTTTAAAAAAAACTTTTTGTTTTGAAATGAATTTTACAGACAGTTGTTTTGGCCCTTTTCAATTTTAACGAATCTCCGCAGCCTCCTGGATACGTGTCTTATTATACGGCCGCATTGAAAGCCATCGAAAAAGGTGGGGGGAAAACAGCCGTACAGGGAGAAGAAATATACTATAGTAGAACAAATTGAAAGTGTTTTAGAAACTAGAAGAGTAAAGGAATTGCTTAAGGTGGTTTTAAAGGTGTAAATGGCTCTCGAGCTCTGATTAATTTTTTCTTTCAGGTGCAAAATGAAGAGAAACTTGAATGTCTTTTAGAAGCTAGAAGGTTAGCTCAATCATTTAGGGCTTATTTTCATGTTGATATCTTTGAAAATAAGCTTTTAATTTCAGTTTGAAAATGACCAAACATTAAACAGATGATAACTTTTAAAAATTTGTCTATAAAAAGCTTATTTTGAAAGATATTAACGTGAAAAATGGTGCTATCTCTCTCCTATTTTCTAAAACACTTTCTAGTTTCTCTTTATTTATGCTAAATTCTGAAAGCAAGAAAGTGATTGTATTATTTTTTTAATGTTTAGATCCAGTAAGAGACGTTTCATTTGCTGTGATCTCAAATATTTTCGATGCCGTCAAGTTCGGCATTAATGGTACCGGTACCATTCAGTTACATTCCTGGAATTCAACTCGAGTAAGAAGAAAAACGATTGTTACGATAACTATTCAAAATAAACGATTTATGATAGTTTCAAAATTTATTGCTTCAAAGTTTGGAAAAATTTAAAGGTTTTTTTGATAACAATAATAATATTAATAATATTAACAATATTAATAGTAACAACAACAATAACAATATTAGTAGTAATAATAATAATATAATAATAATAATAATAATAATAATAATAATAATAATAATAATAATAATAATTACAACAACAATAGTAACAATAATATTAGTAATAGTAACAATAACATTAGTAATAATAATAATAATAATAATAATAATAATAATAATAATAATAATAAAAATAATAATAATAATAAAAATAATAATAATAATAATAATAATAATAATAATAATAATAAAAATAATAATAATAATAATAATATTAATTACAACAACAATAGTAACAATAATATTAGTAATAATTATTATTATTATTATTATTATTATTACTAATATTATTGTTACTATTGTTGTTGTAATTAATATTATTATTATTATTATTATTATTATTATTATTATTATTATTATAATATTAATTACAACAACAATAGTAACAACAATATTAGTAATAATAATAATAATAATAATAATAATAATAATAATAATTACAACAACAATAGTAACAACAATAGTAACAATAATATTAGTAATAATTATTATTATTATTATTATTATTATTACTAATATTGTTGTTACTATTGTTGTTGTAATTAATATTATTATTATTATTATTATTATAATATTAATTACAACAACAATAGTAACAACAATATTAGTAATAATAATAATAATAATAATAATAATAATAATAATAATAATAATAATAATAATAATAATATTAATTACAACAACAATAGTAACAATAATATTAGTAATAATAATTATTATTATTATAATATTAATTACAACAACAATAGTAACAATATTAGTAATAATAATAATAATAATAATAATAATAATAATAATAATAATAATAATAACAATAATAACAATAATAACAAAAACAACACAGCAACAATAACATTAATAATAATTAATAATCTCAAATGTAAACTTAGGCAATTTGTTTATTAATCTCAAAAGTATATTTCAAAATGTAAAGCTTTTTAAATTGTTTATTTTGAAAGATTTCTGTGGTTTATTTGTCTTTTCCAATATCCGATCTGTTATTCGTAGGTTTCTTTTACGACAAATCGTTTCAGTTGGCAGCAACTACTTCAGTGGATTTTCAATACGACTAATGAATTTCATGTAAATTATAAATTGCTTCTGGCTTTCTGGGTTTTTTTTGTGTTATTAGCTTGAGCATTAAAACGAAACGCTTTCCTTTTTTTGCCTTGCTTTTTAGCTGTTAAAGCGATTGGCTCCTCCGGCCGTTAAATCTCAGCTGCTTTCGACTGTCTTGGAAACTTCTCCGACAATTATTCTGCTGACACCTCGATTCGTAACAAGTTCTCTTCTTCCGTCTCCTTTTTATTACTTGGTAAATCAAAGGTTTACAACTTTGTTTTCTTTCAAAGAGAAAAAGAGGTGAAATCAAAGTTTGTTTAACGTGTGACCAATAGGTTTTTATTAGAATTAATTACAAATGATGTCACTAGATGGAGTTACCGGTAATTCACGTGGCCACGCCCATCGAGTTGTACAGTGAAAAAAACAGTGAAAGGAGCGAACTTACCAATACAAGTATGTTGGTTTATAAAAGCATTTATTAAACAAAACCCATTGTCTTTTTTCGAAACTTGATGAATAATTGAATCGAGGCAACCCTTTTTTTGTGATGATCTCTGTTCGTAAATAATCGTTTTATGACAGTTTTAAAACGTTGATAACAGCAAAAACCAAAAACCGGCGTTTTGAAACTGTCATAAAACGATTCTTACCGAACGGAACGTCACCAACAGGGGTTCACTCGCTTCATTTATTCATCGAGTTTCGAAAAAGACAATGGGTTTTGTTTAACAAATGCTTTTATAAACAAACATACTTGTATTGGTAAGTTCGCTCCTTTTAACTGTTTTTTCACTGTACCGCTCGATGGGCGTGGCCACCTGAAGACACGTAGCGATGGTACCGCTGCCCCGAGAGCACGATACATAGATAATGGTCACATCTTAACGGTACATTTTAAAAAAAAGAGCGACAAAAAGATTACGAATGAAAACAAAATTTCTGTGAATTAAATGAGAACAAAAATAAAATATTGCAACGGAAAAATATATCGAAAATAAAAGAAAATTGCGAATTAAAAATACAGAAAACGAAAAATTGCAAATTAAAAGGAGCAACAATGAACTGTCGCAAATTAAGAAATAACCAAAATAAAAGATTAGGAATTTGTAAAAGCGAAAAGGAAACATTTACAAATTAAAAAGAGCAACAAGAAGAGTCAATAGTTTCGTAAATCTCTATGAAACTTTCATGTTTTTTTGTTTTTTTTTTCAGTTGAAGGAAGTTGCTCTCGATTACTTCAATTGCAACAATTCGATGTATACGAATAATCTAATTCACGTGACCAAAATGGAAACTCACGATCTGAAGCTGAAACGAGACGACGATACGAAAGAATGTTACGACGACACCACCGTTAAAGAATGTTGTCGGAGTCTCGTTCATTCGACAGTCTCTTGCGAACTTTGCGAGTCTTGCGACTTTACGACACAAAGAAACTTGTCACGGTTTTCGAAACACGTTTCTTACGGCTGCTTTTGCGTAGACGGTTTTTATCGTAGTGCCACTTTATGTTGCCACGATACGAACGAGATATCGCAATACGACAAAACCGTCCTCGCGTCAAGCGGAAATAAGAATTGCTTGTTACGAAACCATTCTAACGTTGCTGCAGAGATGCATTTTCCGAGCAAACGAAGCAGTTTCCTCAAGGTGGATCGTTTCACGGGTCTCGGATGTGTCACGAACAAAACTCTCGCGTTTGCCACTATGGATTCGATCGCATACGATATATTTTTCGAAAGACTCGGAATTAATGTGTCGTTATTTCCGTTCAAAACGGCTCTCGCCATCGTTGATAACGAAGTAAGAAGAGGATTCTGTTCTTCTTGATGACGTATAATCTTAAGAGCTTAAAGACACTTCATAGTCTTGCACGTGTTGCTATGACGGGATAGATGTAATGCCAACGGAATTATGGGGTTTATCTAAAACATAGTCTCGATTCTGAATGCGATGCGAACAGTGATTGAAGTTGCAATCGCTTCGTAATTGTTGTGGCCAGGTCGTTAAGATCTTTCGGTTGCAATATTCGAAGGGGTTTTTATTTTACACAATTTTGAATTATGTTAATTTGAAGGCTGTTGACCTCGAAAAAGGGTCCATTTTGCTGACTTAAGTCCCGTTCCTTGGAAACATCTTTCATCTTTATGAAAAATTGTGCCTATTCCTTAGCATGTTCTTAAGGGTACGAGGAATTTTCCTGACGTATCGAGTTGCTGTTTGGTTGCTAGTGCCAGTTGAGCATGTTCGGAACTGAAACAATTGACCACGTCTCGTGGCATGTGCGACACTGAAGTGTCTCTATGCTCTTAATTTCTGTTTGTGATCTTTCGGAATAATTAAATAAATATTATTTTTGATGAAATTCTTGATTTTTTTTTTTAGCAGGAATCGCATTATGTCCTCGAGCAGCCTATAAATGGCCACACTTTAAGTAAGAACTTTCAAGGTTTTCTTCAAGAACACGAATTCGTTTTGAAATAATGAAACATAATCTCGTGTTGTTTTTTTTTTTTTTTTGCAAAATTTTCAGGAGAATTTATACTAAATTTTACGAATGGTGTTGTCCATAGAAATCTGAGATCTACGACATCGGTCGTTACAACGAATGTGGCGTCACCCTCGAAATATGACGTTATGTTTGACGAACGAATCGAAATCGTCGAAATATCGAGTAGTAACTTTCACATCGTAATGGAAGATACGAAGGTAAATGTTAAATATTTCACGCACGTTTCCGAAAGAACATTTTCGTTATTCTTTTTCTCTTTCTTAACGAGTTCTTGTTAAAGTTGTAGACAAAACGGCCAAACAAATGTCTTAAAAGTAACTTTGTGAACTATTTTAATGTCGCTTAAAAACTAGGATTGTTGGTTATGCGAAAAAATGCCGGTCTTGTGACTTTAGAAGTGATATTAGTATTAAAAACTAGAAGAAACTGAAAGCGTTTTTAGAAACTAGAAGAAATTGAATTATTTTTTTAGAAAATGGAAGAATTTGAATATATTTTAGAAACTAGAAAAACATTAAGTATATTTTAGAAAGTAGAAGAAATTGAAAATGTTTTAAAAAATAGACAAAATTGAATATATTTTAGAAACTAGAAGAAATTGAAAACGTTTTAGAAACTAGAAAAATCGAATATATTTCATAAAGTAGAAGAAATTGAAAATGTTTTAGAAACTAGAAGAAATTGAAAATATTTTAGAAACTAGAAGAATTTGAAAATGCTTTAGAAACTAGAAAAAAATGAAATATATTTTAGAAACTAGAAGAAATTGAAAATATTTTAGAAACTAGAAGAAATTGAAAATATTTTAGAAACTAGAAGAAATTGAAAATATTTTAGAAACTAGAAGAATTTGAAAATGCTTTAGAAACTAGAAAAAAATGAAATATATTAGAAACTAGAAGAATTTGAAAATATTTTAGAAACTAGAAGAATTTGAAAATGTTTTAGAAACTAGAAGAATTTGAAAATATTTTAGAAACTAGAAGAATTTGAAAATGCTTTAGAAACTAGAAAAAAATTAAATATATTAGAAACTAGAAGAATTTGAAAATATTTTAGAAACTAGAAGAATTTGAAAATATTTTAGAAACTAGAAGAATTTGAAAATGCTTTAGAAACTAGAAGAAATTGAAAATGTTTTAGAAACTAGAAGAAATTGAAAATATTTTAGAAACTAGAAGAATTTGAAAATGTTTTAGAAACTAGAAGAATTTGAAAATATTTTAAAAACTAGAAGAATTTGAAAATGTTTTAGAAACTAGAAGAAATTGAAAATGTTTTAGAAACTAGAAGAAATTGAAAATATTTTAGAAACTAGAAGAAATTGAAAATGTTTTAGAAACTAGATGAAATTGAAAATATTTTAGAAACTAGAAAAAAATGGAAACGTTTTAGAAACTAGAAGAATTTGAAAATGTTTTAGAAAATAGAAGAAATTCAGTATGTTTTAGAAACTAGAAGAAATTGATAATGTTTCAGAATGTACTACAGTAACTGAATCATTTGGCCCATCTTCAATCAAAAAATAAAAATTGGGAATTTAAAAATTGCTCTGAAAAGTTCATCTTTGAAGATAACAAACACTAAGACACGCTTCTCGATTCCAATTTCTTTGTTTTTGCTTTTTTTCAGGATGTTGTTCTTCTAGTTTATTCGCCTTGGTGCGTTTTTTGCTCCGGAATCGCACACATTTATCTTTCTGTTGCTCGCTATTTTCAAGCTGCGAAAGACGTTTTATTTGCAAGGTGGTAATTTATGAACATCGTAACAGTTTAAGAAAGTGTTTTTTTTAAATATATTTGTGGTGATGTTTTTTTACTTCTCGTAGAATCAACGGTGACCTAAACGATCTTCCGTGGGAATTTACTGTTGACAAATATCCTACGATATTATTTTTTCCTGCTTATAAGTAAGTTGTGGTAAAGATATTAAGAACGGTTGCCATTTTATTGAACGTGTTCTTTACGAACAGTTGCTTTTCGAATTTCGTGATTATTTTTGCTGTTTCGAAAGCGTGTTAGAAACTAGAAGAGTAGCTCAACCACTTGAGGGTATTTTTCATATTGATATCTTTCAAAATAAACTTTTTATAAAGAAAACTTAAAAAATATTGTCTGCTTTATGTCGAATCACTTTGAAACTGATCTAAAAAGCTTATTTCGAAAAATATCGGAACATGAAAATATCATTAAGTGATTGAACTACCCTTCTAGTTTCTAAAACACTTTCTAGTTTCTCTTAATGTTGTTCCTTTCTTATGTGTTCGTGTAGGAAATGTAACAGCGTCGAGTTTCCCGACGACATTCCGATAACTGTCGCCAGTTTGATCCACTTCGTATTAACAAATGCAAAATTAGAAGTCAAATTGCGAACTGCGCTTAGCCTCTGTACTTCGAAATGCATAGCTCACAACCGCGGACTCGCAATCACGAAGATACAGATCCTTCTTCGAGAGTATCGCATGTTAGAAGTGCGCTTAAGAGGTGCTTTAGAGACGCTTCAAGCGCTATGCAAGGTGGTGGAGCGCAAAGACTCGAATCGTGTTGACGTTTACGAGGATTATGCAAAAAACATCGTACGCGAGATGTGTTTAATACAAGTGAAATTGAATCACGCGCGGACTTTGCATCTCGTGTTGAGTACGGCCGAAAGGGACCATTTGACTTTGAACCAATTCCGTGTTTTAACTAGGAGTCACGATGAATTTCGTGACGGACTTCGAGATAGACAATGTAAAGGACTTAACGCGAGACTCGGAACTGTCTTGAAAAATTGCTCAAGTTTAGATACTTAACTTTTGATTAGGGAATTTAGAGTTGACATTTTTTATTTGGTGGCTGTTCGTAAGTGGAATCGAAGTCTTTAAACTGCCTGTTTTCAATTATTTGTCGCGTGTTTGCACCGTTTTGCACCTGCGTTTGCGCTCGTTAATACGAGTTTGGCTGAAATTCGCGATTGAAAGTTGCGAAGTCGCAAGATCGCAAGTTATAACATGACATAAAAACAGAAAGCAAAATTTTAAGGAAAAAAATACGAGAGAAAATTAAGTTTTAGGCTCTAAAAATGCTTCTAAAATCCAATTTTGCTCTGGAAAAAAAGAAAGGTTTTAAGTACATTTAATTATTTAAATCTTTATCTTAACTTTGTTTGCAAAATTTAACTTTGAACCACTGAAACACGGACGTAAGACGAGCTCGTAATTATGGAGGAGGTTATCTTATTATTATTATTTGGGAATTTTTCCAGCTGTTGCTGTCAGCATCAGGTTTAGGCTGGCTTCACACAAACCACTTACCTGTCGCCACGAAATGATTGACGCCTATTGCTTCACAGAGACCACTCGGTGGCTCATGTGAAGAAAACTATAAAATTATGGCCTGCTTGATCACCACCAACAAATAGGCGGTGGTCAAACCACTCAGCGCCACTTTGGTTCCCTCCAAATCGGTGGCAGCGGTTCGTTTGAACACCTATGTAATCAGTGGTCTGCTAAAAAAAACGACCACTTTATGTGTGACGACACAAAGTGGTCCGTTCGAAACCAGCCTAAGATTTTTTCTACACGATTCCGAGTGTGTGCGGACGCATCTCGGACAATTATAATCATTATTCCATGACCCATTCACTCGGCTTTACGATGAGATTTTCGAGGAAAGGGCTTTCTATGTGACCATTTTAGAGAAATTAATATTGTTTAACTGCAATAAGTCCACTTTAATTAAAAGCCTTTATAAGGTAACGTTCCATTAGGTGTTGACTCGTATCTAGTCACATTATGAGAAGTTTAGTTTTAGCTGCATTGTTGTTGCGCGATCGTCATCAAATTTAACGTTTTTCTTTAATGAATTTGTTACGATCACTGTCGCCATTTGCAAGGCTTCAGTTTTGTCCCCTCGGCTTCCAATCAGTCCACTCTTATTTATGTGTAATTACTAAAATGTTTCGAGTATTTTTTTTTTATCGAATTGCAGCCAGTATGCTACTCGGTGATAGGGAATATTTTAGGCCGCGTAACCTCTTAACTGATCAACTGGCAGTTCCTCTTCAAGTTCAACTCCTCCTTATCTAATATTCTTGACGGTCCTCGTTTTTTAGTTAACTGAGCTAGAGGACGTTGGTTGGTCGACTGGCTCGTAGTGGACTGGAGTTAGGCCATTAAATATCCCCCGCTTATTGTTTTTAAAACGACGAGCTGCAAGTTGCAAGATCGGAATTAATGGGTGAAATATTCCCTACTATTGATAGCATAGTGGCTGCTGTTCGAAAGAATTTCCAAACTTTGTATATAAATTCCAAGTGCCTTAATCTCAATAAATGTTCGTTACTATTTCAAGATTAGTTTTCTGTCAGTTTTATTATTGTTAGTAATTACTAAAGTTGATGGGTGTCGCGGGTGTCTCGTAAGAATTTTACCATGTGTTTGAAAACGTTCTATCAGTTTGTTTGAAATCGACTACAGTCACTCTTGTAGTAAGACGAACGAAACAAGTAAAATTGATTCTTATGATTGTTGGGAGTGACTGGAAATTAACATCTTCCTTAAGACGCATCATGGGTAATGGTTATCCTAATTGTCTTCTTCATAAAATAGTTTCAATTGTTCTGTAAGTGCTGCTCTTTTGAGTGCAACAAAAGCAGGCGTTTTCAAATGCGCACCTCTTGCGACGCTGAGACTTTTGATTCAAAACTCAATAATAAAAGTCAACACTATAAGTTTAGCTTTAAACCTCTCTTAGAATGTTTTCTATTTTGGAACCCTGCTTAGAGAGTTCAAGTGCCAAGTTTTTCTTCTTGAATTTCAGGCTTTGGTTGATTTCTTCAACATTTTGGAACTAAATTTAAAAAGTAGAATGGCAATTGATTGCGCAATTATTTTCATGAGATCTTTTAAATTAAAACTTTTTTGATTTGCAAGTTACGAGTTTATCACATCATAAAATCGATAGACGATTTATTCTGAACGATATGTCGTAAAAATATTTCTTGACTCATTTTTCGAGTTGCTTCTAAAACGGTTTCAAAATCTATTAAAAATTTTGAAAGTTTTTTTTTTTTAAAAAAATAAACACAAAAAAAATAAAACATTCGATTGTATCAAATAAAAAGACGTATTTATTATTTATTTTACATAATATTGTCTTTTTTTTTTCCAAATCGATATTAAATGATAATAACATTTGAGCTAAGTTTATGAAAAAATCTACACAATTTTTTTATTTATTAAATTTTATTTTAAAGTAATTTTCCTCTTTGTTTATCTGGATGGAGGCGGCATCGGAACTGGAAAATGAGATTGTCCGGTTACGGCTGCATTTGGACCTAGTAAAATCTGAAAACAAAAAAAAAATCCAAATGGGAAATTTTATAATAATAATTATAATTTTTTCTTTTATCTTCACTTTTATGGCTAATTTATGCCTGTTTATTGTAATTTTATTTTACAGTTTTGTGCAAGCTTTCAGTACTGATGGGACATTTGAATCCTCGAATCCTGCAAATCTTGAAAAATATTCGAGATTCGTAAACTCGAATCTTTGAGCTTTTTTCATCTTTTCGAATCCTAACCTTAAAAAAAAACTGTTAAAAACTTTGGTAAAATTAGTTTTAACTCCATTGACGTCCAATAGAAGCGTTCACTAACAAACAAAACCCAGCGATTGTTGCAATTTCGGTGTTGTATCCGGATCACCAGTGGATCACTTTGTGTCGACCCTGAGTGCCACACTTGTTTTTATTATTAATAATTTAATATTTAATATTATTTCATTTATTTGAATCTTCTTAATGAATAATATAGGATTTCTTATATGAAGGATTCGAGAGCCTTTTAGGATTCGGATTCGAGAAAATTTACGATTCGCCCCACCGCTAGTTTTTAGCATATTTATTTTTTTTTGCGGATTTTTGTATGTTTTTTTTTAAAGAAACCAGCTTGTTTTTTTTTTTGCTGTTTTTTAAAAGATTTATGTTCATTTCCTTAAACAATCTGCTGTTTAGTAGATTTTTGTGTTTATTTTAAGAAAATCTATTGTTTCCTGCAAATTCTCGTATATTTCCTGAAAGTTTCTAAACATAATTCAGTTGTTTCTTGCATATTTCTGCAGGTCTGTTTCAAGTTTTCTGCCTATAATTGCAAAATCTCAGCCGTTTTTAACGCTTTCTTGTATATATGTGTTTTTTTTTTAAACCTGTCTTTGTTGCTGTTTCTGCAATTCATCCATCTGTGCTCTCTCAACTTCAAATAAAACAGGAGCTACAAGAATAACAGAAGAAGAGAAAACGATCCAGAAAGCGGAACGACTCATTGCATAAAGGCTTTTGGCTCCCGAGACGGAACCAGTAGAAACGGACGCGACTCCATTTCGTAACCAGCAAGGAAACATCTCAGTCAGACCCCAGATTCTTTCACCGAACGTCTCATCCAGGTCCTAATACGATAAAACAAAATTAAGATTTAATACGGTGGCCACGTGACTGAGAACGATTACCTCATCGTCCGATTCCACTTCTTCCTCTTCTTCCACCTCTTCTTCTGTTCTTCCGTAAGGGTTTTCTTCGATTTCTTCCACCTCTTCTACTTCATTTTCATCTTTAACTGACATTTCTAGATCTTATTTATAAATTGCAAGCTTTAAAATGCGAAAATTCTACAAAAACAGCTGAAAAAGCCGATAATCGCATGGAAAAATAAGCGAAACCGGAAATAAAGACAACGAAATGGCGGGAAATATCGTCATTAATCACGTGATCGGCCGCCGTACTAGACGATCTGGTGACTATTTGGCGCATGACTCTTAAAAAACGCTGTGATACTTACCTCTTATCATTTAATTTTAAAAAATTTGTCAATTGGCCAATTTCACAGCATTTTAATAAACTAGCCGCTCACTGAGCGCTACATATTTTATAGATCCATCGCTCTGATTACCGCTCTAGCCTAACACTTAAAAGCCACTGTGATATTTAGCATGAAAGTGGCGCAAAGCATAAATAGATCCTAAAACTTTTTATTAGCCTTTTTATTTTTTTTGACAACACTCAAAAGTTTTAAAAAGTAGTTATAATCGAGAAGAAAAAATGGAAAACAACAAGAAAACACGAGTATACAATTCTAATGTAATGATTTAATCAACAGTTTCCAGAAGATTGCGCCATCTATTGGTTTTAGCAGACGATTTCGGCGCCATACTTTCACCACTATTAGAGAGGACATGAGCAAAACTATGATATATAGCATGAAAGTGACGCGAATCGGTTATAGGTGTGCGTTTGGCGTGTTGGTAGCGTCTCCGTCCGCTGTGCAGACGACACGGGTTCGAGACCACTGCTGTGAATGTACTGTCTCTCTCTTGTTCGATGCGTTGTGGTGGTCGTCGATCGACGCCGAGCTATTAGTGCGGCTGTTTCGGGAGAGGAAACTGTCCGCCGCAACCACAAATTGCAACGACATGAGATGGTTTAAAAAAAAGCCATCTGCGGTTCTGAACGGCTACTTAGTAATTACGGTTTACATTTGAGGCGCGTCTGCCGCCAATGTAAACCCTGCTTCTGAAGTTGAATTTCGAAGTAGCAGTAAGCCTCATAATTAGATTACGACACTCTCGTAAGACCGGCAAAGTGTCCGGCAGTCAAAGTGTCCGAAATAATAACGCAGTTAGACTGCTTCGGTTCACTCAGATCAGACGACAATTGAAGTGTAATGGGAACGGGAAGCGCTGAAACGTTGAGAGCGTCGTTCCACGCAACGCACATCGTTTTTCTTTTTTTTTTTTTTTCTTTAAAATAACCTATATGCAAACAGTCAATTCTGGCTTGTCCATCTTAGTTTGTCAATCCTGAAAATATTTAAAAAAAAAAAAAACAGAATTAAAACCAACACATTGGCGCACGTGCTGATTTTTTTCTGGTTCTTTAAAATTATTTTTACGTATTTTCATCAACATTTTAATGGTTGTTTTTTCGTACGAGCTCCGTGCTCAATGGTGTTTCACATAAGAGTTAGAAATTCGCGATTTTGAAATACTTTTTAAAAATAAAACCGCACTTCCCAATTTTTTGTCATTCTATCACTAGATGAACATACAGTATATTTAAGGTGCACATTGCCGCCGTGACTGTGTATTTTAAAAATTTAATATTTTTTCTTTAACATTGGGCCTATGGCTCAATAGAAAAACGATGCTAGCGCTCTTTGCGGAGATTTTTCAAAGATAAACTTGAATTTTTTTTTTTCAGAAACGAAAAAACGGTAGCTAAATCACTTAATAGTATTTTAATGTTGATATCTTTTAAAATAAACTTTTTAAGTGTTTTTTTTTTTTAAAGTTACCTAACTCTGAAGCAGACGATATTTTTGAATTTTTGTCTATAAAAAGTTTATTTTAAAAGATATCAACTTGAATACACTAAAATATTTTACATTTTGGCGCCAAGATATCGCGAACATCGATATATAAATATTTAACAGTATCGATTTAATTAGCCGCTGAATCCGTTTAGATACTAGCCGCCGCTAATGTATCGGCTAGCTGCACGTTTTTAACGCATTCCATTTTTCTTTCTTTCTATTCTCCATTGTGAATTAGTGAAAAATGGTAAGCAAAATATCGGTTTAAGAACATTTTTTCCATGAATATAAGCGTAAAACTGTATAAATTATTATTTTAAAGTACTTTATAACGATTTTTAAAAAAGAAACTATCGAAAAAGCGGCTTAAATTCAGCTTAAAGTCGATTATTTCGGATATTTCCGGCGTCCACGTGTTCAAAACGTTTTCCGCTCTCTTTTTGCACGTTTTGCACGCGTTCACCTATTTTTTTTTCTGTTATAAACTAGACTAGCAAGCGACGTAACAACGGACGGAGCAAACACGGACGCGGCCACGTGAATCCGGTCCGTTGCACGAACTGTGCTCGATGCGTTCCAAAGGACAAAGCGATCAAGAAGTTCGTCATCAGGAACATCGTTGAAGCTGCTGCTGTTCGAGATATCACTGATGCCAGCGTTTATGACTGTAAAAAAAAATATCTGTGGAAATTGGTATAAATGTCTATTGAGGTCATGAATTTTGTTGTTTTTCTTTTCGATCGACAGCTTACGCACTTCCGAAACTCTATGCTAAGTTACATTATTGCGTTTCGTGTGCGATTCATTCGAAAGTGGTTCGTAACAGGTCTAAGGAGGCACGCAAGGATCGTACTCCACCACCGAGGTTCCCACGTAACGTTTCCGTAAGTCATCGTCATTCGTTTTCTAATTTAAGGAAATTCCACAAAACGCAAAAATGTGATAAGAACAGCATATAATTGCTGTAAAACGGCAGAAAAATGCAAGGAACATTAGAAAAGTGCAAGTCACAGCAGAAAAATACTAAAAGATAACAGTGGGCATTTGCAGAAAAGTGCTAGAAACAACGGAAATTTGCACAAAAGTGCTAGAAACAGCTGAAATTTGCAGAAAAATGCTAAAAAAAAACAGCGGAAATTTGTAAAAAAAAAAGAACAGCCGGAAATGCTTAAAGAAAACAGTGGGGAATTTCAGAAAAATGGTAAAAACTGCTGAAATTTGTGGGAAAATGAAAAACAGCAGAAATTAGTAGGAAAATGCTAAAAGAAAACGGCAGAAAAAATATAGAAACAACTGAGAAGTGGTATAAAAAACTGGATATTTGCAGAAAAATGCTCGAAACAGCTGAAATTTGTAGAAAAATGCTAAAAGAATACAGCAGAAAAATGGTAAAAAACGGTGGTTATTTGTAGGAAAATGCTAAAAAAAACAGCTGAAAATGGCAGAAAAATGTCAAGAAGAGCACGATAATGCTAGAAATCATATGAAATTTGGGTGAAAATGCTAAAAACGAAACAGCAGAGAATAAATAGCACAATAAATTTGCAGATTTTTGCGTTTTAGAGATTATTACAAGGAGACACAAAAGTAATCGAAATTTATTGACCCATATTTCTCTTTTTTTTTTTTTTTTGTAGGACGCTCCAGTTCGTACGCCGAATACAGCTCGTGTCACCAAACCGTAAATATCGTTCGAAAATTGATCTTCGAATGAATAAATAATAAAGAAAAACTTTGGTAAAAATGATTTCGTCGTTGTATTGTTGTTTTTATTTGGTTCGATTTTTTTTTTTTGGTCACTTTTATATAAAATTATGTAGATCAGTTCAAAAAGTTCTCTGAATTTTGTTATAAAACTTGATTTGAGTGGAACATTTTGACCTTGAAAACCTAATCAGTGATCACTTTCGTGGTAAGTTATTTGTGTGCAAATGCACTTGTGTCATCGATATTCCCACACTTTCACTGTGTGTGATGAAGAGGACGTTGCATTGAACTTAATTAACTTGTTTGTTTAGAGGTGGAGAGAATATTAATTTGGTGTCTGGTCCAGAAAAAAAAAAACACCAGCGCACTTGGCACACTTTTTTGGTAATCTCATCAATTACTTAATAAATAACAAAATAAATTAATCATCATCATCATCATCATTTCCTGTACCTTATCCCGCAAGCAGCAGGGTCGGCCTTGCTGGTTCTAACTCTCCACTCGTTCCGATTTTGCACCAAGCCCCCAGTGACTCCACATGCCACCATATCCCGTTTTACTACCACATTCCAGGTTTGCTTGGGTCTTCCTCTACCCCGTTTTATTCCCAGGTCTAAGTTCATTGCCTGTCTCAGCAGTCTTTTCTACTATATTTGTTACCCCTACACTACCCCTAATAAAATCATTTCTGATCCTATCCCTTCTGGTCACCCCACTCATAAACCCTTAGCATTCTCATCTCAGCTACCTGCATTCTATCCTCATGCACCTTCTTGATTGCCCAACATTCTGACCCATACAACATAGCTGGTCTGACTACTGTTCTATAAAACTTTCCCTTCAATTTTATAGGTAACTTCCTGTCACATAAAACCCCACTAGCCTGCCTCCACCTATGCCAACCTGCTTTTATCCGGTTTGTGATGTCTAAGTCTAAGCTCCCATCATCTTGCAGCACACACAGATCCTAAATATTTGAAGTCATGCACCTGCTGCATTAAACTGTCCCCAAGTCTAATCCCCTCATTCAACTGTTCTTTCCCATCCCACTGAAATTTCATGTACTCCGTTTTTGCCCTACTTATTTTCAACCCCTTTGATTCCAAGGCATTCCTAGTCTCCTCTAACCTTATCTCGAGTTCCATTTTGGATTCCCCAACTAAGACTATGTCATCTGCAAACAGCATACACCAGGGGACCTCCTGCCTCACCCCTGCCAGTAACTCATCCAGGACCAAAATAAATAGATATGAATATAAATAACAAATTAAATACTGTATTTATACAGTAGTTGATGTATTCTGATAGCTAGAGCTTCCACCTCCATCTCTCATGGTTGTGCCAGACGGAAATTTATCAAAAATTAAGTTTCTTTTTCGCAGAACAAAAATATCACCTTTCCTGACAAATATTTATTTAATGGCATTGTCCTGCATACTAAACGGAGATTGCGTTAAATTAAGATAATGTGTATACATAGAGATGGTTCAACTTTAATGTTAGAGATAGGAGAACGTTGTGAATGAGTTTTAAATTCTGTAGCCTTCTTTAAGGGTTCTTTTTATTCTGCTCATCTTCCCTTATTTTTATTTTTTCTCTTTTTTAAGAACTTAGATGCTTAGGTGTAAAATGAAGAGAAACTGAAATGTGTTTTAGAAACTAGAAGGGTAGCTCAACCGCTTAAGAGCCTAGATATACGTCCTCCATCTTGTTGTTTTGAGCAGACGACAATGAGACATATTAGTGTTAATGTATAATTGAAATTGTGAGAAATAATGTCGCAATTGTTCACAGAAGATACATTAAAGTGCAAAATGCAATAGAAATTATTGTTCATTAAGTGATCGCTTTATAAAAATTTTTGAAAAGGTCCTTCTATTTTTAAATAATGTTTAAAAGTCGTACATTTTTTAACTCCATGTTAAATCCCATAGGACCAAAAAACCATCCAACAAACGTTTGAAGAATTTTCGTTTAAAACGGTTTAGAGTAATAACAAAAGAAACAACACGTGCATTAATGTATTGGCTTCACGCTGATTGCTTTTTATAAGCTTAGTAAGTGCAAGTATTTTTTTTTTTTTTATTAATTTTTATGTGATTTCATACCTGGACAAAAACTGTTCGAAAACCATTTTTATGCCCAAAACGATTGCAGGGCCTACATTTGGAGAAAATGTGTACACTAGGCTCTTAAAGTTGCTCTTCAGCTAGATGGGTGATTTGGCGCGGCACCGACCTAGTCAGCGAGCAGCTTAAGAGGGGAAACCTGTGGCACAGAATACGGAGAAGAACAGAACTGAAACTTGCTTCATTTCTTTAACATACAGATTGTCTTTTAAGGTGTATTTATTAGGTGTAAAATTATAAACGTGGTTACAATTTTTATGCAAATTATATTTAAAATTTATGTGGTTTAACTTGAGCGCAAATTTCGGGGTTGCAAAGTAAACTAGATTTGATTATATTAAGAGGGGCGCCAGTTTTTTTTTTTGCTTTGGCACAAAGTTTTGTGGGCGCAGAAATTAATAGGAAAAGTAATTATAGAATGCTAATACTAAAAAGGCGTCATTTTTATTCTTGCCTCAGGCGCCTTATTTGTTTTGCAAAATATGGAAGGAATTTGTTTCTTGTGTGGAAATTAAAAAAGCAAAATGAAAACAATTTCGTTGAAGAGATTTTTAATAGCCAAAAAAGTTTTTTTTTTAAAGAAATTAATTGAAATTATTCCACTTTAGCTTTAATAATTATGAGAATTTAGTATTAAGTAGAAGTGGCGCTATCTATTGGTTACACTCAGCAACAACAAGGAATAGGTTGATGACATCTTAAGTTGAGCTACCTCTAGGTATATTATTTACCTTTTGATTACGTTATTAGATGGCTGTGATTTGAGAAACTATTTGTTTAGAGCGTAGTGATTTGGCTCATATTACGCATGCGCATTTTGTGTTTTATGGTTTGAATCGTCTGCTCGGTGTATTGATACATTAATGTGATGACGCCATCAACGTTGACACGCTGTTTTCCAATGAGTTGTCTTCTTCTTTAGTTCATTTCGGGGCGTTTTATTTAATCTTTTCGTCTCGTTCTGTTCACTTCTACGAAGTAATTCGTTTATTTTCTGAATCTGGATTGATCTCTGTATGTTTACGTACGTCGCTATCGATAAATTAAGGTGAAATTATCAATTTTTTAGTGGATCCTCTAATAGAGGTAGTACAAATGTGGTTCATCCATAGACATTGATGGTCTCCGTCATCGCGCTAACTTATGGAGGAGCCACGTTTGCGCTACCTATTTAACTTGCCGGTTTCTAATTTAATGTTTTCTCAACAGATGAGTTGGTTTAAAGAAGTGAAACTGAGTTTTCTTCAGTCTTTGTGTTGCAAAGTATTGAAGACAGGTGCCATTCCTCGACACATTGCTCTCATTATGGATGGAAATCGACGTTTTGCTCAGAAAAACAGTTTGGAAACGATTCAAGGACACACAATGGGATTCAACAAACTGGCAGAAGTTGATTTTTTTTTGTTTGTCAATAGAAACTAGAATAATCATATTAATTGATAGGGCTCGACCGATACTATCATTTTGCCGATTGTTCGAAGAGAAACAGAAAATAATCGGGCCAAAGTCGATACACGAATACCTCGCTTTACGGCCGAGATATGTTTGGAGAAAGTTGGCTGTAAAACGAAAGTGCCGTATAACGAATCATTAATTTTCACCATAAGCGACACCATAGTAAAATACATGTACATGTGTGATTTCCATCGATTCCGAAACATTTCTGGGCCATAAATCGAACCTGAAGAATACGAAAGTGAAATTTTATTTATTTTAATTGAAATTATTGATAAAATGCTTCAAAAATCTTCACGTAAATTATTAAGATGGTTAACATGGTTTAATTCTGTTTATCCTGTCGTTCTGAAGCAAAAATTAAGAGAAACTAGAATGTGTTTTAGAAACTAGAAGGTTTAGCTCAATCACGTTACATGAGTATTTTCATGTTGATATCTTTCAAAATAAACTTTTTATAGACAAAAATTGAAAACAATAAGCGGGGTTTGCTTAAAGTTTTGTCGTTTTTAAACTGAAATAAAAAGTTTATTTTGAAAGATATCAAAGTGATTGAGGTACCCTTTCTAGTTTTTAAAACACGTTCAAGTTTTCGGTTTTTTTTTGCATCCGAAAGACGGAATAATCCAAGAGTTCGAGTGGCGCCGTTTACAGCTTTTTTTTAAAAAAAAACCTTAACTATCGGCGCTGATCTGCCGATGGGGATCGGTCGCGACCCTCTCGATAAATCGGACCATTAAAATTCCATTTTTTGAAAATTTTCAGACTTTGCAATGGTGTTTGGAATTGGGAATAACGGAGGTTAGCGTTTACGCTTTTAGCCTCGAAAACTTCAATCGATCAAAAGAAGAAGTCGAAGGACTCATGAGTTTACTAAGAGAGAAATGCGAGCGGCTTCTTCGAGAACGGTTTGAACGAAACGAAACAAAATCTCTTCTCTCTTGATCAAGAGAAAGAGAAGAAGTAAAATCTCTGAATAATGGTTTTAAAGAGAAAATGTTTTTATTTTTTCGTTTTTTTCAGTGATAAGATAATGGAAAATGACGTTTGTATCAGATTTCTGGGAGAACTTTCGAGGTTACCGAAAGACATTCAGCGATTTGTTGCTAAAGTTATGCTACTTTCTTCGAACAATAAAAAGTTTGTTAAATATCTCTTTGTTAGTTTTATAATTTTGTTGATCTTCCTCATTTGCATATTATATGCAAATGAGGAAGAACAATAGAATTATAAAACTATTATTCATTTGTACAGTTTCAGACACGAAAAGGCAATATTAACGAAGAAACCGAAAGTATTTCGTAGAAAACTAGAAGAGTAACTGAATCACTTAACTAGAAGGAGAAAAATTGAAAACGTTTTAGAAACTAGAAGAGTAGGCCTACACTTGACTTAAGAATAAACCAAAATGTTCAGTTTTTTTTTTTTCTCGTTTTGATCGAACGTCAAGTGAAAAATGAGAATTTGATTTGGGGCCACGGAACGTTTATTTTTAAATAAACGAACGTGAGACGCTACCAAGGGCGGTCATCCTCTTCACACTTTAAACAGATTCGATGGGGATCATTTCGGTGCGTGATTTCCTCGAACGTTTCGAGGATATAGCAGTTATTCAGGGATGGGAACGACATCCATAGACTGCATTTCGCGAAGGAAGCAATCGTTAAGAGCCTAGATACATGTCTTCCAATGAGACATATGAGTCTTACTATAATGGTGTTATTAAACGTGCGAGAAATAGTCTCGCAATTGTTCAATGAAGATACATTAAAGTGCAAAATGCAATAGAAAGTATTGTTCATTAAGTGATCGCTTTATAGAAATTTCGAAAAGGGTCCTTCTATTTTTAAATAATGTTTAAAATCGTATATTTTTTTTAACTCCATGTTAAATCCCATAGACTCCCCAAAAAAAAACCGTCCCATAAAAGTTTGAAGAACTCTCGTTAAAAATTATTTAGAGCAATAACAAAATAATTAGCACGTGCTTCCATGTATTGGCTTCACGCTGATTGCTTTTTGCAAGCATAGCACGTGCACTTATTTTTCCATTAATTTTCATGTGACGTCATACCGGGACAAAAACCATTTTTATACCAAAAACAATTGCAGCGCCTACAGTCGGAGACATTTTGAATTAAACGCTGTATCTACGCTCTTAATCACAACTGAAACGATGGCTTGTCTGATTTTCAAGAAAAAAATTTCATTTACTCTTCTAGTTTTCTAAAATACTTTCAGAAAGTTCAGTTTTTTTTTCTAAACATTGAATAAACTTAAGATTTAAAACAGAGACACTTGAAAGTGTTATAAAAACTAGGAGAGTAAATGAAATAACGAAGAAGAGTTTTAATAGTAAAATATCTTTAAATATAATTCAAAATTAACATTTTACGGCAGTGGTGGAAAATGAACCGATTTTTAGTTTTTGGTTAGCCGCCAAGTTTGTTGTTGCGTTTTCGTCGAACTTGAAGTGAAAGTGAAAATTAAAATTGTCATAAAAAAGTTTATTTTTAAATATACAAACATGAAAATCTCATTAAGTGATTAATTTATTTTTCTAGTTTTTAAAACAATTTTTCACGTTCTTTTTTTTTACTTAAAAGTTTTTTTTTTACTATTTCGAATGTTTTTTTTTTTTTTTCATTTTCAAACAGAGCCTTTCTTAATATTTACGTTGCTTACAAGAGTCGAGACGAGATCGCTTATGCCACGAGCGAAGTCGTCGAAGGTGTTCGACTCGGACTCTTAAAATCCAGGTTCTAAATAACTTTTTTTCGTATTTGAATCGACACAATCGATAACCAATGGCCCTGTTTCTCGAAAATACAAGTCTTGTAATACAAGTGAATTCTATGGAGCCGTGTAAAGGACACACATAGAAAATTCACAATTTGGCATTAGGAGTTGTTAATTTCGTAATAACAAATTGTGAATTTGCGATGCGTTTCTGGATCACGGCTTCGTAGAATTCACTTGTATTTTTGAGGAACAGGGCCCTGATCGTAGTTTTTTTTTTCTTTTCGACAGCGACATTTCCGAATCCGTCATTTCCAACTGTCTTTACTCGTCTCAGTCTCCCGATCCGGATATGATTCTAAGAACATCCGGAGAAGTGAGACTCAGCGACTTTCTTCTCTGGCAGTGTTCTTATTCTGTTATAGCATTTGTAAAAGTCTTATGGCCGGACTTTACGATTTGGAATTTTTTTACGGCCGTTATTTATTATCAATTACACTCCTCGAAAGCTAAAGTAAATTTTTTTTGAAGGTTTTCACACTCTCTTAACTGTTAAGATAGAGATTTTCTTATAAAAATTTTCCGATTTTCTCGTTTACTTAGGAGTTGAAGGATTTGTCGATTAAGAATGAAAAAATGTTCGCCGACGAACTGGACCTTCGAGTGGCCAGTGAAACGGGAAAAGACGTTTCCAAATGTCGAGAAGAAAGGGAAGTAAGAATTCGTTTATTTCTTCAACATGTTCACGACAAAAGAGTTAAAACGTTAGAAAACATATCGGTCGATGTTGTATAACTAATCTTTAATAAAAAAAATAGTGAGCGGCAGATTTCTGGGTTAGTTTTTATGTCTTCTTCGTTGGAAAAGGTTTGGTAAGTTGCGCGTTTCCAGTGACTAGCAGTGAAACACATCAAGTAATGTAATGTCGTCAGAAGTTGTTTTTTTTTCTGATTTGCAGTCAAGTTGAATATGTGAGCAGAACTCATTTTTACGGACCTGTGATCGTTAATATTGGTCGAGGCAATACGATTGGATGTTTTTCAGTGAGCTGCAAACGTGTCGTTGTGGTAGTATTGAGTAGGTAGTTCGTTGTTAGGACAATTTCAATTTAACAATGATGTCTTATTTTGTCTAAATGACAACCATTTATGTTCGAGAGCAAACCGCCCCCCCCCTTTTGCTACATGGCTTTCGAGCTGATTTCAGGCAAACTGAGTTGAATTGAATGAATGCTATATGAGTAGAGTCGTGTGTAATATGGTAAGTTTAGGAATGATGGGTAATTGACAAGAGAAACAACAAACTAAAGATACCCTTTTGCAATGAGATCAAAGTACCCATGGAAACCACCTCAAAGAAGTCTTCTCTGCATTGGAAATGATGACATTCTTGTCTTGTGGACTTCACGAGGTACGTATTGCAACGAACATTTCCACTGCCGCTCTCGTACGGTTCACTTGCGATGAATTTTCGTAGATACAGTGTCATGAGCATCTTTAGAGACAACTGAACCTCGCCAACTCTGAATCAGCCTCTCTTTTAAATTGCACGTCGGAAACGAAGACATTCTTGTCTTGCCGGCATCACTGAAAATGTGTTACACACACACACACACCACTTCCTTTGTTGCTCTTTCTATTCACTTGCAATGTCATGAGTGTTTATAGAAAGACCTCAACCACGCCTGTTCTGAATTGGCATAACTTTTGAATCGTGCATTGCATGCAGGAAATGAAGACATTCTTGTCTTGTAGACATCACATGGAACATGTTGCAACTTACATAGCTAGCTCAATGAAACACCTATAGAAACACCTTAACCACGTCTATTCTGAATTTGCCAAACATTTGAATCGTGCATTTCACACAGGAAGTGAAGACATTATTGTCTTGTGCATTTCACACAGGAAGTGAAGACATTATTGTCTTGTAGACGTCACTGGGAATGCATTGCATTCAACTTATGAGTTTTCGCTTTTTCGGTTTACTTGCTCTGAATTTTCCAAAGTTGAATTGTTACGATAATCAACTTTTTAAACGTACATTTCACAAGGGAAATGAAGACATTGTTGTCTTGCACATTTTGCTGGGAATGTATTGCACCCATTATCGCTGTGCTGCTTCACTTGCAATGCATTTTCGAAATTACATTGCCATGAATATTATTGCAAGAATATTATCATCATACTGACAATTTTAACTTTTCTTGCGAGGGGGGGGGGAATTGTAAATGTTTTCCAGTGTGATCATAGCTGAACACGAGCTTACATTTATTTTCTCGCGGTTTTGATTGACACAAATTTGAATCGACAAAAATCCCAATTTTAATATTAATTTAATACAAAATTAAAACAAACGATGAGAATGAATTTGATTAAACAAATATGAATTATGCAATTATGTATATATTATCTAACATTATTATTAATTAATCCAAAAATAATAATTCGAAACAATGAAAATATTTCAATTGCTGCTCAGTTGTTTGTACGTTTATAGCTGGGTGAGGTAGAGATGAATAGAAAGAAAGGGGATGCAGATTTTGAATTGGAATAATTACTCAGCGTAGGACCTATGACAGAGGGACAATTTAATTCGAAAGATATGCCTAAGAAGAAAGAGAGGGGAAGGGGTAGAATACTTATGAGTAAGGTAATGGTATAACGAAGACTTTATAACCACGAAGTAGTCCACTGAGTTTAATGCACCACTAGGCTAAGAATACCATTGAGCTAAGCGGACTACAGGGCTAAGTGGGCTTACTGGGCTTAGTTGACCACTGAGCTAAGTGGACTACAAGGCCGAGTGAACCACGGGTTCTTAGTTTACCTCTGGGCTTAGGGAATCACTGAAAATTATGGGCGAGAGCCAAAAAAAAAGTCATGTCCCTGAAGAAGAAAAACAAGTGAATTTCACGATTATTATGAAAATAATCGTGAATTTGGTTGTTTAATCGTAATAATAATTTATAAAGGAGGACAAGTGACCCTTTGCGGCCAATCGCAAACAGAGAGCTGTGGGTTAAATAATGTTTCACTAGGACAAACAAAAGTGTGACGTCGACCATGATTACAAATATGAAATACCTATTAAAATAAAGAACAAAAGAATTATTAAAAATGACACGATTATGCAATAAATATAAAAAAATGGGTTTCGTACTTTGCATCTAGTTTCCAAATCAGCATAATATCCAGGGGCCAAATGGTTACACGAGAAAGATGTTTTCGGGGGAATTAGTTTCTTGTTTTCATCCTCGTGATGTTGGTTAATCGAAGGTTTAATTGTACTGACGCCATGATAAGTTCGATCAAAAGTGGACTGGTGATGATGGTGGTGGTGATGATGATGATGTTGGGAAATGATGCGATTGGATGGATTTTTAATGTTTGAGCCCCTGTTTGTCACATGGACAACAGAAGAATGTCTCTGGTCAGAAATAGCACCTGAAAGTAATTAATTGAAATCGAAATTTTCAAACAAGGTTGAAATTAAGGTGGTTTTTAAGTGTAAACGTTCCCCCCCCCCCAAACTCAGAAGAGCACAATTAAGTGAAACTTGAAAGTGGTTTTGAGAAACTAGAAGAGCAAATGAATCATTTAAGTTATTTTCATGTTTGTATCTTTTAAAATAAGCTTTTTTTTATATCAGCTTGATTCTAAAAAGTTTATTTTGAAAAATACCAACATGAAAGTACCTATTCACAGCTATTCAACTACTTTTCTAGTTTCTAAAACACTTTTAAAATTGTTTTTCTTAAGCTGGTTTTAAAGTGGAAACATCCTTCGAACTTCGGTTATTTTTTGTCTTTCAAGTGAAAAAATGAAGGGAAGCTTGAACGTGTTCTAGAATCTAGAAGAGTAAATGAATCATTTAAGTTATTTTCATGTTGATATCTTTCAAAATAAGCTTTTTATGGCTGTTTGAAAATAACCAAACTTTAAGCAGAAGTTATTTCTTAATTTTTTGTTCATAAAATGGTTATTTTGAAAGATAGCAACATGAAAATACCCTTAAGTGATTGAGCTACTCTTCTAGTTTCTAAAACACTTTCTAGTTTCTCATAATTTTTCTCAAGAATTCGAAAAACCAGCTGTTTATAAACCATATTATTGGCGAGTTTAAAGTGTAACCGCCTCTTTGACTGTTGATTATTCTGTCTTTCGAATGCAAAATGAAGAGAAGCTTGATTTGTGTTAAAAAAAACTAGAAGGGTAGCTGAATCACTTAAGGATATTTTCATGTTGCTATCTTTCAAAATAAGCTTTTTCTTTGTCAGTTTGAAAATGACCCAACTTTAAACCAGGGATATATATGTTTTTTTCTGTATAAAAAGTTTATTTTGAAAATTTCAAAACATGAAAATGCTATGAATGCCAAATTTAAAGCAAACTTTTTTTCTTAAAGGAACTGTTTTAGAATATGGCCGCCAATATTGAAATGTGGTTTAACCTTTGTGTATTGTAGGCACTTGAATATTTGAAAACTGTATGAAACTTCTAGGTTGAACTTGACCATTCAAACTTGATGGAACTTCAGGAGGAGGAGGAGGAGGAGGAGGACCACTTCGAATTTGGTCCAATGATTTCAACTGAAGTGGCAGTGATGGGACACCACTTATTATTTTAGAAAAGTTCCTTTGTCGTGGAGGTAAAACTGTCGAAATTGGTTTCGAATGCACCTTTTGAGGTTGCCATTCGAGAGACTCGTGAACTGATGATGAGGGTGGTGGTGGTGGACGTTGGTCATTTTCAACAATTGGAACTTTTGTTCCAAATATGTTTTGATTCCAAATTAGATTCGATTGAATCTGCGGTTTGAATATCGGTGGTGATCTGTGATCCTGATGTAAATTAGTTAGTTTAAATTTGGTTTTCCTTTGTTTTGTTGGTATTGAGTCTGAATTGGTCTCTTTTTGATTATTTTTTAATTGGGTTTCTTTGTGGCCATTCAAAAAGATGGTCAGTCCTCCATCGGGTAAAGTGGGTGGTGGAGACAAAGTTATAAACTTATTGTCTGGTCCGGGATAAAAGAGTGTCGGAAAATCAATTGATCTCTGAAATGAAAATTGAAACAACAAAAATGATATTAATTTCATGATATTTCATTTCATTAAAGTTCATTAATGAAGAGAAACTTAAATATGTTTTAGAAACTAGAAGGGTAGCTCAACCACTTAAGAGCCTATAGATACACGTCCTCCATCTTGTTGTTTTGAGCAGACGACAACGAGACAAATGAGTGTTACTCTATATGGTGTTCCACTAAAATTTCAAGAAATACTCTCACAATCGCTCAACGAAGACACATTAAAGTGCAAAATGTAATAGAATGTATTCTTCATTAAGTGATCGCTTTATAGAAATTTTGAAAAGGTCCTTCTATTTTTTTTAATAACGTTTAAAAACGTACATTTTTTAGCTCCATGTTAAATCCCATAGACCCAAAAAAAAACTTCCCACAAACGTTTGAAGCACTCTCGTTAAAAACGACTTAGAACAATAACAACAAAACGAGCACGTGCATTCATGTATTGGCTGCACACTAATTGCTTTTTATAAGCTTAGCACGCGTAATTATTTTTCTATTAATTTTTATGTGACGTCATATGGGACAAAAACCAATTTTTTTTTTTTACCAAAAACGATCGCAGCGCCTACATTCGGAGAAATTTTGAATTAAGCTCTTAAGGGTATATTTAATGTTTGGTATCTTTTAAAATAAACTTTTAATGTCAGTTTGAAAATAACCAAATTTTAAGCAAATGTTTTTTTAAAAGTTTATTTTGAAAGATATCATCATATAAAAGTACCATAAGTGATTGAGAGCTAACATTTTAGTTTTTTTTTTTAAATTTTGCTCTTCCTGAAAGACAGAATAACTGGAGTTCCAAGATCAGCTATTAATAAACAATCTTAAGGTAATTTGAACGTGTAAACGCATCAAATAGCGATTGTTCTGTCTTTCAGATGCAAAATGATGAGAAACTTGAATGTTTCTTAAAAACTAGAAGGGTAACTCAATCACTTAAAGATTATTTTCATAATAGATTATCTTTCAAAGTAAGCTTTTTTATCAGTTTGAAAATGACTCAACTTTAAGCAGATGATATTTTTTTTAAATTGTTGTCTTTAAAAAGTTCATTTTGAAAGATTTATAAACATGAAAATGCTTCCTTAAGAGATTGGAGCTAACCTTCTAATTTCTAAATTACTTTCTAGTTTCTAATAGTTCTAGTTTAGTCTAGTCTAGTTTTTCTTTGCTCTCCTGAAAGTCCAAATAAAATAAATACCTTGTTCTGATGTTTGGAAATCGAGATTTTATTGGTTTCTTTGATTTCCGCATAAGCATTTGAACAAAAACAAATGAAACCTGCAATAGATACTTTAAAAAAAATAAAACAATGTACAGACAGATATTACTTCTCAAAGTAATTAATTAAAATTGCTTATTGGTATTAAAAACAAATTTAGACTGGTTCTGATCAATTTTTTTTAATGCTGCATGTGGACTTTTATGTCCCTCTGCCATAGGCCTATTTGGCTGCTTGCAGAGTACTTTTTGTAATTGTAATGAAGTAAGGCAGCTACAATACAGTTTTAAGATAATGAATTTCAATTTTTTTTTTAAAAAAATGAATTGGTGAATTACTAATTACTTAAAAGTAATTTAATTACAATAATTCATTACTTTGGGCAAATTATTATCTTTATTCTAGCCTCTAAGCAGTCTCGTTTATTGAAAAATGCATAATTTTTTTAGCATTACTAATTAATTAATAAGATAACCAGAAACAATGCGTTTTTTAATCAAAGGACCTTGTTAAAGGCTAGTTATAGTCTTAATAATTTTTTCTAAGATTCTAATTCGTCCACTTAACTACTGGATTGTAGCCTTTAACCAGGGTTTTTCTGACTTTAAAATACATTTTTTTGGTTGCCTTTGTAATTTATAACAATTACAACTTAACACAAGTTTAAAAAGTAGATTGCTGAATTACTAATTTAGTAATTACTTTTAAAAAAAGTAATTTAATTACAATAATTCATTACTTTGGGCAAATTATCTTTATTCTAGCCTCTAAACAGTCTTGTTGTTTGAAAAATGCATAATTTTTTTAGCATTACTATTTATTAAGTAACCAGAAAAAAATGCGTTTTTTAATCAAAGGACCTTGTTAAAGGCTAGTTATAGTCTTGATAATTTTTTTTCTAGATTCTAATTCGTCCACTTTACTGCATTGTAGCCGGGGTTTTTCTGACTTTAAAATACATTTTTCTGGTTGCCTTTGTAATTTATAACAATTACAACTTAACACAAGTTTTAAAAAGTAGATTGCTGAATTACTAATTACTTTTTTTTTAAAAAAAAAGTAATTTAATTACAGTAATTTATTACTTTTTGGCAAAATTAATATTATCTTTAAGAAACAAGTTATAAGACCTAATTTTATCTTTAAAAAAAACTAAAAGCTATTTGTCCATTTTGAAGGCGTTACTAATAATTAACCAAAAAAATAATATATTCCACTTTCTAGTTTTCTTTCACTTTTTTTTAAAAAAAAAAATGCATGAAAGGCGTGTGTTATTTTGATCTCGAAATTCTAATAGATGTGATCTCGAATTCAAGAGTAGTCCGTTCAGTTTTTTTTGTTTTTACTTTCCCTTCCCGCCTTAATTTTTTTTGCTTTTAAAGCATTTGCTTTATTTCCTTACCAAATAAAATGATTTTAAAGCTGGGTGTGATGACAGCTAGAAGATAAAACATGGCGGCCGTCGGCACAAAAAAAAAATCCACCTTAACTTTTATTCCTGATCTCAACAGAAAGAATTTAAGGCACCTGTTAATAAATAATATTAAAAAATATGCATATAATAATAATCCATCTTTATAATAATAATAATAATAATTCACTTGTCAATAGCATCATTTCAAACATATACTTAAATAGATTCTTTTTTTATAAGAAGAATATGCTTTTTTATATTTAAAATTAATAAAAGAAATGTTAATATTACATTTTACATATATAAATAATAATAATAATAATAAATATGTGATCTATTTTATGTTAGCTGGTAATTTAATTCACTGGTTTATGAATTTACTTTTGATGTTTTCATTTTTTATGATTTCAATGTGGAGCTAGGATTTATATGAACGAAACCCGTATAAATATGCATTAAAGCATATTTTTCATTATTTTGAATGCATATTTCACTATTTTTAATGCATATTTCACTATTTTTAATGCATATTTCACTATTTTTAATGCATATTTCACTATTTTTAATGCATATTTCACTATTTTTAATGCATATTTCATTTTTAATGCATACTTCATTTTTAATGCATACTTCACTATTTTTAATGCATATTTCACTATTTTTAATGCATATTTCACTATTTTTAATGCATATTTCACTATTTTTAATGCATATTTCATTTTTAATGCATATTTCATTTTTAATGCATATTTCATTTTTAATGCATACTTCACTATTTTTAATGTATATTTCACAATGTTAATGCATATTTCATTATTTTGAGTGCATCTTTTATTATTTTGAATGTATATTTCACTATTTTGAATGCATATTTCACTATTTGAATGCATATTTCATTTTTAATGCTATATTTAATTATTTTGTATGTATATCTTGTTAGTTTTAAATGCATATACTTTATCAGTTTTAATTTAAAACTAATGAGATATGCATTCAAAATAACACAATTTAAAAGCAAACTGAGCCATTTGAGTCTTTGTTCATGTTTCAAAAGACATCCACACCATGAAATGTTTCCCGTTTCGATGGGACTCAAAAAAACATGAATCTGAGCTGACGCGATTCAGCCCCGAAACATTTCAACATTGTTGCGGGACAGAATCGCAACAGACGAGATTCAGCCCCGCAACAATGTATCGCAACAAAATATCCTGGTGTATACTAGGCTTTATGATGATGATGGTTACTTAAATTCACAATTGGCACTTGAGGCCACACAAATTGAGAAATATTTGCTTGATATTACATACAAATTCGAACTTTAATAATTATTTAAGGCTTAGAGTGATATTGTATTCAATGTAATAAATCAATAGGTTTCAAATGTCTCAGCATAAATATAACCACATAGACTAGAAAATAATCGAGTGTTTTAACCAAAAAAATTCCAATCTCTGATTGTGCAAAATGAAACAGAAATTTTGTTGCCCTGAAGATAAAACAAGTTTAAGAAAAACACCTACGTTTTTTTTAAAAAAACCATCGAGTTATTCGGTAACATTTAATTTGGGGGTTGCTCCATCTTATAAAATATACACACAGTTTGTGCAAATGTTATCGTCAAAGTTCGAAAATAAGACATTCTTCGAAATTACTAAGACAATGTAAGAAAACAACCAAATATGCTTTCAAATCTGCAAAATTAAAGCAAATTTTAGAAAAAAAAAATGTGCAGAAAATTTTAGTAAAAACATTGGTGGTAAGTTGGTAACATATGTCACTGTGTACAATGCCTAAATTTGTTTTGCAGAAATGTCTAAATGGCCCTATTAATATTAGTCACACTTTGACTAGAATTGTGTTCTTTTTATATTACATGTTTAATGTGAGCCGTTATGCATTTTACCTAAAATGGTAGCTATTTCGCAATTTTCTAGTATTTTGATGTTTATGCAGTTTTTATCGGAATTCTGCATATTTTGTTTAAATTTTATGAAATGCCTAATTATCTATTAGTGGCAATCTTACTGGTCATATGTAAATTACTAAATTAAATGTTATTTTTAATATTTTACTAATTGTTATTTTCAAAATTTTACTAAAGTTATTCTCACTTTGCCTAGAATATTTGTTGGTTCAGCATATTGCCTGTTTCTTGTTAGGTTATTTTGCAAAATTCATAGTGACAATGTCAAATGTTACCCCTAAATGTTATTTTCAAATTTTATTAATATTATTCTTACTTTGCCTGGAATATTTGGTGTTTTTGTCAATGCATATTGCTTAATATAAGTATTATGCACATTGTCTACACTACTAGGTATTTGGTGCATTTTCCAGTGTTTTAATTTTTCGATACATTTTTGTTAGTTTATTTTACAAAATGTCTAGATTCATAAGAACTCAGTTTTATTCTCACTTTGTATAGTTTGGTGGTTTTTTGCATATTGCCTAGTTAATATAAACAAGATTAGGCATATTTTCTAAATAATATTTTGTATATTTGTTTTAGTAATTTATGCAGACTGCTATTTTATTATTTGAATTTGAATATTTAATCCGCGATTAACCTAAAAGGCCTATGGCAGAGGGACTAGTCAGTTCAAAAGCAGCATAAAAATACATTAGCAAAATAAACTATTCAATTAGTCTGCACATTTTCGAAAAATGCCACAAATGTTATAGTTTAAGGTGTAAACACTGCCTTGAATTCTTGATTATTCTAGCTTTTTTGGTGCAAAATGAAGAGAAACTTGAATGTATTTTGTAAACTAGAAAGGTAGCTCAATCATTTGATGGTATTTTCTTGTTGAAAATCTTTCAAAATAAACTTTTTTGTCATTTTGAAAATGTTCTAACATTTAAGCAAATAACTTTACTTTTTGTCCATAAAAAAGTTTATTTTGAAAGAAACCAACATGAAAATACTCTTAAATGGTTAAACTACCCTTCTAGTATTTAAAATACTTTCTAGTTTCTCTTGATTTTGTTCTTCTGAAAGACATTATACAATCAGAATTCAAAAATGAGCTGTTCAAACAAAAACCATCTTAAATGCTTTGTTACATTGTCTAGTAATTTTTTAAAAAAATGTCTTATTTTTCACTTTGACTGTAACATATATGTTATATATGTATATGAGGCATAAAAGGCGTAAACATTTTTTTTTCCGCTTTCTATTTTTTAACTCAATAGAATCTCCTCCTAAATGGAATCTTATTTTTGAAAAGAAAAAAATTTCAAGAAGTAAATTGTTTCAAATTAAATTTCACAACTTTGAATAAAGAGGGAGGATGAGGATATGATTTTTTAAAAAATTGAAAGGTTCACTGTTTCCAGTTGGGAAGATTCTATCTGGGACGACGATAAGGGTTGGAGGTGGAGGCTAGTAAGTGACATTGGAGGTAGCCCAAAATAGTATGAACAACTGAGCAAGTTAAGGTGCAGATAAACCAAGCTCTATCGCGAACCGTTCGGTATGCTCGCGAGCAACTCTCGAATAGTTTGCGAACATCTAATTTTGGTAACAGGCATTTAGAAAACGGGACAAACACAAATTGGCTCCGCCCTTTTTATGACGACCGGCAACTTCTAATTGGTTGGTTATCTAGTCTGACGTCACAACAAACCAATTAGAAGTTGCCGGTCGTCATAAAAAGGGCGGTGCCAACTTCTGTTCGTCCCGATTTCTAATTGCCTGTGATCGAAACACGTGTTCCTTTTCAGTCACTGCTTCAATATAAGAATTTCCTCTTCAGCTCACTAGTGAATGCACCTATAGACCCCCTTAATGGGCTGCTTGGAGAGTATTTTTTGTAATTGCAACTGCAACTGCTAGCCTCCACCTCCAATCTTTGGTGTCATCTCAGTTAGAATAGTCTCAGCTGGAATCACACCCCATAGTGAGAAAGAGAAAGATATGGGCGCCATTTTTTTTATTATGTCTGCCTGGCAGCCATTTTAAAATGACCATAATGCAAAATTGTAGCTATTGTTATAATGTAGATATTGTTATCTTAACATTTTGAAATTCTACACGCAACTCTGAAAAAGTTTTCATTATTAATAAAGAGAAAAAACTACCAATATTCAAAAACATGATAAATCATATCTTTTGAAATTTACTCAAAAGGAAGTAAAAAAAAAGTGCAAATTTTAAGTGTATAAATTTCACTTTTTACTATTGTTAAAAAATATATATATAATCTTTCTATGGACATCCTTTTTGTACGAAGCCCTGTAAAGGACAGGCGAGATTTTTTTGTTAAATCTCGAAATTTCGACTTTAATCTCGACATTTTCAAAAATCTCAAAATTTCGACTTTTTCCGAAATCTCGACATTTCGACTTTAATCTCGACATGTCGACATTTAATCTCTTTTATTCGGTCATGTTAATTATGCCATGTTGTGCGCACCATACTCTAATAATTAAATTATTGCTGCTACAAGAGGGCGCTTGCAATAATTTCATTATTAGAGTATGGTGCGCACAACATGTCATAACTAACAAGCCCGAATAAAAAATTAAAAGTCGAAATTTCGAGATTAAAGTGGAAATGTCGAGATTTTTTAAAAAAATCTCGCATGTCCTTTACAGGGCTCCGTATTTTTGCAACAGAATATATATTTTTAAATATATAATTATATAAAAGAAATTCAATTTTGACCACAAACAGTTATAAAGAAATTTGTTAAAAATATTCTGGTTTCAAGAAATCAAGAAATCAAACAAAAATATCTTAAAGAACCACTTGTTATATTTTTTTTTATAATATATCGGGTAAAACTTCCGGTAAAAAGTCCTTAAAAATGTGCATTCTGAAATCAGAAACAATTTTCTATAATTGTTTTAAAATAGATTTAGCCCATTTTTTTGTTGTTGGAAAAAAATGTATTTTAAATTGCACGTCCTACAGATTTGAGTATTTATGAAAATTAATAGTTTCTAATATAATATTTATAAAGAACAAGAAAAAAAGTGGTCAAAATGTAAATGCATATTTATGTTTTCCTTTTTTAAAAAAATACAAGTCGACAAAACGCGGAATTTTAAAATATTTAGACTAACAGTAAGAATAGACCGCAAATATATTTCTTGTTTTAGATAAATTTAAATAAATTGCAATTTACAAAAACATAAAAATTGAAATTCACTTGACTCCCATTTATTTAAAAATAGAAAGAAATTTCAACGAAATTTAAAATCAATTAGCAAAAAAAAAAAATTATTTAAGATGTTTTAGGAAACACATTTCCGGTTTTTTTGCGGTTTCAGTAGAAAGAAGCGGATATTGAAAAAGTATTTTAGAAACTAGAACGGGTAGCTTGAAGACTTAATTTAGTATTTTCATATTGATATATTTTAAAATAAACTTTTTAAAGACAATAATTAGAAATTATTTAAAATACTGTATTAACAACATTAAAATATTTTAAAAGTGATTAAGTTACCCTTCTAGTTTCTAAAACATTTTCGACTTGCTCTTTATTTTGCTCATGAGAAATAGAGAATAACGAGAAATCGAATGTGTGTTAGAAACTAGAAATGTAGCTCAATCACTTAATAGTTATTTTCATTTTGTTGTCTATTTCAAATTAAACTTTTTTTTAGAAACATTTAAAAGTTCGGTTATTTTCAAACTGATAGAAAACGCTTGTTTTAAAAGATATCAAACATGAAAAAAAAATGACTCTAAATAATCCAGCTACCGTTCTAGTTTCTAGTTTATCAAATGCGTCGATATTTTTTAAAACATTATATGACAGTTTGAAAATGACTGTATTTTAAATTTTGAACGATTTTTTTTTGCTTGAATTTTGGCTCAACTTGAAGTGAAAGCTTTTAAAATGAAAAATCTGAAAATATTAAATATTTTATTTTTCAAGATGATAAATCCATATTGAAAATCCATCTAAATGAGTCATTTCGAACTCTTCTAGTTTCTATCAAGTTTGACTTTAATGTTAAAAACAGAATAACTAAGAGTTTGATTTCATTGTTTCTTTTTCATTTGCATATTTTGCAAATTGTTTCTAGTAAAAAAAAAAAATTTGAAAATAAATTTAGTGAATTTTACTAAATTAACGTTAAAATTTGTACAGGAAAAAAGTGATATAATAAATTTACTAAAAATACTGTAAATCTTTTAAATTAATACAGTAATTAATATACCAACTTACATGAACTAATAATAGATAATAAATAACAGAATTTTTTATAATAGAAAGAAAAGAAACTAATAATAAAAATAAATAAAAAATAAATATAAATAAATAAAGATAAAATAAAAATTATAAATATAAAAATATAAAAATAAAGAGAAGAAACTAATAATAAAATTTAATTTTTAAAGAAATCAAACAACCATTTAAAAAAATTAATATAAACTTTAATTTTAAAGCAAGTTTAGATTAAAATTTTTTATGAAATTATGGTTATTTAATTCATAAAAAAATTAATTATTTTAACTAACTCTTTTACTATCTAAAACAACTTTCTTTTATTACTAAATTGTTTTATATAAAATATAAATAACTTACCTGTTATAAAAATTACTTTTTAAAAAAACATTATTTCAGTAAAAACTTCTTCAATTATTTTAATTTCGTTTAGAGCTCGGATTTTTATGCAAAATATCAAAGCAACTGTTTCTCAATTTATGGCTCCAAGGGCGAACTGTGAAGTAACAATTTCATTTAGTTCCACCAACAATTATGAGTTTTTTCTTCTAATTAATACACTGGTTAGAGGCTAGAACTTTGTAGTAGACAACTGATAGTAACCAGATATCTAGCCTCTCTAACCAGCCCTTTTTGATTACAAAAAAAAGCATAATAGCAGTTGCTCCTAATGATGATGATTAGGGCTCGGATTTTGATGCAATATCAACCGGAATGTTTCTCAATATGTGGCCCAAGTGCCAATTGTGAAGTAACACTCTCGTTTAGATAAAAAAAAATTGTTTTTTTTTCTAATTAAAAAAAATAGTTAGAGGCTAGAACTGTAGTTGACAACTAATAGTAACCAGACATCTAGCCTCTCTAACCAGCCTTTTCTGATTAGAAAAAGCATAATTGCAGTTTGCTCTAATAATGATAATGATTGATTCCTTCACAATTGGCACTTGGGCCACAAATTGAGAAACACTTTTTGCTTGATATTTTGCATAAAAATTCTAGCTCTATTAGTAACTTATGATATTAATAATTATCGCATATTATTATGAGTATGTTATCACAGTTATAAGTTGAAGATAAAAATACTTTAATAACTTTTGATAACATTTTTAATTAAATTTGATAAAATGAATTAAATAATTAATTTCTAATTTACCTTCTTCATTGATGAAATCAGATTTTCGATTCTTTTGTTTATTTTTAACAGATGTAAATTAAAGGAATATATCTGTATATACATATAAAGATAATTATAATTAAATCAATAACAATTAGATGTGTAAATAAAATATCCAAAGATGAAATTTTCTGAGCACACAATAATCAAAATAAGAGAATCCACACAAAATAAAATTAATCCATAATTTGTTTTAAATTAAACAAAAAAAAAATAAGCGTATTTAAATAACCACACCTTAATTTGCATAAATAAGATGCTAACAAACAAACAAATCCTGTTTTGAATTTTTTTGTTTAAATATTATTGTTTATAATATAAAACATAAATTTTGCACTGTTCAAATATTACATATTGCAATCAAGTGCAGAATACAAAAGAAACTGAGATGAATATGTTTATATGTGTTATGAAAAATGTCTAAATTTCTTCTCCTCCTCCTCCTCCCTTTGAAATCCGCGCCCACCTCCTTATATGGGACACCGTTTTCAACTCTTATTACAAACTCGAACAGAAAAAATAAAACCTTATTTGCATATATTCTCAACCAATCAGAACAAAATCTCTATTATCAATTGGAACATTTGAAACTTTTAACTCATCATTTCAAAATTACACACCATCCTCTTAATTATTATTATTATAGGGATAAATTATAGGGATTTTTCTATGAATTTTTATAAATTTTTGAGCAATAAGATTTACTGATTGTGAGAAGAGAACGGCAACACTAGTTAAAATTTGAAAGTGTGTTAGAAACTAGAATGGGTAGCTTGGAATCACTTAAAAAATTAGCTACACCTCCATCTTGTTGTTTAGAGCAGACGACAATGAGACATATTATGAATGTTACTTTATATTGTGTTACACTAAAATTTCAAGAAATAGTCTCGCAATCGTTCAATTTAGATACATTAAAGCGCAAAATGCAATAGAAAGTATTTTTCATTAAGGGATCACTTTATATCAATTTTGAAAAGGTCTTTCTATTTTTAAATAATGTTTAAAATTGTACATTTTTTAACTCCATATTAAATCCTATAGGCCCAAAAAAATCGTCCAACAAAAGTTTGAAGAACTCTCGTTAAAAACAATTTACAGCAATAGCAGAGTAATTGGCACGTGCTTTCATGTATTGGCTTTGCGTTGATTGTTTAGTTTTAATTTAATTTAATTATTATAAAGACAAATAATTTTAATAAGAAAATTAAAAATAAGTCTTAAGTCTTAATTGGCGTTAACGATGTTTCAATTATATGTTCTAATATATGTTGTCAAATAAGAAACACTAATTTAAAAAAAAATTACCATCAGATTTAACAATATTAATTAAGATATTCGCGGGCTGTATTAAAAACGTTTGTGGGCCACTTTTGGCTCGCGGGCCGTTGTTTGAAAACGCTTGGAGTAAGGTGAGAATTTAGAGAAAAAAACGCTTCGTTTAGATTTAAAGTCAAATTTGTGGGAAGAAGTTACAAATTAAAAAAAAAGATGTTTGTGGTTTGCATTAAAACCGCAAATTGCCAAATAAAAAAAGGGTTAACTTGGTTTAATTATTTGGGGAGTTGCCGTGAAATTGAAACAAGAAATTTTCAAAACAAGGATCAATTTTGGAGCAATAGAAATAACATGCTGTTCTTACCTACATTAGAAACATGTATTTAAAATTTGATTTCTTTAATTTAAGCAAAATTTTTTTCTATCAGTTGAACTGTATATATGCATCTAAATTTGCATAAATTTGCATGAAAAGTCATGAGTTTCTTATTTAATTTCATTAGTATTTAATATTATTATTTTAACAACTTTAATTACAAAATGTCTAAAATCTTATTAAATGTGCTTACAAATATGCCTGATAAATTTCAAAAATATTCTTTAAAAATCTCATTTACTAATTTAATTTAAATAAGTTTACAGAATGAAGTTAACAGTCAGGTCGTCATTAGTAATTCTGTAAATACAATTTACATATTTTAATCTTGAAATTCTTTAATTTTAAAATTTTTTAAATATGTTTTCAAAATGAAGAAACAACTTTTCATTTAGCTAGTTTTTTGAAAAATTATCATTTTTTAAAAAAAAAAAAATTCTGAAATAAATCAAAAACAAAGAATTAGTATGTTTTTTTTTGACTGTGCATGTGTGGCGGCCTCTACCATTGATAATGCATTGTGCAGTGAGTGGTATCAACATGTTTTCAAAATGGTGGACAGGAGTTAACATAAGGCGCCATGTTGAAAACATGTAATACAATAACACTGACAAAAGAAAGAGGCAGAATCACACTTCTGTAGAGTTCTATAGCTGTGCTTATTCGATTCAGGACACTTACAACCAACTCGAGAGCCATGTGACAGAGAGTGGATAAAAATCCCAATCATAAATGAGTGTCGTTTAGGGTTGGAATACATAGACCACTTTTGTTAGTCGATATAGGGTTGTTGCAAAAACCGGTCACTTTTTATCTTTTTATTGCAACCACATCCCAACCACCTACAACTTCATTTTGCAGTTGAAATCGACCACCAAAAGTGGTCTGTCTGTGTGCCAATACCTTTAAAGTTTAGAAACAGCAGTCTAGCACACTATTCTGTAAACTATACTGTAAACATGTATTTGAATTACAAGAGCTACTCCACAAGCAGCCAAAAACGGGGCCTGTAGCAGAGGGACAACAAGAGTCCAATTGCAGCATGCGAAATGCATTGTCAAAATCTGAAGTTATAAAATAAACAATAATTGCAATGTGTTTCTGATGCAACTAAAATAATGCATTGTCAGAAAATTAGAAGATCCATAATTCAACTAAATATGCAATAATATGTGAATTATGAATTTATAATATTCTCATAAATTTTTCAAGTACGGTATAAATACGCAATTGATTCTACAGTACATAATATTATACGAAATAAATCTTCTTTGAAAGGGTTTTTTACCCTTGAGTTTCCGATTAAAAAAATATACATAAGCTATATAATTAAGCCTACTTTTATGATTTTTCATTTTAGTTCTTTAACCCTGGATGCCTTTTTTTTTTCATTGAGACAAAATAAGACAATGCTAAATTTAGCTAGAATTCATATCCACCACGGTCCATCATCATCATCATAATCATCATCATTATCATTATACAATAATAAAACTATTATTATCATAAACAATTATCATTCTCACATAAAACAAAAGTTCTTGAAAGATGCTGGAATTAATTAACTTTTTTTTTTTCAAATTAACACTCCCACTTTTTACTAAAAAGTAGTATGTAATATATCAAGTATATATCATGAGTAATATATTGAATAATTATATATATATTTCTAACTTTCGATGTAACTCAGTGACCACCATTAGTTAAAAGTACTGTAATATTAAAAGTAGAGCCCTAACTAGGGCAAGGCAAGTGAGGTGTATCTGCCTCAGGTGCAAAAGCTCAGGGTATACGGAATAATTAGAATAGTAATTGGTAATGGTAATTAATTAGCTAGTTATGGACCTGATTAAAAGAAATAGTTTGGTTATAAATTATAATAAAGCTGAAAGTGGTTGTTAGAATAGATCTTGTTGAGGCCCTGGTCCTGACTCATGGAAGTGTGGGCAAAGTAAATCTTTAATTCACCTAAAGTTTTCACCTAAAAGACAGTTTGCCTAATCAATTAAGTTTAAACCAAATATTCTAAAAGTTATTTCAGCTAAATGACGACAATACACCTAAAATTGTTCAGTTTTGACTCAGTGGACATTCGCTTAAAAAGTTCCAATCATTTTGACCTAAAATTTATCATGGTTCAATATGAAATAAGCTTAGATGAAATTTGTAAGTACTTTAGGTAAATTTTATTTTAGGTGAATTTTTTTAGAAGATAATTATTCAAGGTTAAATTTATTTCAAGTGAAATTGTGTTTCAGTAAAATTGACTGTTTAGGTAAGAAGTGTTTAGGTAAATTTAATTTAGGTAAAACTATGTAAACATATGCTTGTAATTGTACTTTAAGTAAAATGTATTTTAGGTGAATTTCTTCGGATAAAAATAATGCAAAGTTGAAAATATTTCAGGTGAAATAAACTTTAGGTAAATTTAATTTAGGTAAAAAAGTTGGCATAGATGTCTATGTGAATTAGGTGAATTTCTTTAGAAGAAAATTCAAGGTTAAAATATTGTAGGTGAAAGGGTTTAAATCTTAAGTTTAGTGACAACCGTTTAACACGAAATTAAAAAAAAACAGATTACTTTTTCGTGTTAAACGCTTTTCACTGTATTGTCATTTAGTTGAAAACACGTTTCAGATAATTGTTAGAAAAATAATTTAGGTGAAATGACCTATAGCTCTAAATATCACATACTCAATGAGTAATGCTCGGATTTGTATGCAATATCAAGTGAATGTTTCTCAACCTGTGACCCAAGAGCCAATTATGAAGTAACAATCCCATCTATGTCATATAATAACAATTGTGTTTTTTTTAATTAAAAACTCTAGTTAGAGGCTAGAACTCTAGTTGACAAGTGACGGTAACCACACATCTAGCCTCTAACCGACCTTTTTGATCAGAAAAAAAAAACATATTTGCATTTTTTTTAATAATGATGATTACTTTACAAATGGCTTTTGGGCCACAAATTGGGAAGCATTTGTTTGATAATTGATATTTGGAATGTATAAGAAATTTAGATAAAATTCGATTATTTTGTAATTTATATGTCAAACTTAAAAAAATTACAATATTTACACGCTTATATTGATATAAACTTTGATAATTTACATAATAATAGACTTTTTACATTTCAAAAAAAAAATGTATTACAATGAAATTGGATTACATTTCGAACATTTTATATTGTTGAAAAACCAGACTCGAAAAATTGACAAGCTTTTAAAATTAGCACAATTTTTCATAATTCATAAATTCAAATATTAGTAAAAAAAAAGTGTATATTAAACAATGGCAATTTTTTTTTTTTGGATTCGGTTTCTTAGAGAAAATAAGGTTAAGAACGTGATGTTTCAAACTGTGATAAATGCTCACAACACCTGTGATAATAACTTTATCATCATAAAGTTTATAATTTGACGACATTTTATCAAAATTTATATTCAAGTTTAAATTTATAATAAAAATTTTTTTAACAAAAATTTATAATTATATTATTTAAGTCCAATGCCAGAATTGTTCAGAATAGTGTATTATAAAAGATATTTTTAAAAAAGAAACATATTCAGGGTGAATTGTGAATTTTTATACAAGAATAGATTTTAAAATATTTGTTAAAAGTTATTCTGGCCTTTGAAAAAAAAATATTTCAAAGAATAGACCCCATAATTCAAAAAAACTAGAATATCCGTCATTTTTTTATTGTAAAAAGTGGGACATTGTAAAAAACAATTTTTAAAGACAGTTTAATGATTAATATTCACACTGGTGTCTTAATTTACTCTTTTTAAGTTATTTTTCGTCTCCTTAAATCAAATTCTAAATTCTAAATCAAATTCTAAACTGTTAAATCATTGAACCAAATAAAAAGAAGAAATGCTGTTAAAATCACAAATTAGTTTGAAACTAGAATTTAGAAAATTTGCGGAAAAAAAAAACAAAATAATTTCACTTCCTTTTTATTTAAACAAAAAACAAAATAAATTATAAAAATTGTAATTAGTCACTTTTAATTTATTGAAAATATTTGTAATTTCACATAACGAGAAGAAAATCGAGAATAATATAAAAATAACAAAAATTCACGAGTAAAAAATATCCACTTTTGAGAAAAAAAAATAGCAAAAATTAAATTTCTCTTTTATTAACTTTATTTTGTCTTTCAGCTGAGCAAAATTAAACTAGAACGGTAGATCAATTAATTACTTAATTGTATTTTCATGTTAATATCTTTCAAAATAAATTTTTTATAGACAAAAATATTAAAAAAAATATTATCTGCTTAAAGTTTGGTCATTTTAAAACTCACATAAAAACCTTATTTTGAAAGATATCAACAAGAAAATTCTTTTAAGTGATTTCTAGTTTTTAAAACAATTAAGTATTTCTACATGTTTACACCTTAAAAACAGAAGAATTATAATGTAATTAACAGTTCGGAGATTCCACCCTAAAAATCGACAAAATTCAGTAGAAAATCCAAAAAACTCAGTAGAAATTCAAAACATTTCTCTTGAGTCTTGGCTTTTTTCTGCCCTGATTTGTATAAAAAAAATTCAGAAATAAACCCAGATTTTTTTGGAAAAACCAGGTTAATATTTTGAAATTAATTAAGGCGGTTTTAAAGTGTAATAAGCGCCCTTTGGAATCTGTTTTTAAGAACAAAATTAAAAAAAACTTGAAAAGTGTTTTAGAAACTGGATATAGCTCACTGAATTCAGAGCTACCGTTCTAGTTTTTAAGAAACTTTCAATTTCTACTTATGTAAGCCTATTTTAATTAAAAAGATCTATGTTTTTAATCAAGAGAAAAATTGTTTTTTTTTTCAATTCAATGTTTTTGTATCTATTGAGTTTGTGAAAATGAAGTTCTACTTAAAAACATATTTAAAGTTGTTTAAACGGTTGGTTGCTCTTCTCCTCACCGTTTTGTAAACCGTCACAAATTGCTTCTTTTACAGATCTAGAATATTATTATTATATCATTTTGGAAATCATTTTATTCTTCTTCCTGGTTGTTTGAAATTAGTTTTGCGTATTAACCTTGATTACTAATAGAAATAATAATGAAAATGATAGCCTTAATATTTGCATGATAAGATAGTTAATTATTGCAAAATTATCCTTCAATTTAAGAAAAGTAGCCCTCTAAATACTGTATATAATAATAATGTATATGTTTCTAATTGAAATGCATTACAAATCATATTGTATCATATTCATACTTAGGAGACAAATATTTTTTTAAACAATTTTTAATATTTTATTCATTATTTTTATATTTATAAACAAATTTTATTTAATTTAAATTTAAACAATTTAAAATAGTTTTATAACAATTTTTATATTGTTTCATTTTTATGTTTGAAAACAATTTTAAAATTTTTTTTAACAATTTTTAATGTTTTTTAGCATTTTTTTATATTTAGAAACAATATACATTTAATTTAATATTAATTTATATTTAAATACAATTTAAAATAATTTTTTTTAACAATTTTTAATATTTTTTCGTCATTTCTTATATTTATAAATAATTTATATTTAATTTAATTTAATATTAATTTACATTTAATAACAAATTAGAATATTTTTTAAAAATATTTTTTTATTAGTTTTTAATAATATTTTTTTCATTATTTTTTATATTTATTAGCAATTTATATTTAATTTATTTTAATATTAATTTATATTTAAACACAATTTAAAGTACAATTTTTTTAGATCTGGACTTGCATTGTAGACTATTAATATTTTAAATTATTTATCAATTAAAACATTATTATTAATTAAATACAATTTAAAATATTTTTTTAAACAATTTTTAATATTTTTTCGTCATTTCTTACATTTATAAATAATTTATATTTAATTTAATTTAATATTAATTTATATTTAAACACAATTTAAAGTAAATTTTTTTTTATATCTGGACTTGCGTTGTAGACTAAATATTTTAAATTATTTATCAAAATTTATCAAATATTTTCTAAGCGTGTAAGATTATTTTAATGTAATAATCTGAGAAAGTATTGTTTTATTTCTGAAGCATTTCATTTTAATTTGCCGCTTGTTTACATTTTTCAAAATGAAAGATTTTTCATATAACGAGGGTCTAGGCCTCTTCTACTCTTATTATTATTAATATTAATATTATTAATATTTTTTTTCGCTCTTTGTATTTATGATAATATGGATGAGAAATGCATTTGAAAACCATTCAGAAAAACCTGAATTTGATATTAGGACTTGTCTGATATTAGGACTTGTCTGACATTAGATGAAATTACAGAAAGGGAAAAAAAAATAATATATATTTCTACGAAGCGTAACAATGGTTTCATTTTTCACATCAAACCAAACATATTAAATATTATAAAAAAAAATGAAAAATTACACACACAAACTCAAATGTTATGATTTTTGTGTTTGCCTTTATTGTTTTATTTCCCCCTTTATTTATTATGAGTTGCCATTTTTTTTTTACATTCTATTAAAATATAAGGAAAAATTAGTCACGTTTCAAAATATAAATTTCAGAATATTAAAGGTGTTTTACATTTTTTGGGGGGAGGATTTATTGAATCATAAAAATTGATTTTAATATTTTAAAATGAAATTACAGTATCTCCATATTTATTTAATTTTTTTTTGAAAATACAATAATTAATAAGAAATCCGCTTGTTAATAACTACATGTAATACCTAGTACATACATGAATTAATATTGTTTGTTTGTCCTTCACAGGGCTCTGTAGAACAAGTTTATTATTTAAATGCATTTAAATTATCAGGTGTGTCTACTAGGTATAAGGCATTAAAGCTTTTATACAAATAAAAATTCAGAAAAGTGCAAATTATTTTTAGAAATTGTACATTTTATGTAAATAATATTATTAATATATTATATATTCAAGAAACAAAAACACAACAAAAATGTCAGAAAAAGCAGATTTTGAAAAACAAAACAAAATGGAAACAACTGTCAGCAGAATTCAAGACAAAACCACAACACAAACAAATTTGGAATTTGTTTTTGTTTTTGTAACAATTTAATCCAAAAATAAAAATGCGTAAAATGCACAATTTTCATAATAGTTTATGTAAAGGCATTACATAAACTATTATGAAATTTGTGCATTTTACGCAGTTTTATTTTTAGATTAAAATCATTAAATTGTTTATTATTTCAAATACTGTATATGGCATTCATATGGTATCATAATGTACTCACTGTATCACATTCGTTTCTTTTAACACGAAAACATACTGAGGTACAAGTTTTCTTTGTGTGCAATAATATGTAATAATAATGAAATTTAATCCAATATTGCAAAATGTTTTTAAAATTTGCATAAACCATCATAATTTTTATTTATTTCATTAAAAAAAAACTTTATGCATTTCATGATTCTACAAATAATTGCTTCAAACATTTCATTAATTGTGTTTTTTGCGACATAATACAATCTTTTATTTGCTTAAATTTCATAAATTTTTGATACAAAACCCCTTAATTTTCTAACCGATTCTTTTCAAATAGCAAGTAGGCTTAATTACTAAAACCCAAATTTTAATAAAATTAAAAAAGTAAAGCAAGGAACAATAGAAACTAAAATTGTGTCGTATTAGTTAGAAATTATCATAAAATTAATAAGTTCTAGCTGTGGCCTCGGTAATTATTTAATCGTAAAAGATCTTGACATTAATAGTTAATATATAATTGTGGTATTCAATGAAACCAGAAGAAGTTAAGCGTGAAATTGTTAACAACATTAATAGCATTTTTAATATAATTAGACAATTTAAATTCCAATTAAAAACACTCCAAAGAATCAGATTTCGTCATTCAGAATTAATAAATGTTGATTAAGGTGTTCTCAATCTAGATTAAGTTCACTTTCTAAGTGAGTCCTTTACTCTTATAGTTTCTTAAATACTTTGCAGAGAAACATTAAAGTGTTTTAGAAAACTAGAATGGTAACTCAGTTACTGAAGCATATTATCATGTTAAAATATTTTTTTTTTAAATAAGCATTTTTTAAGTATTTTAAGCAGTTTGAAAAATAACTTTAAGGCATAATTCATAATTTATTTTCATTTTACATAATTATTTTTCATTTTTCATATTTTTACATTTTTCATAATTTTTTCCTTCATTTTTCATAATTATTTTTCCATTTCCATATTTTTTTCGTATTTTTCATTTTTCATAATTTGTTTTCATTTTTAATATATTTTTTTTTATCATTTTTCATAATTTTTTTTTCATTTTTCATAATTTGTTTTCATTTTTTATATTTTTTTTTTTTTTTCATTTTTCAGAATTTTTCTTCGTTTTTCATAATTTCTTTTCATTTTTCATATTTTTTTTTCATTTTTCATAATTTTTTTTTCATTTTTCATAATTATTTTTCAATTTTCATAATTGTTTTCTTCATATTTTTCATTTTTCATAATTTTTTCATTTTTTATATATTTTTTTATCATTTTTCATAATTTGTTTTCATTTTTAATGTTTTTTATTATTTTTCATAATTTGTTTTCATTTTTCATAATTTTTTTTTATATTTCATAATTTTTTTCATATGTCATAGTTTTTTTTCATTTTTGATAAAAAAAATTTCATTTTTCATAATTTTTTTTTATCATATTTCATAATTTTCTTCATTTTTCATAGTTTTTTTTTTCATTTTTCATAATTTTTTTTTTCATTTTTCATAATGTCAAAGTGCCTTAATTTCTTCTCACCCTGTACCATAACACAACTTTCACTGGTTTGCATTTTAAACTTCCCCCTTTTCTCTCAGGTGTTTTAAATGTTGATGATGATGATGGCTCATAAAGAACACAAAAGAAATTTTTAATATTAGCACATAAATATTTCTGTTTGAAATTAGAGATGGTTTCCTGGACAGTTAAAATTGGATCTCATAATATGAAAACAAGGAGGTGGCCACCCAACCCCTTAAAACACCCCTTAAAAAATCTTTACAATTCTCTCTCATCTTAGATTTTTTTTTCTTCTCTTTCAAAATTTAATATAACGTGTAATCATCACGATATTTTTTAGACAATATAATTTTATATAAGTGTGTATGTTATGTGTCCTCACAAATATCAAAACGGAAGTGTTGAAACAAGGAAAGAAATATGAAAAAAAAAATTGCTCAAATTAAACTATCCAGATGGATGATCTTCTAACAAGATTAATAAAATTATATACATGGAGGAAGCACAACTTCAAGAGCTCTCTTTCTATGGAGTATTTCCATGCTGTAGCTGAGTATGGCCAATAGATGGCATCAACACACATGCAATTAGAAATCGGGACAAACAGAAGTTGGCTCTGCCCTTTTTATGACGAACGCAACTTTTAATTGGTTGGTTATGTAGTCTGAAGTCACATATGCTCCGCCCTTTTCAACGTCGAACCACACAACAAACCAATTAGAAGTTGCCGGTCGTCATAAAAAAGGGCGGAGCCAACTTCTGCTCGTCCCTATTTCTAATTGCCTGGCATCAACACCATTTAGAGCTAAATTCAATGGTGGTTGGTGGTAGATTTGCTCCATTTGATTTTGGCCAATAGGAACGCAGTATTTTATTCTTGCAGCATATAAAAACCCTCTCTTTAGAATCAATAGTGTACTAAACAGAATACTAAAGCTGGTTTTCGCTTTTTTAAAGAAATAAAAGCTAGAACTGTGTTCTTTCAATTTCAAATTGTCATAAATTATTTAATTTTAATGTTATCCTCACCAAAATTATAATAAGTAGCTGTTTTTTGCTACACAGCTACACAATAGCTCAAGGAATCAGTTTATTGGGCGCGTTTATAGTTGCTTTGAGATTTATGAAGCGCCTGTTAAATAAATTTTGCCAGATTGTCTTTAATAGAATTTGGACATGAATTGCGCCTCATATATATAGCAAATTTCTCAAAGTGCTTCATGAAAAGCGCGGGTTTTTTTTTTTTCTTCAGTTCTTTTCAAACGTCATGATTAAGGCATGAATAGGCCTCATTAATTAAATATGTAACGGTTAATGAGGCTAAATAAAACAAAAGAGAACAAAAAAAATGTCACTTCTTTTCAATATGGTTCCTTTTTAATTGCTTTAATTTTTTTCTCCGACAGATGAAAACGAATAACATTTAATTTTTAGGTGGAGTCTCTCAATATAAATCTTTCAAACGATTTTTCCATCGTATTTTAAAACAATAGCCTATTTTAATTGCTTAAATAAAAGTAATTTAAGAAAGGAACAACGGCTGAGGTGACTGATTAGGCGTCAAATTCAATAAACACCAATTAGTTTTGGCGTTTGTTCAGTTTGGCGCTTTGAAAGTTGAACAAAAAAAATGAAGAAAAATCTGAAAAATTGTACAAAAAAAGACAATTTAAAATAATGAAAATAAATTTAACACTTGATTTTTTAAAACAAAAAACTGAATAATTTAAGTAAAATGTTAATAAGGATAAAAATTAAAGACAAATTTTAAATTGTGTTAAAATACTAAAGGAAATTGTTCAAATATGTTAAAAATTTCAGTAAATTTAAATTATAAATTAAAAATTAAAGTAGACATTTTTTTTAAAAAATGTATTAGAATTTGAAAAAAAAGTTTTTAAAAATTGCAGAAAGTTTTTAAAATATGTTAAAAAATGACATTAAAAATGACGTTAAAAATTTAAGAAGAACATTTAAAATTGTGTAATTTATTAAATTACACAATTTTAAATGTTATTTCTTCGTTAAATTATATTTTTTTCCATCTAATCATGAATATTTTCAATCATATTTCTCAAATTTTAAGCATATTAGCTATGCATATTTAGACGTTTTTAAAAACTGAATTATTTAAGAAAAATTCTAAAATATGTTAAAAATTGAAGACATTTTTTGAAAATTTAAGACAAAATTTAAACTGACAAATACATTACAATTACAATTAGTACTCTGCTAGCAGCCAAATAGGGTTATGGCAGAGGGACATAAAAAAAATTAAAATTTCTTTTAAATATTTTTAAAAACTACAATATTTTATTAAAAATTGTTATTATTAAAAATATAAAAATTTTTTTTAAGTATGTTAAAAATTTAAGAAATATTTTAAAATGTGTAAAGATTAAAGAAAGACATTTAAAATTGTGTAAAAATTAAAGAAAGACATTTAAAATTGTGTAAAAATTAAAGAAAGACATTTAAAATTGTGTAATTTAATACTGTATGTATCAATATATTATATTTTCCCATCTAATCATTGATATTTTCAATCATATTTCTCAAATTTTTAAAGCCACATTTGCGTGCATATTTCAACAGATTCTTTTACTGCATATAAATCCGTTCTCTATTTCTGAACGTTTTATTTGTATTTAGTCGGTTTCAAAACACAATTCACAAAAGATAAAAACGTGTTTTTCTTTTAAATTAAAAAAAGAGACACAAAAGAAATTTGCAACAAAAAAAAAATGCCTGAAAAAGGCTCTCCTATTATATAACAACCATCCTTGTTAAAAATGCGCCATTTTTTAGGGGAGATTTTAATTTTCACATCTGTTTAATCTCACGAACTAAAAATATCTGAAATTAGAATGTGAATAGTTTGTTATTTTTCGTTCACTTTGGGTGGGATCATTTTTCCGAAATTTGTTCTGCGATCTTTTTTTAAGAACAAAACTGTTATTTCATTTTGAAAAGAAAAACCAAGATTTTCTTTTTAAGATAAAGAAAACTAACGAAAAAAAAAACTATCCTTATTAATTTAATAAAAAAATTCCTCCTCCTTTTTTTCTTGCTCAGAAAAAAATAAACCAATGTTTAACTATCTTATTTCCTTGTTTGTTTATTTATTTAATATATAATATTATTGATTTATTTATTTTATTATAAATTCAAGAATTTCAATTATTTTGAAATGTTAATAAAATTCGTAAAAATAACCCCACCAGCCTTGGGGTTCCATGCCCCAATTCCGTCCGCTCCCACCCCTTCCTTTAGGTCATGGGGGACCTAATACCTTGTACACACACATGAGTTAAATGAATTCAAATTAAATGTGTTTAGGTGAATTATACGGAATCCAGTTAAGGACATGAAAACCATATAAAAATTGACTTTATTATTAATATTTTAAATTGAAATACTAAATCAATATTTTGTCAATAGTTTATATAAATTATATTTAAGTTAATTAACTCAATATTTTCAGATTATTAACTGAATAAATTGAATTCGATATATTGTTTGTTTGTCCTTCACAGGGCTCTGTAGAACACGTTTATTATTTAAATGCATTTAAATTATCGTATAAAACTAGTGTTTGAGCATTCTAACATGCAGTGAGCATGCGCATTGGCAACTGATGGCACTAACAGAAATTAATTTAAAAAAAAATTACACTTTACAGGGTGTGTTGAAAACATGTTTTCCATTTATTGATTTTTGGCTTTTTCTTTCTTTTGGATTTGATTTAAACAAAAGAAATTCAAGATAAGATTTATTCCAATCTTGGTTGAAATTAATTTCAGTTTTTTTTTAAAAAATAACATTGATGACCCTTCTTTGACCTTTTTTTCTCCTTTCGGGTGGAGTGCACCCGAAACACCAGAATACAATGGACAATATGGTGTTCATAATGAGCACATCTTCAAAATTTGTATTAATTTTCGAATAGCGCAAATAAAACGCGTCTTCTTTCTAGGAAACTTTGTCAAAATAATAAATTAAAAAAATATAGATATTATTGTTAACAATACATCAATCAATTAGTAATTTGTGTACAAAAATGAAATTTTTTTTTAAAAAATTAAGAAATTTATTGAATTTTTTTAAAGTATATTTTAAAAGTTTAGTAATTTATTGAATTAATAAATTACGAAATTTATTGAATTTTTTAAAATTATCATTTTAAAAATTAAGAAATTTATTCAATTTTTAAAAAGTATATTTTAAAAAGTATTTATCGTTGATTGCTGGTTCTAAACTGTAAATGTCATTTGAACTTTAGTTATTCTTTCAGGGGTGATTAGATTATCTTTTAAAATAAACTTTTTATGTGAGTTTGAATATGACCAAACTTTAATAAAAAGACGTTTTTTGAAATATATAAATATGAAAAATACTGTTGAGTGACTCAGCATCTATTCTAGTTTCTAACACACTTTCAATTTCTCCTTATTGTTGTACTTAATCTCAAACTCAGAATAGTAAAGTTCGAAAATCAGCTGTTCATGAAACTACTTAACTATATTAACTTCATTAAAAGAAAATTACCAACATTTTTAATTTGTTTTTACAAATTAATGTTAATTTATTTTTTAAAAAAATATGTGAAATTTCACATCTGTAGCATTTTCTAGTTTCTTAAGATACATATTTCTAAACAGGACGCGTTTTACTTGCACAACTCAGATATATGCACGTACGTGACAGTTCAAAGGTCAATTTTAGGCTTAAAAGATAATTTTTAAAACAAACAATTTATTGAAAGGAATTCTAACTTTATTCCTAAATAATTCAACTATTTTGCATAAAAAAGTGAATATTTTGTTACAGTCTAAGAGGCTGGTTAGAGGCTAGAAAATAACCTGCATCTTTAATATATTTGCAAGGTAGCTCTAGTCTCTAAAACAGTTTTTTTGTTTATAAAAAAACAATTCATTTTTTTTAATAATATTCATTTTTATGCAAAATAGTTGAACTTTCGGAGTAAAGTTCGAATTCCTTTCAATAAAATGTTTATTTAAATTAATTAAAATGAGATCAAAATGATAATTTGATAAAATAAAATCATGCTATCTTCACAATACAATTTATAAATTATAATAATTCAATTTATAATTTTTTATAAAGTAGAATTGTTTAAATTTCAATAGAATACAATAATTGTATTTTTTTTTAAATACAAATGTTGCTAATTTTTGAATTCAAGAGTTGAAATTATGAGATCAATTTAAGTTGACTCGTTTCAAAGTCCACGATTTAATTTCAAGAGATAATTTTATAAATAATTATATATTTTTTTATTTTTTTTAAATAATTAAAACTATTGTTTTCTCATTCAATTTTTTTTTAAAAAAATGAGAGTATGTGAAATATTTAATTAATATTAATTAAGGTAGTTGTACACTTTGGAATGTATTTTCATTTTTATTTCCGTTGACCTCCTGAAGAGTTAATTAATTATTCATCATTTTCTCTCTTTCTATCTTTCATTCTTTGCAAAAAACAAAAGAGTTGAACATTTTTTCTTTCTTTCATTTTTCATCATTTTGTGTTAATCAAGAGTTAAGTCTCATATTAATAATGCGGTCAAAAGATAATCATCATTTAAAACTGATGAAAGAATGAAGATAATAAGGATTAAAGTAAGTTTATATTTTTATTATTATGTGAAAAATATGAAAATTATAATTAATTACATGTAATAAGCAAAAGGAAATGTTTTTTGTTTAATTTTGTAAACTTATAAATATCATGGTGGCGCTAAAGTAAGCGCCAATACACTTAGTTTGGCTTTTGTTCAGTGGCTGCATTTGTTACTTTTGGCGCTGGCTCAATTTGGCGTTTGTTATATCTTTGTACACACACGTGAGTTAAATGAATTCAAATTAAATGTGTTTAGGTGAATTTATACGGAATCCAGTTAAGGACATGAATACCAAATAAAAATTGACTTTAATTATTAATATTTTATAATTGAAATACTAAATCAATATTTTAATGTCAATAGTTTACTTATTTATTAACTCAATATTTTGAGATTATTAACTGAATAAATTGAATTCGACATATTGTTTGTTTGCCCTTCACAGGGCTCTGTAGAACACGTTTATTATTTAAATGCATTTAAATTATCAGCTGTGTGTACTAGGTATTAGGCTTATTGCGCTTGCTCAGTTTAGCATTTGTTTGTTTTTTTGGCACTTGCTTAATTTGGCGCTTGCTCAGTTTGAGGTTTGGTTGGCGTTTGCTCCATATGGCGCCGCCCAGTTTGGTGTTTTTTCTATTTGGCACTTGCTGAATTTAACATTTGTTTTATTTGGTGCTTGCTGAGTTCAAGCATTGGCGCTTAATCAGTTTAGTGTTTGTTATAGGTTAGGTGCTTGCTCAGTTTGGCGTTTGTCAGGTTAGGCACTTGTTCAGTTTGCTGTTTGTTTCATTTGGCGCTTAAATCGGGCGCCTTGTCTATTGCTAGGGGTAGGTCCATTTGGTATTAAGACTATGAAGCTCATAAGAAATATTTATTGGGAAAAAAAAAAAATGCCATTAAAAAAAATGACTTGACATTTTGAAATTCTACTGTTGTGTCACGTTTTCCACTAAAACCCTGAATGAACAAACAAAATTCCCGCTTGCAATGAACATTTTTCACTATCCAACCTCCATCTAGTAGTAAAAACTGTAAAACAAAAAAACAAAAAAATAATTGCGGGAATTTTGAACAAAAAAAGCATCTGTTCAGATTTGAGCAGATGCTCAGGCACATTCTAAAAGGCCACACAATTTCAAAATGTGATGAGGAAAGAGCGAATTTTTGTGGGAAAAAAATATCACTCGAGTGTTTCATAACCTGAGGCTCAAGTGTCACCGGGAGTTAATCAAAACACTGGTTTTAAAAAAGTGAGGATCGCTACATCGCAAAATTACTTTGAAAAATCTCCACAAAGAGCGCTAGCATCGTTTTTCTATTGAATCCATAGACCCAATGTTAAAGAAAAAATCGTTCATTTTTAAAATACACAGTCGCGGCGGCAATATGTTTATTTTTCATATTTAAATTTGTCCAATTTTGATGGTTCAAAGTGCAGTGTGCACCTTAAATATATGCTGATCTAGTGATAGAACGACAAAAAATTGGTAAGTGCGGTTCTATTTTTAAAAACTATTTCAAAATCGCGAATTTCTAATTCCATTGAGTATAAACCACTGGAAAGACAACATATATTGGCACACGTGCTGATTTTTTTCTGGCTTTTAAAAATTATTTTTAGGTATTTTTACGAGCATATTTTAATGGATGTTGTTATCTCTTATTTGGGCGTACTCAATGGAGTTTAACATAAGAGTTAGAAATTTGCGATTTTGAAATACTTTTTAAAAATAGAAGCACACTTACCAATTTTTTGTCATTCTATCACTACATCAGCATATATTTAAGGTGCACATTGCACTTTGAACCATCAAAATTGGACAAATTTAAATATGAACAAGAAACATATTGCAGCAACTACTGTGTATTTTAAAAATTAACGTTTTTTCTTTAACATTGGGTCTATGGATTCGAAGTAATTTTGCGGTGTAGCCTCTTAAACAAGCAGTTTGAGAGCGAAAAATATGTTTGTAAAAACGCATCAGTTAAGTGTGTTTCTTATATAATAAAAGCGTGGCAAGCTGATAAATCTTTCTGCCAAAGCGTCATTGTTAGCTTTCAAAATAAATACTGGCTTAGAATCATGCTGTAATAATGTTTTGAAATATTGTTTCCTTTAATGTTGCTACCACCAGGGCGGTGCTGCATGTAAAGAGGGCTAAAATTACAAAAATGTTTTTCAATAAATTTTCAAAATTTTTTATTACCCATAATAAAAATAACCTTTATTGGCATAAATAATAATAATAATAATACAATCAGAATTAGTACAAATCGTTGTCAATTTGACTTGATTTACAATACAATTAGGGCTGGAATACACAATACCCCCCTTTTTTTTACCACCTTTTCCCCGAATACAAAATGAAGTCGAAGGGTGGTGTGGGCTGTGGTCGCAATGTAAATATTTTCTATGCAAATTAATCAAGGTGGTCTGTTTGGACGACAATCTGACTTCTTTTTGCAGCCAAAAAGTGGTCATGTGTAGCAAGAGCTTAACACAAAAAATATAACAAAAACTGAGACATCATTACAGAATAAAATTATAAAATTGTGACAATCATAACTTATGATGCCACTACCAGTCTGTCTGTACGTTGTTATTACATTATGTTGTACACCAGTCAGTGGCAGTCATATATGACAATATTCGTCCTAGTAATATTTTGTAATTTGCTTTTGTAGTGATTGATTGTTGCAATTAGGTTATGACAATTTACTGTTGTATGACAGTCTTACTATTTTTTTTTTTTTGTAATGGGGCCTCTGGCCTAGAGAAGCTGGGGATCTTGGACACTCTTGCAAAGACCGAACCCTGGATTTAACTTTGTCACGTGTTGTAACTCTAAATTATTAAATTAAAATATTTACCTTAACAACCGAAATTGTGCGGCACTTTCTTTGGAAACCATTGTTGTAAAACAATAAGTAGAATCTCGATAGCCCGGACTACATGGGACCGGACCTAGTTTAGAAATATGAAAAGTCCAGATATTCCGGAAAATCGCATTTTTTTTAACTTTAATTTTCTCCTTCACTATAGGGAACTTAAAAAACCAAACTGAAGTCCCGGAGTCCTTGGAAGTCCCGGAGTCCTTGGAAGTCCCGGAGTCCTTGGAAGTCCCGGAGTCCTTGGAAGTCCCGGAGTCCTTGGAAGTCCCGGAGTCCTTGGAAGACCCGGAGTCCTTGGAAGACCCGGAGTCCTTGGAAGTCCCGGAGTCCTTGGAAGTCCCGGAGTCCTTGGAAGTCCCGGAGTCCTTGGAAGTCCCGGAGTCCTTGGAAGTCCCGGAGTCCTTGGAAGTCCCGGAGTCCTTGGAAGTCCCGGAGTCCTTGGAAGTCCCGGAGTCCTTGGAAGTCCCGGAGTCCTTGGAAGTCCCGGAGTCCTTGGAAGTCCCGGAGTCCTTGGAAGTCCCGGAGTCCTTGGAAGTCCCGGAGTCCTTGGAAGTCCCGGAGTCCTTGGAAGTCTCGGAGTCCTTGGAAGTCTCGGAGTCCTTGGAAGTCTCGGAGTCCTTGGAAGTCCAGGAGATCAATGCGATTCAATTCAACTCAAGTACACCTGCAATCAACTCAAGTGCCATTTGGTAGGGGTAGGGGGTTGACAATTCCCAATCATAGGTAGTTTTTAATTGAGACAAGGTTTAAAGAAATCTTTGTCAAATTGAATTCGTCCTAAAACAGAACTATGTGCTGGAAGAGCATTCCATAGTCTAAATACATTTGGAAAAAAAGACCACAAATATGACATCAGTTCTAGCTCTTATTTAACAAGCTTTTGGATATGGGCATGTTTACTTATTACGGAGTTTCTAGTAAGAATTCCATCTAACAATGCTCTGTTCTCTGAAGCTATAGCAAGCGTTCAAGAAGAGCAATGCTTTGTGCAGCTCTACGCTTTGCTATAGTGAAGTTCACCATTCTGGATAATCGAGATTCTAATGTATTTAGACCAAAATTGTCAGATATATGGCTGTTGAAATGGAATTTCTGTGTAATATCACTATCCCTAGATTATATAGATATGTATTGATAAGTGGATAACATTTTATCATCCGATTCACTTTTTTCTTACCAAAAATAATGGAAAATTTTCTCTCTCTCTTTTCTTTAAAATATATTTTTGATCTTCTTTTTTTCTGTTTTTTTTATCAGTCATATTTTTCAAGAACAACAAAAAAAAAATCCGTGAATAATTAAAATCTAAAAAAAAGTGAAAAGAATTGTTTTTTTTTCTTCCACCATTCACAAAAGATCTGAATTTCAAATCCTATATATAGATAAATATATTCAATGGATTACATTCGAATGCTTTTAGAATTTTTTTTGTTATCAATTGTCAACATCCAAACAATAAAAAAATCGATTTGAAATCGTCACAATTGACTACAGAGGAAATAACAAAAAAAAAATACAATAATTGTGAGAATATTTTTGCATTATTATGGGAAAAAAAAATTCCATATTTCTTAGTATGTGATTGTTGAGGCCTAACTTAATTGAACAAGGATGTCATAAAAAATAGTAATAAATACATAATAGGCCACTGTAACCTTAGTCTGATGGAATTGGTTCCATTCGTGTCCCCGCTTGGATCGCTTACTTTACTAGCTGCAAGCTGAAGTATGGTTATTGTTAAGAGCCTAGATATAGCGTTTATTTCAAAATTTCTCCGAATGTAGGCGCTGCGATCGTTGTTGATTGAAACACGGTTTTTAACGTTTTTTCTTCAGGTTCGAAGTCAGATAATAATTAATAGAAAAATAATTTCGCGTGCTAATCTTATAAAAAGGAAACACCGTGAAGCCAATACATGAATATATGTGCTAATTATTTTGTTATTGTTCTAAATCGTTTTTAACGAGAGTTTTTCAAATGTTTGTGGGACGGTTTTGGGGCCAATGAGATTTAACATGGGGTTAAAAAAACGAACGACTTTGAACCTTGTTTAAAAATAGAAGGACCTTTTCAAAAATTATATAAATCGAGCATGTGAAGAACAGTACTTTTTATTGCATTTTGCGCTTTCCTGTATTTTAATTGAGCGATTTTGAGGCGATTTCTTGCAGTTTTAGTAACACCATATAATAAAATTCATTTGTCTCGTTGTCGTCTGCTCAAAACAACAAGATGGACGACGTGTATCTTAGGCTCTTAATGGTTTACGCTCGCTCTGTTCGTATTATTTTGATTTATCAAAATTCATCAGGATTACAAATTGGATTGAAAACTTAAAACAATAAAATTACGTTTGTGGTCACAGGACAATACAGCACGCACAAACAAGGCACGAGTGCATCCTAGTGTCCAACAGTTATCTTCTCTGTCAGTGGCGATTTCAAGCCTAGGCGGCACACCAATGGTCCTTGGTTTTTCAGGGCCCCCAAAAAGTTTAAACTTTTAAGTAAAATATACATGAAAAAAATTGTCAAACACCAAAGGCACCGAAATCTCGCAGTGCCTAGAGGCCACGGGACTGTTTCATAAGGTGTATTTGAGGAAGGCGAAATATTAAAATGACTGGGCAGAAAATAGCCTCAAATACACCCAAATAAAATTATTTTTTAATATCATGTGGAACAGTGGATCAAACACATTCAATGCATTTTCTTTTAAAATATGAAAATGATATGTTAAAATAAGAAATTTGGCTTTTGAAAGGTATGGGCCAAGTGAGCCACACTTGCCAATAGCTACAGACGCCCATACCTAGTGGCCACTGAGAACTAATTTAGCTCTAACTAGAGGTGGTGCCATCTTTTGGATACATTCAATTATGGCACAGTATGCTCCATATATAGTCAGATCTGCTCTTTTAGTCTTGTTAGGTCTTTTTGTTTGCAGCTATGCGCCACCTGGTGAACGAAAACGAAAGCTATTTTTTTATCAGATCTGCACTTCCATTCGCTTTTTATCTTTTTCTCAATTAATAAATTGTGTTTTAATGAGATTAGCTTCAAAGCTGTTTTCATTCTACATTATTTTACAATAATGGTCTAGTCCTCCTCCTGCATCAGTCTGATGTAATTTCGTGAGTAGGCCAATCCCCATTCCCCAAACCCCTCCCTACTCTCAGTCATACCACCCATCACCACCCACTCTCGGAACAACATACAGTATATTACATATATTGCATAATAATCACTTTATACAATTGAAGCTAACAAGGAGAGTGTGTGTACTGTATATATTTACAGAGTGTTAAGAAAAAGAAATGCATGCGCACTAGTTCAGGAATGTATGCTTGCGCACTAGATCAGGAATGTATGCTTGCGCACTAGTTCAGGAATGTATGCATGCGCACTAGTTCAGGAATGTATGCTTGCGCACTAGTTCAGGAATGTATGCTTGCGCACTAGTTCAGGAATGTATGCATGCGCACTAGTTCAGGAATGTATGCTTGCGCACTAGTTCAGGAATGTATGCATGCGCACTAGTTCAGGAATGTATGCTTGCGCACTAGTTCAGGAATGTATGCATGCGCACTAGTTCAGGAATGTATGCATGCGCACTAGTTCAGGAATGTATGCATGCGCACTAGTTCAGGAATGTATGCATGTGCACTAGTTCAGGAATGTATGCATGCGCACTAGTTCAGGAATGTATGCATGCACACTAGTTCAGGAATATATGCATGCGCACTAGTTCAGGAATGTATGCATGCGCACTAGGTCAGGAATGTATCCATTGGAACTAGTTCAGAAACATTTAAGCTTAGTGCAAACTGGCAGTAAAAACGCAGAAGGAAGGCAGAAACTGCAAAATGCCATAAAAATGCATGTCAGCTGCTGTCCTGCAGTGCACATAGTCCAATAAAGTGGTCATAAAAATTGAGCAGTAATGTCACTACCTCCTTTGTGTCATTGGTTACTGCTACTGAAAATCTAGAAAAATCGAACTTTGCAGCCCTATAGATCAGGAATGCACACACGCACACTAGTTCAGGAACACATGCATGAGCACAAGTTCAGGAATGTGGGCATGCACACTTGTTTTGGATCATTTACTTGGTTGCGCATGGTCCTTAGTCCATGGATGCACACTAGTTCAGGATTGTACACATGCTCACTTGTTCTGGAATGTTTATTTGGTTGCGCATGGTCATTAATTCATGAATGCATACATGCGCAGTAGTTAAGGAATGCATGTATGGGCACTAGTTCTGGAACGTACGCATGCGCACTTGGGCTGAATCATTTACTTGTTAGCGCATGGGCACTATTTCACGATTGTAAGCATGCGCACTAGGTTCTAGGACGTTTCTTGGAACGTTTAAAAGACATACCTTCCATTATTAATGTGGATCTAAATTTGCACACATGCAACATAGAAAAAAAGATGAAAGAATAATAATAAAGTTGATAGATGGGGGGTAAAATGCATAGAGAGTGAGAGCAAAAATGCGGTGACAGAGTTTCTCTCTTTTATTAAATAAGTTGAGAGCTCATCTTCTTTTATAACTTAGCGGTCGTGTTGTTTGGTTTATGGCCGCTTAATCACATTAACATGATTGAATTCAACTTAACGAGTAGATTACTTGTAACCATAGCAACTAGAACATCTATGCTCATTACATTATTATGTTTATAAACACATATACACACACAAACATCTTCTTTTTAACCATGTTTTTAGAATGTCAGTCATGTTTTTAGAAAGTCACTTATATTTTTATAGAAAGTCAGTCATGTTTTTAGAAAGTCAGTCATGTTTTTTAGAAAGTCAGCCATGTTTTTTAGAAAGTCAGTCATGTTTTTTAGAAAGTCAGCCATGTTTTTTAGAAAGTCAGCCATGTTTTTTAGAAAGTCAGTCATGTTTTTTAGAAAGTCAGCCATGTTTTTTAGAAAGTCAGTCATGTTTTTTAGAAAGTCAGTCATGTTTTTTAGAAAGTCAGTCATGTTTTTTAGAAAGTCAGCCATGTTTTTTAGAAAGTCAGTCATGTTTTTAGAAAGTCAGTCATGTTTTTTAGAAAGTCAGTCATGTTTTTAGAAAGTCAGTCATGTTTTTAGAAAGTCAGTCATGTTTTTAGAAAGTCAGTCATGTTTTTTAGAAAGTCAGCCATGTTTTTTAGAAAGTCAGTCATGTTTTTTAGAAAGTCAGCCATGTTTTTTAGAAAGTCAGTCATGTTTTTTAGAAAGTCAGTCATGTTTTTTAGAAAGTCAGTCATGTTTTTTAGAAAGTCAGCCATGTTTTTTAGAAAGTCAGTCATGTTTTTAGAAAGTCAGTCATGTTTTTTAGAAAGTCAGTCATGTTTTTAGAAAGTCAGTCATGTTTTTAGAAAGTCAGTCATGTTTTTAGAAAGTCAGTCATGTTTTTAGAAAGTCAGTCATGTTTTTAGAAAGTCAGCCATGTTTTTAGAAAGTCAGCCATGTTTTTTAGAAAGTCAGTCATGTTTTTTAGAAAGTCAGCCATGTTTTTTAGAAAGTCAGCCATGTTTTTAGAAAGTCAGCCATGTTTTTAGAAAGTCAGCCATGTTTTTTAGAAAGTCAGTCATGTTTTTTAGAAAGTCAGTCATGTTTTTTAGAAAGTCAGTCATGTTTTTAGAAAGTCAGCCATGTTTTTTAGAAAGTCAGTCATGTTTTTAGAAAGTCAGCCATGTTTTTTAGAAAGTCAGCCATGTTTTTTAGAAAGTCAGCCATGTTTTAGCAAATCAGTCATGTTTTTAGAAAGTCATCCATGTTTTTAGAAAGTCAGTCATGTTTTTTAGAAAGTCAGTCATGTTTTTAGAAAGTCAGTCATGTTTTTAGAAAGTCAGTCATGTTTTTAGAAAGTCAGTCATGTTTTTAGAAAGTCAGTCATGTTTTTAGAAAGTCAGCCATGTTTTTAGAAAGTCAGCCATGTTTTTTAGAAAGTCAGTCATGTTTTTTAGAAAGTCAGCCATGTTTTTTAGAAAGTCAGCCATGTTTTTAGAAAGTCAGCCATGTTTTTAGAAAGTCAGCCATGTTTTTTAGAAAGTCAGTCATGTTTTTTAGAAAGTCAGTCATGTTTTTTAGAAAGTCAGTCATGTTTTTAGAAAGTCAGCCATGTTTTTTAGAAAGTCAGTCATGTTTTTAGAAAGTCAGCCATGTTTTTTAGAAAGTCAGCCATGTTTTTTAGAAAGTCAGCCATGTTTTAGCAAATCAGTCATGTTTTTAGAAAGTCATCCATGTTTTTAGAAAGTCATCCATGTTTTTAGAAAGTCATCCATGTTTTTTTAGAAAGTCAGCCATTTTGCAAAATATGCAATTAACTGAGAACGATGGAATAGTACTCTTTATTTATTTTATAAACCGAGAATATAAACTTGATATTACTTTAGAAACTAGAAGAGCAGCAATGAGGATTTTCATGTTGGTGTTTTTTTTTAATAACTAGAAATGACAATCAACTTTTAAGATGGTTTCTGATTTTCAAATTCTTCAGAAGAGCAAAATTAAGAGAAACTAGAAAGTGTTTTAGAAACTAGAAAGGTAGCTTAATCACTTAGTAGGGGTATTTTCATGTATATATATTTTAAAATAAACTTTTTATGGTTAAAAATTAAAAAAAAATATTCTACTTAAAAAAGTTGGGTCATTTTCAAAAACTCTCATAAAAAGCTTATTTTGAAACATATCAATATGAAAAAAAAATACAATCAACTGATTAGAGTTACCCTTCTAGTTTCTAAAACACATTTCAAGTTTCTCTTGAAGGACATATAATTTAAGAGTTTAAGAGAGGCGTTTACACATTAAAACCGTTTTAAATCATAAAACAATTTTCAAAATTAAATTAAATTATTGTGTTTTTAATAATTTTAATATTTTATTAAAATTGTTAAAACATTCAGTTAACTTTATGATTTACTCACTAGATGGCGGATCAAACAGTAACTATTTTTTTTTTCTTTCTTTCTTTCTGGTTTTCTGTAAATTAATTTTAAAATAAAAATAGTAATGAAATTTCAATTGCATAATAATGGGGATTGTGTGACCTTATTTTGAATGACCTGGTCAGTATTATATTTTATTATTATTATTTCAAATTTTAATTAACTTGTCTGTCATATTACAGTTTAAAACAATGTCGTTTTAGTTCTTTTCTTTCTTGAAACTAAAAAAAACAAAAAACAAAATTAGAACATTTGTACAATTTTAGATTTTTAAGTATTTCATTATAGAACTTAACTGTGTGTATAAATATATACTTTATGCTTAAATATGGCCTAAATTCCACTTTTGATCTTAGAAATTTAAGCAAAATTATTCAGTACAATTTGATACCCTTTTACTTTTATTCGCACGCAATTACAATACAAAAATTGGTTTACTTAAAAAAAAAACTTTGAATAAACTAGTTGAAAAATAATTGATTACAATTGTTTTATTTACAGTAAATATTTAAATTTGTTTGACATTTTTAAAACTTAACAATTTGCAAAATATGCAAATATGTAAGAAAACAATTGAAATAGAACTTTGCATCTTGCAGCACTTGGATCTTAAGATGCCTCTGCCATAGGCCAACGGGCTGCTTGCTGAGTATTTTTTGTAATTGTAATTGTAATTTTATCAGAAAAGCAACAGTAAGAAGAGATTGAAAGTGTTTTTTTTTAGAAACTAGAAGAATAAATACATCACTTAAGATGATTGATTGATAAGCTCTTTCAAAAGGAAATTTTTGTAAGAGTTTTGAAAATGACCAAATTTTAAGTTTGTGTAATTAATTTATTTTCTATTTTTTTGGCTCAACTTGAAGTGAAAAACAAAAATATAGAAATCGGAATTCTCATAAAACATTTATTAGATATTATTAGATTTATTAGATTAGATTTTATAGAATTGTTAGATATTGGCAGTTGAAAATGTCATTAGGTGATTCCGGTTACTCTTCTAGCTTTTAAAATATTTTTCAATATTTTTTTTTTCAATGTTGTATTCTGAAAATTAAACCCAGAGTTTTCGAATGGCTGCTGTTAATTTTAATTAATTTATTGTTTCTTAACCGTAGTTACTTTGCATTTTAGAAGCAACATTAAGAATAAAAAAAAAATTGAAAATATTTTAGAAACTAGACGAGTAAATGAATCACTTTTCGATGATTGATACTTTTCAAACAGAACTTTTTATGACAAAAGCTGTCATAAAAACGAAAAACGAAAATATAGAAATCGGAATTCTCATAAATTGTTTATTTTTAAAGATATTGTCGTGAAAATTTCATTGAATCATTAGGTGATTCCGGTTACTCTTCTAGCTTCTAAAATAGTTTAAATTTCTTTTAAACCCAGCAAAATAACTAGTTAAGAAACAATGATTTAAATTAATTAAATTAATTAAATTTAAATTATTGTTTCTTAACTAGTTATTTTGCGTTTTAGAAACTAGAAGAGTAAATGAAAAACATGAAAAACATGAAAAATTATCTTTAAAAATAAACTATTTATGAGAATTTCAATATGTCTAGTTCCGTTTTTTTTTCACTTCAAAGTTGGACCAAATATATTGTCCAAAAAATTAAAAAATTGGCTATTTTCAAAACTTATGTTTCAAAATAAACTTTTTCATAGATGAAAATTTAAAAAAATATTGTTTGTATAATAAATTGGATTATTTTCAAACTGAAATAAAAAGTTTATTTTGAAAGATATCAAAGTGAAGATGGCTGTGATCGAGCTACCCTTCTAGTTTCTAAAACACATTGAAGTTTCTCTTCATTTTTTTTCTTTCTTGGATATTCAGGTTCAAAAGAATGAGAAACTAGAAAGTGTTTTAGAAACTAGAAATGTCGCTCGATCATTAAAGGTTATTATTTTCATGTTGATATCTTTCAAAATAAACTTTTTTACAGATGAAATTTTAAAAATAAATGTTCTATGCGTAATAAGTATTGGATCATTTTCAAACTGAAATAAAAAGTTTATTTTGAAAGATATCAGTATGAAGATACACCCTTAAGTGATGATGCTACCCTTCTAGTATCTAAAACACATTTAAGTTTCTCATCAATTTTGCACCTTAAAAAAGACAGACATAATCAGAGAGATAGAGGGGGCGCTTACAACTTTTTTTAAAAGCCCGCCTTAAGACAAAACCCTGTCATTGCAAAATATTTAAGAATCCACTATTTTTTTGTTGTTGTAAATTTTGATTTATAGTTGATATTTAAAGAGTAAAGTAACTTTTAACTTAACTAACTTTTGAAATTTCTCTAATAGTCTTTAAATTCTTTTTATTTGAATGAGACTTAAATGATATTTTTTGTTGGTTCTTGTCAATTTTGTTGTTGTTTATTTTTTCCCATTTAAATTGTATAATATAGGGGGGGAGGAGGAGGGTAGATTTTGACTATTTATGTTTGTGTTTGTGTCTCATATATTATAATGGCCGCCTATGATGATAGAAAATAATAGTAAAAAAAAATAGAGAGATAGACTTAAAAAAAAGGCCTAGGGAATACGCGAGGGAATGAGAAAGAATATCACCAAAAAAGAACGATTTTTGGCTGTGTTGCCTTTTAACGCGCCTGAAATTCTTGCATATTTGATTTTTCTAAATTGCCTTTTCATGTTTTTAAAATCCCACTTTCAAAAGTGATGATCATCTTTTTTTTTTTACTTCTTCTATTTTCTAATGTTTAAAAGTCTATGACAAAAAAAACCACCCTTCTCCCCTCCTTCCTCCCCTCTAAAAACCACTTTCTCTCCTGTCTACCCTCCTCCCTTCCTCCCCTTCTTCCCTTGCCTGAAATCCTTTCATAGCAAACTGGTGAGAGAAAAAAAAAAGGGGAGGAGAGGGGAGAAACAACAACAAAAAAAGGTGGGTTGACAATAAGAAAATGGCGGTGTATTAGGTAACACTTGACATTACCCTTTAGAGTGAAAGGATTTATATTGAATTGAATATGTTTTTTTGCTGTTGCTTGTATGCAAAAATAAATGCTCGAATAATTTAATTTGGCATATATACTTCATATTGCATATTTAGCATTCATTTGACAAATATATTGCATGTTGCATGTTACATTTTTGGTATTTATTTGGCATATACACTGCCTATTGCATATTTAGCATATATATTACATATTGCATATTTAGCATTTATTAGGCATATATACTGCATAATGTGTATTGCATATTTAGCATTTATTTATCATATTATATTGCATATTGCATATTTAGCATTTATTAGGCATATATTGCATATTGTGTATTGCATCTTTAGCATTTATTTGGCATTTATACTGCATATTGCATTTTTAGCATTTATTTGACATGTGAACTGTATATTGCATTTTTAGCATTTATTTGGCATATATATTGCATTTTTAGCATTTATTTGGCATATATATTGCATATTGCATTTTTAGCATTAATTTGGCATATATACTGCATGTTGTATATTTAGCATTTATTTTGCATATTTAGCATTTGATATATTAATGCATATTTATATTGTTGAATTTGGGTGAAATTTACATTTAAAACTTGCATTGAATTAATCTTTTTAATCATGAAATAATTTATTAAAATAGTTGTAAAATGCATATTATGAGCAATTTTCATATTTTTTTTTAATGATTGTATAATCTGTAAAGAAGTTAAATTTAAGTTAAATTATTACAATCAGTTGAAAAAAAGGGTTGGTTGACAGTAACAAAATGGCATTGTTATGTAACAATGATACTGCACTTTAGAGTTTAGAGATTGAATTGCATTAGTTTGTTTGCTTACATGAAATAGTGCATATTTTATTGCAATTTTTCATGTTTTTATTGCATATCTGCATGCATATTTCGAAAAGGGGGGTGTGTGTGTATTTATATAAATCCGTTTTACTCATCATGATGTCACATTGATTAGTAATTTATTTAATTTAGTCTGAAACTTGCTGTTGCACCCCCCCCCCTGAACTTTTTAGTTTAAAAAAAAATTACTTTAGACAAATTTAAATATTTAATTGCTATGTGAATGTGATTTGATTTGAAAGTTAATCATTCAAATTTCCTAAAGTTAAACAATTTTATGTTGAAATATATTGTTTCTTTGAAAAGTTGTTTTGTTTTGGGTTTTTGGTTTTGTGTGTTTGTGTCCCATGTATATTTCCCAATGGGAATCTGTATAATTTAGTAATAGGTACCCTCCTTATACACAAAACACTTTGAACATCATTTGTTATTTTTGTCCCCCCCCCTCTGTAATTCTTCTTTAACAATTGTTCTTTGAGACACCTTTCGAAATCAATTGTTTACAAAACAAAATCGAAAATAAAACAATGGCAGACAACCCCTCCCCCCCAAAAACAGATCCCTTTTTGCATCTATTAAAAGTTTTAGAAACTTCACAATGTATTGAAATATTTACTATAACATGAACATTTAGAGTTTTATTGTTTGCAATGACATTGCTCCCTACATTTCACCAGGTGGCGCTAGTTATTTTTTCTTTTCTTAAAAATTACAATAGGCACCAATAAACAGTTCAGAAAATTAATTTTAATAGAATGTTATTATTCATGTGTTTTTATTTTTCAAAATGGAGTTCATGGATTACATGGATTAATAATAGATTTAATTTGAAGTAATGTAATGTCCTTTCATTTTGGAAAATGGAAATTATTAATTAAGCAGCTCATTGGATGAACGCACCATTTGGATTTTCTTAAAAAGTGAAGTTTAAAACCTAATTCAGACCATGATGTTAATATGGGGCAATGTGATGTAGCTTCCTATTGCGCATGTGCGTTTATTCAAATGCACTTATCCAAATGGATGGAGCTGATGATACTTCAGGGACATGCGCAGTAGAAACCAACTGTACCTTAACCTACATTAACCTCATAATCTGAACCAGATCTAAGTGTATATTTCACTTTAGGAACACATTTTACCCAATTTGTTTAAACAGATTTAATTTTATAAAGTCGCAAAATCATTCAAAAATGGCCTCATCCTCAGTATGTTGTATTCAACCACCAGATAGCGCCTTAATCTTATCTAAATGCTAAAAAAAAGTATATGGGCCACAAATTAAATTTTGAAATTATAGCTATAAAAGGGGGCAGCCACAATATCCATTCAAAAATGGCCTCGCCCACAGTATGCTATATTCAACCACCAGATGGCGCTTAAATTTTATCTAAATGCTGAAAAAAGTATATGGGCCACAAATTAAATTTTGAAATTATAGCTATAAGAAGGCCATTAGCAATATCCATTCAAAAATAGCCTCGCCCACAGTATGCTATATTCAACCACCAGATGGCGCTTCAATTTTATCTAAATGATGAAAGAAGTATATGGGCCACAAATTAAATTTTGAAAGTATAGCTATAAAAGGGGGCAGCCACAATATCATTCAAAATTTGATGTCTTTCCACATCATGCCATAGTCAACCACTAGATGGCGTTTTATTTTATCTAAATGCTGAAAAATATATATGGGCCACATGGTTTTTTTGAGACCTCATTTTTTTTGTTTGTCTAACACTTTAAATAAAATGTAATAAAATTGTAGATTTTTTTTATTTCTTGAATAATTGACGAATATAAAAAAATGTCTTTGAACTTAGTTCATTTTGTTAACAGACAATCATCATTAAGTTTAATTCTCTTTCTCTTTTTTTGTTTGTTGGTTATCTTAACTGTGATATATTTAAAGCAGATTGTATTGGCAGTATATCATGTCATTTAATGGGACATTTTTGATAACGAGACCAGTTGTTCTAAATTGACTTCTTGTGTTAAACACGTTTTAATTGCCAAGAGATAATAATACAAAACCTCCTATGTATTTTAATAGCTCTCTCTCTCTCTCTCATATGTATGTATGTATAGACATACCTTAATATAAGTAACCTGTACACATTTCAGTGAGGCATTCAGTCAGTCAGTCTCTCTTTTTTTATGCCTCAAGTTCTATTTGTCTTGTTTAGAGGTAAATTCCATTCACATCATAGGCACAAAACACAAAAGTGAACAACAAAAAATCCGTTTGTTACTTTGGGGTGTGGGTCCCTTTGTCATTGGGACACCTTTACTGTGTATACATGTATCAAGAGACTATGGCACCATATAGAAAGCACTGGAAAAAAAAATCCATCATTATAAGCTCAAAGCATGTCATTATTATTAAAAACAAAACTTTGAAAAGTTATTTAGAAACTAGAAGAGCTATATTTTTTAATTAAGACTAGAAGAACATTGAGAAATATCTTTTTTTTTATTTAATTTGAATATGAGTTTAATATTTTTAAAATTAATATATTAACACTTTTGTGAAAAAAAGCAAATATTTTATTTTAGAAACTAGAAGGGTAGCTCAATCACTCAAGGGTGTTGTCGTGCTGATATTTTTTTTTTAAAAAATAAGCTTATTGTCAGTTTGAAAATGACCAAACTCTAAACAAACCATTTTTTTTAAACATTTGTCACTAAAAAAAATTAATTTAAAATATGAAATTTATTAGCAAGAAGTGTTTTAGAAACTAGAATGGAGTAGCCACTTATACCTCGTTTCCACTACAGAAATGAAATGCAGTTAAAAAGTTAACCACAGTTAATTTTCTAGTGGAAATGAGTGTAGTTTCATTAACTATTGTTCAGAAATTTAATCATGAAGTTAAATCAATTGTATTGACATTGAATGGGTAAATACGTCACTTCCTGTGGTTCAAACCGAATTTAATCTACAAACAATGTGGCGGACAATGAGAACACTCAGTTTTTGACTGAATGACGAGTTAAAATTTTACAAAATGCACAACTATTTAACAGGAAATGAAACCAAACAGGAAGTGACACAAAATTATTTAATGAGTTTATTTTAAATAGAAATACACAGAAATACCAGTGTTAACTTTGGTTATATAACTGTAGTTAATATTAATGTTATAGTGGAAGCTGTTAGAAATATTCTGCAGAAATTTCATAGAAAAAAGTCTGTAGATATTCAGCAAGTTTTTTTGGCACTTCTATTTTGCAAAAAAGTTTGGCAGTATTTCTGTGGATTTCTGCAGAAAACATCTGTACTACAAACATATTCCACAGAAATCCACAAAACTGTTGCAAACGTTTTCAAATATAGAGGTGCCAAAACTTGCCGAATTTCTGCAGACTTTTTTTTGTATGAAATTTCTGCAGACTTTTTTTTCTATGAAATTTCTGCAGACTTTTTTTCTATGAAATTTCTGCAGACTTTTTTTCTACATGAAATTTCTGCAGACTTTTTTTCTACATGAAATTTCTGCAGACTTTTTTTCTACATGAAATTTCTGCAGACTTTTTTTCTACATGAAATTTCTGCAGACTTTTTTTCTACATGAAATTTCTGCGGACTTTGTTCTATGAATTTTTGCACGTTTTTCTACATGACATTTCTGCAGACTTTTTTTATGAAATTTCTGCAGACTTTTTTTCTACATGAAATATCTGCAGATATTTTTTATATGAAATTTCTGGAGACTTTTTTCCATATGAAATTTCTGCAGACTTTTTTTTCTATGAAATTTCTGCAGACTTTTTTTTCTATGAAATTTCTGCAGACTTTTTTCTATATGAAATTTCTGCAGACTTTTTTTATATAAAATGTCTGCAGACTTTTTTTCTTATTAAATTTCTGTGAAATATTTCTAACATGGCAGCTATACCATTCTAGTTTCTAAAACACTTTTAAATTTTCTATATATTTTTTTAACAGAAAAACGCATTATGAAATTTCTACATTTTAAATTCACAGAAACGTTTAATATTTTTTTTGCTATATTTTATTTTATCTATAATCCTAATAAAGTATTTAAACAACTCATAAATTAATATTCATAAATTAAACAATTTCTTAACCAACCACATTTTGTATATTATATCCTAACTAGTATTTGTAGTTTTATTTTTCTTTTCTTGAACTGGTTAATTTAAACTTTAATCATGGTTTCTTAATATTGAAAATACCAGTTTTATTTTTTCAATATTTATAAGTTACAAACAAACAAACATAAACAAGATAACAAAGAAAAGAATGGTCACTTTTTTGTGTGTTTGATAATTGATTAAATCGACTAAAAATAGGAAGAAAGAGAAAGAAGAAAAAAAAACAGATAAATTCTAGTATTTAGTTTCCTCCCCCAATGGAGATATCAAATTGATATGTTGTCAAAGGCTAACAGACCAATTTTTCTATATATTTTCTCTTCTTTTTTAAATGGTAGAAATTGATGGACAAACAACTCCATAATATATTTAATCTAATGTCCATCTAATGGTTGATGTGTATACAACTTGTATAGAGACTAGAAGAGAGTATAGAAAAAAAAAGTTTGATCGAAACACTAAATGAAAGTGATATTGTACAAAATAAAAGATCATTTGAGCAAAAATAAATACATATATATATATATACTGTATATATAGAGAGTAGAAAGACCATAATATAACACACACTTTTCAAAGAGTCAATGGGGGAAAAAAGGGGGCGTAGGCGACAGGAGTAGGAGGGCAACAAATGGGCACCTATATTTCATCTATTGTATAGGGATCATTATAGGGCTTATATATATACAGTATGTCTCAGAATGAACTTTCTAGTTTATTATTTAAGCAATAATATACAAGATGGCACTGATAAAATTGAATAATATCTTCGAAGTTATAAAAGCTAAAAAATGGGAAGTGATTTTTTATAATCTAGTTGTTTTGCTGTTTAATTTTTAGCAAAAACCAACAAAAGAAGAAATTGAAAGTGCTTTAGAAACTAGAATGGTATAACTGAATTCTTTAATAATTAAAACAAACTAGCATTAAATAGGCATTAAACATTTTTTTTTAAAAAGATTTAAAGTTGAAATTACTTATTGAGAGATTCAGCTACCATTCTAGTTTCTAAAACACTTTCAATATTTCCCTCTGCCATAGGCCTATTTGGCTGCTAGCAGAGTACTAATTGTAATAATTGTAATTATGTTGGTGGTTTTAAAGTGTAAATGCCTCGCCAACACTGATTATTCTGTCTTTCAGGTGCAAAATAAAGAGAAACTTGTGTTTTAGAAACTAGCAGGGTAGCTCAATCACCGAAGTGTATTTTTTATTATGTTTGATGTCTTTCAAAATAAGCTATTTATGTCATTTTGTATATGATTCAAATTTTAGCAGATGGCATTTATTATTTTGTGTTCATAAAAAAGTTCATTTTGAAATATATCAACATGACAATACTCTTTTAAGTAATTCAGCTACTCATTCTAGTTTCTAACATAGTTTCAATTTATGTTGCTCTTTAAAAGTCTACATCGCAAAATTACTTCGAAAAATCTCCACAAAGAGCGCTAGCATCGTTTTTTTCTATTGAGCCCATAGACCCGATGAGAAAAAATGTTAGTTTTTAAAATACACAGTCGCGGCGGCAATATGTTTATTTTTCATATTTAAAGTTGTCCAATTTTAATTTTTCAAAGTGCAATGTGCACCGTAAATATATGCTGATTGAGTGATAGAATGACAAAAAATTGGTAAGTGTGCTTCTATTTTTTAAACTATTTCAAAATCGCGAATTTCTAATTCTTGTGTTAAACTCCATTAAGTACGCACAAATAAGAAAAAAACATCCAATGAAATGTTCGTAAAAATGCCGTAAAAATAATTTTAAAAAACCCAGAAAAAATTATCATGCAGGTGCTCCAATGTGTTGGCTTCCTTGTGGTTTAATTGTGGTTTTTTAAAATTATTTTTACATATTTTTACGAAGATTTTAACGAACGTTTTTTTCTTATTTGGGCGTATACACTCAATGGAGTTTCACATAAGAGTTAGAAATTCGCCATTTTGAAATAGTTTTTTAAAAATAGAAAAACATTTACCAATTTTTTGTCATTCTATCACTCGATCAGCATATATTTAAGGTGCACATTGCACTTTGAACTATCAAAATTGGACAATTTTAAATATATGAACAATAAACTTGAAACTTGTAAACCAGCTGTTTATAAAAAGAAATATGTATAGTTTTTATAATTTTTGTTAGATTATTCATTTTGAAACATGAAGTGTTTTACTTATAGTGGTGCCACCTGATATATTTTGTTGATAACTACATTATATAAGTGTTTGTATTTAGTATTTCTGTAACATACTGTATAACAACATTAAGAGACTAGAAAAGAGAAGAAGAGAGAGTTAAGTTGAACATCAATGTGATTACAGTTAAGTGGTCAAGTCATTTGACAAGCAATGTGTGTATTTATATATAGAAAAACGAGCTGATCTCAAAAATCGTCTTTTCTCATCAATTTGCGCTTGAAACAAGCGCCATCGAAATATCTCCTCCCATTTAATCGGCAAACTTTCTACTTATTAGATTTAGTTTGATCTATGTTCTGGTGGTAATTACAGTAACGGGACCTTCTTCTCCATATCTATCTAGGCACCAAAGCGATGAAACCTCCTGTGATTACAACACTAAAATAGGGGGGAGAAATAATTCAGGGGGAGGCGGGAGATGGATATTCAGGGAATTCAGGGATTCTACATGTGGGAGGGGGAAAAGAAAATTGGTTGCTTCTGCTGCAATACCCTCATCCTCCCCCCCCCTCCCCCCTCTCTCTCTCTAGAAAATCTACCTTTTAGTATAAAAGGTAGAGCAGGTAAAACGTGTCTTTGTTTTTAAAGACTTAAGTATCTTGAGAGGCTACATCACAAAATTACTTCGAAAAATCTCCACAAAAGGGCGCTAGCATCGTTTTTCTATTGAGCCCATAGACCCAGTGTTAAAGAAGGAATATTAATTTTTAAAATACACAGTAGTCGCGGCGGCAATATGTTTATTTTTCATATTTAAAAGTTGTCCAATTTTGATGGTTCAAAGTGCAATGTGCACCTTAAATATATGCTGATCTAGTGATAGAATGACAAAAAATTGGCAAGTGTGGTTCTATTTTTAAAAACAATTTTAAAATCGCAAATTTCTAACTCCTATGTTAAACTCCATTGAGTACGTGCTCGTAAGCAAAAAAAAAAATCTATGAAAAAAATGCTCGTAAAAATACCTAAAAATAATTTTAAAAAACCATATGTAAACCACAGTGTAACCAACACATTGGCGCACTTGCTGAATTTTCTTCTGTTTTTTAAAAATTATTTTTAGGTATTTTTAAAAACATTTTAATGGATTTTTTTTTCTTCTTATTTGGGCGTATACTCAATGTAGTTTTAACATAAGAGTTAGAAATTCGCGATTTTAAAATACTTTTTAAAAATAGAACCGAACCTACCAATTTTGTGTCATTCTATCACTCGATCTGCATATATTTAAGGTGCACATTGCACTTTGAGCAATCAAAATTGGACAACTTTAAATATGAAAAATAAACATATTGCCGCCGCGACTGTGTATTTTAAACACTAACGTTTTTTCTTTAACATCGGGTCTATGGGCTCAATAGAAAAACGATTCTAGCGCTCTTTGTGGAGATTTTTCGAAGTAATTTTGCGATGTCTTCAAGAAATCATCAAAATTTTACAATTTTAGATACTTTTCTTTTTACAAAAGAATAAAATTTTTATTTATTTGCATTAAAAAAAAACCTGAAAGGTATTTTTTAAAAAAAAAATTAACATAGTTACATTAAATTTTGAAATTATTTTACTAATTTTATAACCAAAATATAACATTTGGTGTTTTTTAGACAAAAACGCGCCCAATTATTTTCTTTTTGACAGTGGTTACTCAAAGGTGACACCATGCATTTCTAATTAATATAGTTGGTAGTCTAATGTAAATATGCTCCTATCAATGCAACAAATACATGCATTCTCAAATGCACACTCTTGGTTAAGATGCATCATGGGTAATGTAGCCCCTAGTAGACTAATAAATGTTTGCTCATATTATTCAGTAAGTGCTGCTGTTACCAGGCAATTAGAAATAGGGACGAAAAGAAGTTGGCTCCGCCCTTTTTATGACGACCGGAAACTTCTAATTGTGTTTGTTGTGTGGTTCGACGTTGAAAAGGGCGGAACATGTGACGTCAGACTACATAACCAACCAAAAAAGGGCGGAGCCAACTTCTGTTCGTCCCGATTTCTAATAGAGTTGACAATTTCTTATCAATGCTACACACCTAGTAGGCATTTTCAAATGTACCCACATTGTCAATTGTGGAATATTAATAGTAGTTTCATTTTGTTCTTCTTCCTAAACTATCTTAACTAGAATAGTTTTTAAACAAAATATAAAATGCTTATTTTGAGCCTGATTTAAGTTTAAAATTAAAGTTAGAAAGTTTATTTTAAAATAAAACAAATTATTAAGTTTGTGGAAGTTTTGGGTCCAACTTTGAAGTGAAACACAAAAATCGAAATGATGAATTTTTAATAATAAAATGATTATTTTGAAAAATATCCAACATGAAAAATACTATTAAGTAATTCACCTACCATTCTAGTTTGTAGCACATTTTCTATATTTTCCTTAATTTTGTTTTAGAAACTTAGGGATAATTTCAAGTTTGATATTTTTTTTTAAAAATAAGCTTTTTTAAACTTTATATCTATAAAAAGTTTATTTTGAAAGATATTAAACATGAAAAATACTAATAACTTTATTAAGTAATTCAGCTACGATTCTAGTTTGTAACACATTTTCTAATTTCTCCTTAATGTTGCTTTGAAAATTAAGAATATTTTCATGTTTAATATTTTTTTAAAAAATAAGCTTTTTTAAAAAAAAAACTTTCAAACAGACAATATTTTTAAAATTTATATCTATAAAAAGTTTATTTTGAAAGATATCCAAACATGAAAAAAAATACTACAATGTTATTCTGCTAATCCTTCTAGTTTCTAACAAACGCTTTTAATTTTCTTATTCTATAGTGTTGCTTCTGTTTAAAGTGTGGCTTTTTTTTAAAAAAACAAAACAACATTTCCTCGAGATTATTATATTGTTCATTTTATAAAATAGAAACGCGTTTTATCCGCGCCAACACTTGATATTATAGATAGACCTATTTTTTGTGTGTCTACCAATGGAGGGAAGATCTATCAACTTGTGATCCTACTTAAAGTATAGAATAGACACACACACATAGTATATAACAAGAAAAGCAATTGCTCATTGGGGAAGATTCAACTATTATGTGACGCAAATTGAGATAAAACGACCCATTGTTCAAAATATAACTTCATTCTATTGTTGTTATAAAAGAAGAAGGTCAGAAGAAGAAGAAGAAGAAAAAAAAGTGCGCGCCAGTCGTTTTGTTACACTTATTGGCAAGGGACACATACTGGGAACTATGAGCCCAATTGCGCTATCAAATAGGTCTATAAGGGCCACCACCCTCTAGAACAATTGGAAAATTGCACTACCCAATAGCCTTCCAATGGTACCCAATTGTACCATTGATTAAATAAAATAACTTATTTCAAATGCATCTTCTTCTTCTTCTTGTGAACTTCAACATGTCAATTTCAGAGTGTCACCACCAGGTGGTGCTAATGATGCTAATCATAAATATGAAAAGTTGCTTGTAACAATAAAATATGATAAAAATTTTATTTGAGTTGATGAGTTTGATTGAGTTGAGTTGATTTTTGAGCAAAACTTAGAAAATTGAAAGTGTGTTAGAAACTAGAATTGTTTTGCTGAATTAGTATTTTCATATTGATATCTTTTTTTTTTAAAAAAAATAAGCTTTCTGTTATCAGTTTGAAAATGACTAACCAGTAAAATTTAACTAATTAATAGTACTCGGATTTTTATGCAATAATCATGCAAATGTTTCGCAATCTGTGGCCCAAGAGCCAATTGGGAAATAACAATCACGTTTAGCTCAACCAACACTAATTATTATGGTTTTCTAATCAAAAACACTGGTTAGAGGCTAGAACTGAAGTTGACAACACATAGTAACCTAACAGCTAGCCTCTAACCAACCTATATGATTAGTGAAAACCATAATTACAGTTGTCATAATGATCATGATTACTTCACAATTGGCACTCGGGCCACAAATTGAGAAACATTTGTTTGATATTGCATAAAAATCCGAGCCTTACTAATTAAACTTTTAACAAATTGAACATTTCTTTTAGTGAGAAATGTTAACAAAATGGTCTTGTTTGGAGTTTGGTCTATATTGTCAAAATTAAAAAAAGCTTATTTTAAAATATATCAACTTTGAAAATATCCTTAAGTGATCGAGTTACCCTTCTAGTTTCTAAAACACTTTCAAAACCAGCATTCAAAGGGGCAGCTTTCTAAAAATCAAAACCAATCTTAAACAATGGAAACTATTTTTTTAGAGGCAATTCAAAGTTTAAAATTCAAAATTTAAAAGTTTTGAATATCTTTAAAAATAAACTTTTTAAAATTCTTTCAACCCAGCTTTAAGCAGATGATATTTTATAATTGTTTGTCTATAACAAAAAAAAAGTTTATTTTGAAAGATATACAACATTGAAAACACTGCACTATTAAGTGATTCAGCTCCCGCCAGTCTAGTTTCTAACATATTAGGTTGGTAGGAAAATAATTACGGTTTTTGTTTACTGCAATTGAAACTCAATTGTTTTCAATAAAGTCGATCTAGTTACATTGTTTTTGTGTTATAAGATCATTTGAAAGGGCATTTTGCGGTCTGTAGTTTAGCAATATTACCTTTGGTTTTTATTGTTAATCGTGTTTCCAATTTGAGCCATTGAATTGAAAATGGACAAGAAACAAATAACTTCAACAACGTATACAGTATATAGCTGCTGCCAAAAATGCATTTCGAGAATCGAGATTTTATCAACTCCAGGACTCCGAAATTTTACACCACCAGAATAAATAGACTCGTAATTAATTGGCCTAAAATGTGTCAATAATTCTAATGGCGCTTATTTAGATTAATAAAGTTAATTATTAATTCATAAATTTCGTTATTAGCTGAGAAAACAAAAAAACGCAATTATTTTCTTACCAACTTAATAGTTTCAAATCTTCGAATTTCTTTTATACTTCAGCCATTTTTAATTTTGTAGCTTTTTTAATTTAAAAAAATGGCTGTCGTGCCGCTAAAATTGGTTTACTGATGCATTAAATTGTAGCATCTTTATTGATTTTGAATGCGAAAGTCTAAATTAACTTGGATTTAGGTCTATATTATACTTGTTTTCAATTTCTCCCCTCATTTTTTTTATAATAAACTCCCTTTTTCATGGGTTAGTTACATTAGGGCAGAATTGGGCGCTATTGTATGAAAATGGGCATGATGCGCACAGGCGGAGGAAGAGGGAGTGAGGCGTAGAGATATGAGAGGCGTGCGCACGCCATGAGAGCCGGCCCAAAACGTATCATATTTCACTTAATTGTATATTTATTGACAAAAATGTGAATGGGAATGGCTTTTTTAGAGGGTTTATATTTATATTTATATGGATTTTTGATATTCGTGAGATTCAGTGTTTCATATTACAAACAAATCTCTCTCTTTGATCAGAATTTTCTCCGTATAGAGGGCCCTATAGAAACAGAGTATAGAGAAAAAAAAAATCCGTGACAAACTTTAGGATCTTTTTGTCTATTGTTTTTTTTTGGGGGGGGGGGGGGGGGAAGGGGGTTGAGAGAGTTTCATCTTTTCTTTTGTCATTTTTCTCTACTATAATTTTGATAGAGTTTTGTGTCAAACTGAATATAGATCTTTATTTGAGGCTATCAAGAAAATTAACTGTTACCATCTTTGGTGGAAAATAAAAATACAGCTACCCTTCTAGTTTATTTTCTCGAAATATCCTAATATACATATAGTACACACCTGATAATTTAAATGCATTTAAATAATAAACGTGTTCTACAGAGCCCTGTGAAGGGCAAACAACCAATATGTCGAATTCAATTTATTCAGTTAATTAATCTGAAAATATTGAGTTAATACTTAAATATATTGATTTGGTATTTCAATTTAAAATATTAATAATAAAGTCAGTTTTTATTTGGTTCATGTCCTTAACTGGATTCCGTATAATTCACCTAAACACATTTAATTTGAATTCATTTAACTCATGTGTGTACAAGGAATTAGGTGAAAATATTTCTTCATTCCTCCGATTTCGAATATTTTACAGCCAGACAATTGACGTTGTATAAAACTTTGTACAATTCAAATAATTCAAATAAAACAAATTCAAATAAAACAAAAATTAGGACTTTTGCTTTAACTTAAACCCTCTAAGCAGGGTTTCAATCATTCAATGTCGAAAATAGAAAAACTTTGTTCAAGGATTATACTTCATAAAACATGGTGTAAACCCTGTCAGAGAGAGTTAAGTGCCAAGTTTTTTTGGTTGAATTTGAGTCATGGCACTTTAACTTGAATCCTCTAAGCAGGGGTGCCCAGTATACAACTATTTGCTTTACGTTTTATAGTATAGAACGTCGATTATCGGAACTAATGTCGGACATCCTTAGTTCTGATCATTAAAAGTAAGAAAAGTAAGAAAAAAAGCGATTGCAAAGAATTTTTTTATTTGCAAAAGAGGAATTTCCATAAGAATAAGTAAAAAAAATAAGTTGTGCATGGGGGGGGGGGTGGTCGTTTCAACAATGTAGATATTGTTAGTTATTATGACAAAACAATTTTTATGTTGCTTTTGGACTTTTTTGTCCCTCTGTCATGAGCCATTTGAGCTGCTTACAGAGTATTAATTCAAATTCAAATTAAAAAAAATCGATGGTTCCAATAACCGATAGTCAACAACACTCTTAAGTCCCTGTAGTTCTTTTTTCTTTTGTGCAAGTTGTACAACGGGTTTACTAGTATATTTATTACAGTATTTGCTATTGATGTAATTTTATTGACTCCTCCCACCCACATAGACACATGGACTTCATCAAATATCTTAATTTGATGATCTTCAAATTGAAATAATACAGAAAAAAAGCCCTTCTATAGAGAGAGAGAGAGAGAGTAGGGGCCTATATGTATTTAATCCCCACATGATTAGTATTTAATGGGGGCATCTCTCTTCCTAAATTATTTTTGCGTAGAAATAAGCCAATTAATTGCTCAGTTGCAAATTTTTTTTTTTGCTTTTCCAATTGCAAATTGCCTATACTCTTTGAGCTCAACTTATAAATGGGTTTTTCTCTTTCTCTTAAATGTATTTATATGAGAAACATTATCAAATTAGAAATGTTCTTGACAATGAAGAGAAATGATTGACTGACAAGAACAAAAAAAAAGAAGAGTAAATTAAATTCAGCTTCTATGATAATAAACAATAGTCTTTTGGTTGAGTTGATTCAACTAAAAACATAGACAGAGAATAGCAATATAATGTATAGAGTTCTATAATAAAGATATATTATTTGAGCCATGAATATTCATCTTCTTAATGGCCTCAAACTTGAACCCTTTTGCTTCCAAATTACAACAAAAAACCTTCCTTCTTTTTCTAGTCTTTTATATTTTGTAAAATGTTACATAAAAGTTGAATTAATATCACACCCCTTTCGTTTAAAAAGGCATTTAAATCCTATCTATCATAATATTTGACACATAGGACACTGTATTATATACAACTATAGTAAACTGGTCGTGCAATCTGCACGGAAAGAAAAGAGACTATAACTCAAGCAAACAGGCAATTAGAAATCGGGACATACACAAGTTGGCTTCGCCCTTTTTATGACAACCTGCAACTTCAAATTGGTTTGTTGTATGGTTTGACGTTAAAAAGGGCGGAGCATGTGACGTTAGACTACTGTGACACACCCTGCACATGTGGTGGCACGCACGTGTATGGGGGTGTCACTTGCCATGTTTCTTTATGTTTGCCACTCCTTTTTCTTCGACGCCCAGATGGTCCTTAAAAACTAATGTCCGAAAAACGAAAGGGTTTTATCGGCACACGTGGAAGCAACTAAAGAGAGGAATTACTTTTTCTCATGTCCAGTGACACTGGACAGGCCCAGATAATTTCCCCGAAATTATTTACATATTTCAGAGAAATAGGTTCCAAAAGAGGAAATATTTTGAGATCAGAGATTGCCATTGGTCAGCTCGACCTATGGGCGACCCCTAGTCACAGGTGGCAGTCCCAAGGGCCAAAGTAACAAAACAAGCACACGAGGTGCTCTCAAGAGGACAGTAGGCAGAGAAGTTGCGGGAACAGGGTGTTTCCCTCCTCACTCCAGAGAATTGAGCTTGAGAATATCCTAAGCCCAAGTAGTCTCTTGACTTAGAATATTTTCCAAGTAGTCGCTTATTTTATATTATATCGCTTATAATGTATCGCATTATCCTATAAAATAAATCAGTTTAATCGTTAGAGAAGAGTCTTTTTCTTTTACTTTTGCTACTATTATCACCTCCCCTTTTTATATTTGGAAGAGAAAATGAGTTTTTCATTTTCTTTGGTGTGCGCATGCGCGTCGTTTGTTCCTTTTTTGCTACTTTCATTTCAATTTCATTCACCCCTCCACTTTTTTTCCCCTCCACGTTTCTCTCCCCCTCTACACTTTCCAACCTTTTCCCCTCTCCAATTTAATATCATGGGGTTCTTGGATGGGGAGTGTGCAACATATAGTTGACCTTGAGAAAAAAGCTGTTCATTTCTTCATTTATTAAAATTTATATAAATTCCGATGTTACTCTACACACACAGACCTGGGATATTATATATATATATAATAATAATAATAATAATAATAATAATAATATTGTCTGCTTAAAGTTGGTTCATTTTCAAACTAACATGATAAAACGTTTATACTGAAAAATATAGCAACATGAGTATGTATTGAGTTATTACCCTTCTAGTTTCTAAATCACTTTTTAAGTTTTTCTTCATTTTGCACCTGAAAAACAGAAAAATCATGAGTTCAAGAGGCCACGTTTACACTTTAAAACAACCTTAATTACACAATATTTTTTTGTATTTATTTAAATCAGTGTTAATTGAAAGTAATTTGAATATACAGTAATGAATTAGTACTGCAATTTAATTACATTTTCAAGTTAACACCAATTCACATTTGCTTTTAAAACTTGCAACATTTTTAATTGTAATTAATTACTTTTTCTGACGGAAAAATATAAATCAATTCATTTGAGTTACTTTTCAAATATATTTTGAAATTACTTTCTTCTTTGGATCTATTTATTGATTAATTACTTAATGTAATTGACAAGTAACTTAATTGAAATACTTTGAAAAAAATTAGTACATGTAATATTTTTAGTAATATTAATTTAATTGATTAATAATTTCACTAATGTCTTGAAAAGTAATTTGTTTCAAGAATAATTTGCAATTAAAACTCTTTAATTTAAATAAATTTGATTTTTCTTCTATTTAAAAATGTGAAACATAAACAAAAAATAATTTTGAAAATTTGTACTAAAAGAAAATCCATAATTTTATTTTCTGTTTGTTTTTTTAGTAAAAAAAATATACTAAAGCCTAAAAGTCTGTGTTCGTAAATATTTTATTGAGCGGCAATTGAATCATCCCTCTTAATAGATTTTTTGATGTATATATAATAGGATTTCATGTTTTTTGGAGGGTGGTCCTTGTTTAAAAAATTGCTTTAAAATGCAAAATAAACAAAAAACATAAACCTTGTATATTGGGTGCATTTGAAAACTAAAGGAAACAGAAAAGTTATTGTGGAAATAACACATAAGGTGCTGGTTTTCCGTGTCCGAGAACAATATGCTGCTGACTCCGCCTAATCAAGTTTTCCAGAAATCAAGCATCTAAAATTCATCATATTTGCTTTTCTCGAGACGATTAAATTGAATTTAAGTGACTTTCAAGTGTGAAGTTTATAGAGTTTTAAGAAGTGTCAATAAATGTATAGACAGCATGTTTACAAAATGGCCTCCTCCATTGTGTGATTGTGAGATTTTCAATGTGAAGAAAATGATAAAAATCAAGCTCATCCGAAAATTCTTTTCTTTTAAAAAAAGTTGTCTTGAAGGTCGAGTAATCAATCTTCTTGATTCTTTACAGTAAAAAAACAATCTTTAGTTTACGATACTAATGGAAAAAAATTATGTATTTGAAAAACGAAATATTTGAAAAATCGAAAAAAAAAAAATAATTAAATCAAAAATTAAATAAATATATTTAAAATAATTAAAAAAAAAAAAAATTGAAAAACTAAAACTAGATCTATAAATAAATAATTAAAATAATTAAAAATGCAGTTAAAAAATCTAAACAGATTTTAAATTCTAAATTTAAAAAAAAAATTAAAAATATATTAAAAGAAAATTAAAAAAATTAAGTTGTTTAAAATAAAAATTAAAAATAAATTTTAAAAAAATAAAAAATTAAGAATTAATTAAAAACAAAATGGAAAAAAATAAATTTTAAATTGTTTTGACATAAAACCCTTTTTATGCCCTAGAAAAAAATTAAAAATATATTAAAAAAATGAAGTTATTTAAAAAATTAAATATTGAGTTATTTTAAAAAAATTAAAAAATAAGTTATTTTAAAAAAAATTAAAAATTAAGTTATTTTAAAAAAATTAAAAAATTAAGTTATCGTTTTAAAAAAAATTGAAACTAAATTTTAAAAAAATAAAAAAAACTAACGATTGTTTTAAAGAAAATTAAAAAAAAAAATAACATTTAAAACAAATCGGAAAAATAAATTTTAAATTGTTTTTACACAAAAAAAACCTTCTTTATGCCCTATAAAAGGGTCCTAAATTGCTTAGGCTGTTATAATTTATTTTCTAAATAAATCTCGATTACTACTGATAATTATTCTAATGGTTCACTTATAGGTAGTGTTTTAAGCCCTTTAATATACAATATTTCTTATACAAAAGGACTTTTGCTAAGGTTTTACTGCCACAGTACACACAGTATATATGTGCCATTTGCTACCATTTATATAAATGTATTTTCTACCTAAAGCTCCCTTCTTCTATATGTATTCCATATTTAGTGTGTCAGCCACAATTTTGCCCGCAGCTGACGTTTGATGAATTAAATGCACAACCAAATTTAGAGATTGGTGAAAGTCTATACATATATGTATACACAGTGCCAACAAATAGACATTGCATACATATATGTATATATACAGATTGTGGGAGGTGGTTGGTGGTGGTGGTTTGAAATTGGGGTGGGGAAAATACAACGACGACCGACCGCCCACTTGCTAATTTGTTTTCCTACACAAGTCCCCTGAGAAATGTTGAAACAGTTCTTTTCAAACACTTGAGCAGCCTATAGATCAATCAATTGTGATAGCATAATTACATGGGATTTAGGATTGAAGAAAATTAAGAAACTTTTCACTGCTTTGACGTGTTATATCTTTAATGAATTGTGAAGCAAAACAAGAGGTGAATTTATTTGCTCCATTCAATTCACAGGTGAAAAATGCACAAAATTTAGGGGCTCAAATTCAAGCAAGGAAATTTAAGGCCCTTGATGCATAAAAAACCACTTCTGGTGGCCGATTTTGCGCTGCAAAATGAAGTTGCTGGTGGTTGAGCTGTGCAGAGCCACAGGGGCAAGGCAAGTGTTGCACCTTGCACTCAGGCGCAAAGTTCAGAGGCGCAGAAATAATGGCGCCATAATAGCTAGAATGATGATGCTAAAAGGGCGCCAGTTTTATTCTTGTCTCCGGCGCAAAAATTAGCTAGTTAGTTGTGGCTCTTATTAAAAATTCGAAGTGGTCCATTTTGGCAACAATCCGATTTCATTTTGTAGTCGAAATCGACCACCAAAAGTGGTTTCTGTTTGGGTTTCAACCCTTAAATTTCAAATTGGACCTTTTGAGCAGGATTTCAAACAATTATAAAATTCTGTTTTATTCAAACATCTCTTGAATAAGATTTTTCTGTGTTGGAACCCTACTTAGAGGATTGAAGTTGAAGTTCGAGTGCCAAGTTGTTTTTTTGCTTAAATGTGGGCCACACACGCTATTTATTCAGAAAGTAAAGGGACCTATAGTAAAAATTTAAGTTATATTGAACAATTTTATATATTTTAGGTAATAAATTCTAACTATAATTAATTTTTACATGCAATGGAAACTAACACGAAATGGAAATAACCAAGAATATTATTTTTCGTGTTAAAAATAATTTTACGCTATTCTAAGGAACCCTAACCGACATACATTTTATATTTCGTGTTAACCGATTTTCTTTTTGTTATCCGTTTTTTTTTTGTATTAAGCGGTATTAACTGTATTTTTTAATGTAAAATGTAAAATTAAATTGTTTGGTCCTTTGTTTTTATAAAACATCAAGAATTAAATTTTAATTTATGCAAAACATTTTTAAAATTTATTATTAATTTTGAAAATCATTTTTTTTTCTCACATCATTATTACCTTGTAATTTTACTCTTCTACTTTCTTATAACATTTTCAATTTGTTCTTAAAATTACAAGGAACAAAGTTACAGCTGCAAAGAATCAATCAAACACTCAAGCTTGAAAATCATTTAGAAACTAGAAACTTTAATCAATCACTCACCAGTGATTTTCATTTGATATTTTTAAAAATGAACTTATGTAAATTTTTAATTATTTAATTTTTTTTGATTCCATAATGAAATTAAAATCATTTGATATAAACAAATATAATGTTGAAAAACACAAAATTCGGTCATTTTGAAGCTTACATAAGTTCTAGTTTCTAATAGACATTCAGAACCTATAGAGTTATAACAATAATTCAAAACACACAAAAAAATAGTGTAAGCATTTTATTTTGATGATTTTTAATAAAAACAGCCAATTAATCTGCAATTATTTTTCTGTACACCACTTTGACGTTTTAAGTAATATACAGTATAGTAGTGCCTATATAGGAAATTAGACCTTGAGTCAAAAAAGGGTTGCAAATTGTGTCGCCTACAATACCCTTAAATAATAATTCAAAATTTCCTACAGTAATATAATTAAACTAATAACTAATAAGGTGATAAAATAAAATGGTGGCCAAGCCACACATAAACACACATACAAATACAATAAAATGCTAAAAAAAAATAATACAAAATAATACAATACACATCGATATGTATCGATATACAAAATAGCCCGTTTAACGGAAAATGAGTTTTTGAGAATTTTAATGGTATCGTTGTTTGAATAAGGACCAAATTATAATAGAATACTTTTGTTCAAATTCAATAAGAAAACATAGCACTTGAATTTTTAACTTGATATTTCTGATTAGAGTTGCAACTTAGGGGAAGAAAAAAAAACCTGTTTAATTGATTACTCTTGAAAAGGGGTTTTTACGTTTGGTGCAGAAATGAGTTTTCCTATACTATTTTTTTTGCCGAAAATCAAGAAAAGAGCATTGGCAGTTCATTTTCAACTTGAACTATCAGAATAGGTGTTCACTTAAGAAAAGGCCTATTCAACGATATTCAATAAAATTATGTTTTTTTATATTGTGGAACCCTGTTCAGATGTTTCGAGTTGAATTGCCAATGCTAAATATTCTTGTTGAATGTTGGCCTATATTAGCAACTCACCTGATACAGCTATATTCTAAAATGTTTCTTAAGCTAAAGTTAAACTTAAAAACTTTTTGTAGACTTACAATAAAGTTTTGAACCACATCATTATTTAAGCTTAACTTTATTTTAAAGAACGTGTTTGGATACAGGGGTAAAACTCACGAAAGAAGTTTAAAACATAGAAAAGTTATTAAATAGTCTTCACTTTAATAAGTTTTTTTTTTCTATTTTGGAACCTCATTCAGAGGGTTCAAGTGTATGCTTTTGATCAAGTGTCAAGTTTTCTTTATAATTTAAATCCTGTGAGCTGAGAGGGGAGGGGCGGGGGGTAGGAAGACACAGAAAAACTATGTTTTCTTCAACGTCTTCGAAACATGGTTTTTCTATGCTGAAACCCTGTTCATGTTGAAGTTCAAGTGCCATGTTTCTTTTTATTTCTGAATTTGGTACACTAAAAAGACCTCAAAAAAACACAACAAAATGTGGAATCACTTTCAGGCATATACATGTATATGGACCCTTTTTTTTTTTTAAAAAAAAAGTATGTCAAATTCAAAATTCCTTTCCTGAATTGTGTGTTGAAAAACCATACAATTTTTGTTTAACACATCCCATCCATACACACACACACACACACAAACACATGTCAACATAAAATACAAGAAAAAAAGGTAGTTAAATGTGAAACATATATAAATATATATAGAAAGAAAAAAAACATGGGCAATAGATTATTATTACATGTACATAGAATTTAAACAAAAATGGCGTTGAATAGGAACAATTCATGTTTAAGTACCATAGTAGTTTTTTTCTGTTTCTTTTGTACTTGACAATATCCGTTCTAATGATAATTTACAAAGTATATATAGAGAAGAGGGGAGGGGGTTGGAGAGAGGGTACAACTCTTAATTATTTGTTTTTTTTTTCTCTGTACAAAATCGACGATTTGTTTTTTCAACTTGTCTTTTGTGTTTCTCAAAACATATTATTTATTATACATTAGGCAAATTATTGTTCTTGCAATTATATACATAATAACAACAGCAACAACAACAACAACAAAAACTGAATAAAATTAGATAGGGATTTTTTATTATTATTATTTTGTATATCATTTCATTCATGACATATATATTATATAGTAGAAGGGCTATAATGTGTTTGTGTGTGTATGTGCACGCTTTTAATAGCGGAAGTAGAGTCAGTTTAAATTTCAAACAGGAAATGAAGAGAGAAAAAAAAACCTATCTTTATGGAATATTGGTGACAAAATTGGCACTGACAAAAGTGATGTGAAATTTCAAATAGAAATTTTTGTTTCATTTTGAAAAAAATAGAGCGACATATTTTTTTTTTTAGGTTTTTTTGTTGAACAATTTCAAACTATTTAATGTGTTGAGGTTTATTTTTAATTACTAGGGCTCGGATTTCTATGCAATATCAAGCAATCTGTGACCCAAGAACCAATTGTGAAGTAGCAATCCCGTTTAGATCAACCAACAATTACATTGGTTTTTTCTTTCAATCTAGAACACTGGTTAGAGGCTAGAAATCTTATTGACAACTGATAGTAAACAAGACATCTAGCCTCTATGACCAACCTTTTTGATTTTTAAAAAAAGCATAATTACTTCACAATTGGCACTTGAGCCACAAATTAAGAAACATTTGCTTTAATATTGCATAAAAATCCGAGCCTTATTAATTACTAAATTAATTTCTGAGATTTTTTTAAAAAAAATTGCAAATATTAAAAAAAAACATAGATTTAGAATGTTAAGGACCAAAATAAAAGTAGAAAACTTAGTACTTTTAAGATGGTTTTATTGAACAGCTGAATTTTGAATTAGAAGGACTTAAGGTGGATTTTGTGGTGCGCTGAAGATGAAAATTTTGTAGCTGAAGATGATATGTGGTGCCAAATATATATACCATAGCCATCTATGGCCACCATGACACTAGTTTTTCGTCTTCAGAGCTTCAAAATGTTCATCTTCAGCGCGACATCCAACCATCCACCATTGCTCAATGACATCTTTCAAAATAAACTTTTTAGAGACTCGTAATTAAAAAAAATATATATATATATATATATATATATATATATATATATATATATATATATATATATATATATATATATATATATATATATATATATATATATATTGTCTGCTGAATCATTTTCAAACTGCCATAAAAAAGCATATTTTGAAAGTTATCAATATTTAAAAAAAATACTCAATTGAGTTACCCTTCTAGTTTCTAAAACACATTCAATGTTCTTTTCATTTTGCATCTTTTCTCCTTATTGTTTTATCTTGAAAGTGTTTTAGAGAAACTAGAAGTTTAATTTCATGTGGATATCTTTTAAAATAAGCTTTTTATGTCAATTTGAAAATGGTCTTAAGTTTATTTACTGACAAAATTTCTTAATTTTTGTCTATAAAAATAGTTTATTTTGAAAGATATCAACATGAAAATACTATTAAGAGTGATTTTGCTACCCATTCTAGTTTCTAGTTTTAGAAACTAGAAGGATAGCTCAAAGACTTAAGGGTAATTTCATGTGTTTTATCTTTTAAAATAAGCTTTTTACATGTCAAGTTAGAAAATGGCCCAACTTATTTTTCTTTATAAAAATAGTTTATTTTGAAAGATATCAGCATGTTAAATGCATACTGTTAACAGTAATTAAGCTACCCGTTCTAGTTTCTACCACACTTGTTTAAAAATTTCAGTTTACACTTGCTCATAGACAAACCACATAAAAGCCCATTGAAATTGTTCATATTATAATTCTGTTGACAATTTTTCTTTTGTCTAAATTTTGCAACATTTTAATATTTTTTTTTTGAGGGGGGAGGAGGATTTCTTTGTGTGAAAAGCAAGAAGATTTATGAAGCATTTAAAATGTATTTATGATATTTTATTTGAATATTATTATTATTGCTGTTATGAAGACGCAAAAAATCACACTATTTTTATTTTCTTGAGTTTTTTTTTTTTGGAGAAGTAATTTAATGTATTTTTTTTTTAAAAAAATGGGGATTGATTCACTTTTTCTTACTGATGTGTGACTTTTTTTTAAATGTTCACATGAGAAAAATACCTCAAAATGGTGACAAAAAAATGCTTCTTTAAAAATGTTACTTCAACCAATTTTGTAAACTTTAAAATGATAGAAAATACATCATAATTTTGATCAAATGGGTGTTGAAGGGAAAATTCTTTGAGATTATTTTTTTTTTGAAATCATGCAAGAAAAAACTAAATTTCATTTTATAATGGAGTACATTAACCACCAATTTTCTAAATATACAAATCGTAAATAAAACAATTTCACAAAGAAAGACTTAAATTATTGCCATTGACCACAGGAAGGGAATTAACCCTAAAATGGGCATTGCCCAAAGGATGGAGGAGACAGTGCCTAAACTTCTATCCAAAAGAGGAGCAGTGCCCAAAGGTTGTGCAGTGCCCAAAAGTTGTGCAGTGCCCAAAGGTTGTGCAGTGCACACAGGGTTTGCAGTGCCCACAGGGTTTGCAGTGTTCAAAGGATAGGCATTACCTAAACTTCCCCATTGCATTGCTTGAAGAATGGGCATTGTTTGAAAAATGAGCACTGCTTGAAGAATGAGCATTACTTGAAGAATGGGCATTGTTAAAAAAAAAGCACTATCCAAAAGAATTGGCATTGCACGAAGGATGGGCATTGGTGGAAGGTTGAGCATTGCTTGAAGGGTCGGCATTGCTCAGAAAAGGGCTTTGCTCAGAAAAGGGCACTGCTCAAAATATGGGTATTGCTCAGAAAATGGCAATGGTCAAAGAATGATCACTGTTCAAAAGAATGGGCATTCATTAAAGGATGGGCATTGCTCAGAAATGGGCACTCCTCAAAGGCTGGGCACTGCTCGAAGGATGAGCATTGCTCATAAAAATGGACACTATTCCCATAAAAAATTGTCCACCACTTTTCTCACATTACAGACTTTTTTTTTTAAATTCAAAAAAGTGAAGAAGAAAAAAATCTTTGGCTTCTTAGGTAATTATTACACATTCAAGTGTAAAATCAAAGCTAAAACGCAATCCACAATAAGCCTAGTTACTAATTATGAAATAATTAGATACAAAAAAAAATTGTTTATTAAGTAGTTTTAATTAGCATATGGGTGACGTCAGAGACGACGTCGTAAGGAACGGTGGTCGGTCTCGAGCAGCATCCGCTTCGGACCAAGGTTGGAGGTTTTGAAGGGCATTAAGTGAAGCGTTGTTTAGACACAAAGTGTCTCTGCTGTCGTAGATACCTTTACTGATGGCTTCAGCTTGAAGCGAAATCATAAAGCGGTTTGCAGCTTGGCGTTCAGCTTCTCGTTCTTCGGCAGTTTGCCTCCTGTTCATTGAATAAACAAATAAAGCTTTTAATTTAGGATCTCATTTAATTAATACACAAGAATCAAAACACAATTGAGACCATTCGCATTTGCACTATTTGCATTCTCAAAGCTGCAAGAAGTCTAATCAAAGGACCATTAGAAAGGCCTTATTATTAGATAGGCCTAATTATTTTAATTACTTTTATACTTTTTGAAGCTGTTTTATTTTTCATTTCTAATATTGCTTTTGACAAAATATGCAAATAAATGAAAATATATAACTTGATTATATATTTTTATTTATTTGCATATTTTGTAATGGCAGCTGCTCATAAATCTACGATATTAAGACTCTTAAACTAACAATAGTCAATAACAATTATTATAAACAGAAATATTTTTCACAATTTCTGATTCAATTAGACAATTTTTTTTAAATATTTTTCTCATTTTTTTTTCTTCTCATAATTATCATAAAACAAATTAACAAAAAGTGGAACAAAAAGTTCAAAAATTTGTAAAGAAAATAGAAAGTGAAAAATAAAAATGCATAAATTGATCTTTTGAAAATTGCATAAATTCGCATAATTTCACTTTCTTTTTAATAAAAACCAGAAAAAAAGAAATTATAAACGGTTTTTTTTTAACCAAGTTGTTTTAATTTTGCATTTTCGGTTAATTAATTGTTGTAGGCCTACTTTTACCTATATAATTAATATTTTTAATTGTATATTTTTTTCATTTTTGAGGCGTTTATGTTGTATTTCTATTAAATAGGCCTATAGAATTTCTAAAAAAAAAAAAAGGATGCAATTTTTCTGAATTTTTATTTTCATAAAAAAAAATCATTTTTATAATTAACTAATTGTTTAAGGTGTTTTGTATCGTTTTTTTTTTCTGTCTTGAATGTGTAATCATGTAAAATTATTAAAAACTTTATAAAGACAAATACGAAACAGAAGAAGGAAAAAAAAAAAGAATTGCAAAAAAAAAAAATATGAAACTCGTGTTTTCAAAAATGAAAAAGTGATGATATTTTAACACGAAAACCTTCACTTTAAACTTAGTTAAGTTTAACTTCATTAAAGACATAGATAAATAAGGAAGAAGAAAAAGAAAAACCCTCTTCAAACAATAATTGTCGATTTTTGTTCGTGTCGCATTTAACTTAACAGCAAAACTTGAGTTATTCATTTATAATTTATATTTGAAACATTTTTTATGTAAACTTTAATGTGGTTTTTTTTTATACCTGAAGATTTTTTTTAAAAAAAAAACACATTTTTCTCTATAAATGCCAATTATTTCCATTAA